>JASFXZ010000024.1:9151007-9731562 GCA_032209605.1 Mactromeris polynyma
CACACAATTGTAGAGTCATATAAAGTGACAAAATATCCAATACAGTAAAACCTCAATAATACGACCGTTCTTTGTACCCTTGAAAACTGGTCTTAATATTGGTTTTGTCGTAATATTGAGTGTTGGATTAAGAGTAAACCAATGAAAATGGACTTAGACCTGGGTTCCAATCCCGGTATCGCTATTGACCGATTGTTCGTGTTCCTCAAAACATGACTTTATTTCAATATTACTACAGCTGGTGTTAAGTGCTGTGTGGCGGATATAAAAATTTGCCCCGTACTTCGTCCAAAGTGTAGTTAACCTTAATCAACTTTATATAAGTTAAATTTACACAAAAATAACGCTAGGTCGCTGTGGTGCTGTGGTTAGCATAACGGACCGGCACTCCATAGACCGGGTTTCGAATCCCGGTAGCGCCATTGACCGATTTTTCGTGTTCTTGAAAACATGACTTTATTTGAAAATAGTGCTCTCAATTTCGAGGTGGTTTTATTATAGACGTGGTCGTTAAGTGAGGGTTTACTGTATTTGTTTCTACATCAAGGACTATTGCCGTACGTTCATTCTGACCAAAGTATGGGTATTTGTCTCTTATAGACATTTACCCAAATCAGTATAACTAGTCCATAGGCACATATTTACAGAAAAGCATTGTAAAAGACAATACACCAATGAGCTCATATCACATATTTAAAAAAACAATAATCTATCTAACATGAACTTATAATCAATTACTTTCTTTTGATGCTATGGATCTCATTTATACGACAACCTTTTATCCGAATACTCCGTCTCATTCGAAATAAAAATGTCCCGACTTATATAATGCACGTCGAATAGAAATGGCCTATTCGGAACCATGTATTATTCGAAATAATAATCGGAACCGATAAATTCGAATGAACGAGGCTCGACTGTATTCATTGTTTGCTTGAAAGGCATTATTATCGCTTCAACATCCATCTATAAACTAATCAACTTACGTTGTTTTCGTTCGTACACCCAATCCTTCAACAATCGTTTAACCAGAGCAATCGCTTTTTCTTTCTTTGTCACTGGAGGTCGTCTGAAAATATGGAGTGTAGGACAAAATCCCCTCCGGACAAAATCCCCTTAGCTCATTTTGTACAAGGTAGACAAAATCCCCTTCATGACCCTAAAAGGGTGAAGGTCAGTATACCAGTTTTATAGCAGATTTCCCGTCCTTGTCTATATTTGACCATGAGAATATCAAAAATGATCTTTTATTCATTCCATATAATCAGTACTACCGTACATATATTCTTTTGTAATGTCCACTAGTACAATAAATTCCATGGTGTGAAACAGTCCTACTTGTAATTCACGAAGGGGATTTTGTCCGCCTTGTGCAAAATGAGCTAAGGGGATTTTGTCTGTATACCGAAAATATGACGCGGCATTCAAGTCATTATCTATGTTTGTAATAATCCTGATAAACTGATCTAAGTACCCATTTAATAAAAAATAGGGATGTCAACGAATGGCAATTCTGGTATTTGGATATTCGATCAACCTTCCGAACGAATATTCTAATCTTCGAATATTCGACCTTATTATTTAATAATACACATGTAATACATTTGAAATTCAAAGTTTAACTTTAGTTTATGCTTATCAATTTTGTGTTTTAAACTGATCAATCCCCGAGATTACTAGTACAGGGCCTAAATGTCATCTCCTCTCTTTCCCTCACATATACGACAAGACATGTCAATTAACACCTGTAGATATTATTTTCATGCGTAAAATGCCCATCATTGAAATTGAATTCACTTGCATTCAGCTTTTATATTGAAAACACTATATTTATCGAATATTCGAATGCCGAATCAGTATTCGACTATTCGGACGTACAAACGAATATCCGAAAATTTAGAAACTGTCAATTTCAAACTCACAGAAGTTTCCTTGTAACACGAAGTTTGGAACTACATTTTGTACAATAAAGTCATACTAGAAGAGAGAGAGAGAAAATGAAATGCCACTGTAAAAGAATATACTACAAACTTACATATTACAACAACATGTATGTGTACATCATATAGAATATACAATATATGTTTTAAACTTTGATAACTATTGTGATTGATCTCTACCCAAACACTGACTTCGGACAGATTTTTTATATATTCAAAATCGTACAAATGAATAAAAACGATATCCTAAGAAAAGTACTAACGGTGGCAGGGGTTCCGGTCGTAGTATGCCACGTACATGGTGCGCCTCTGGGCTCGATTCCAAGGCTTTTTCCAGATTAAGGTTAGAAGGTTGTTCAGAAGCTGAAAACAATGGTACGGACTTATCCCGCAGAGATTTGAAAATACGAACGGGTAAGATGATTGATAGATAACCCAGACAGAGGATGTTTGGTAGATCTCTGAATAAAAGGATCGTACGCGACACCTGGAAAAAAAGTTAACCACACGTAACAATGACTATGAAATTAATTTAAATGACATTCTAATAAAAATGTAAAATATATGGGGGCAAATTTTGCAATCTCATGTACTCCATTTATGTACAGTAAAACCTCAATAATAAGACCACCCGTGAGACCCTTGAGAACTGGTCTTCTTGTTGAAGTGGTCTTTATATTGAGGTTGAATAAAGAGCAACACAGTGAAAATCGACTTGATTTTTTTCCCTTAATTTCAAGGTGGTCTTATTATTGAAATGGTACTGAAGTGAGTTTTTATCTGTTATAAGTTTTATAACACAGCTTAGGACATAGTATTGTATATACATGTATTGTGGCTTATACACACATACAGTAAAACCTCACTTAAATACCACCTCAATTATAAGACCACCTCGAAATTAAGAAAAACAATTTAAAAAAATCAACTCCATTTGCACTGTGTTGCTCTTTATTCAACCTCATACTTAAGACCACCTAAATAATAAGACCACTTTTCAAGGGTCCCAATGGTGGTCATATTATCGAGGTTTACTGTATATGTTTGCGTAACTCACCAGAGCAACACACCCCGGTTGTAGGGTAAATGTTCCTTTAGTGAGGGCTACTCTCATGATGCTGCACTGTAATACGG
This sequence comes from Mactromeris polynyma, assembly GCA_032209605.1. Lineage (NCBI taxonomy): Eukaryota > Metazoa > Mollusca > Bivalvia > Venerida > Mactridae > Mactromeris > Mactromeris polynyma. Next base: position 9,154,082 of record JASFXZ010000024.1, read on the forward strand.
TAAAACCTCAATAATACGACCACTCTTAGGATCCTTTAAAACTGGTCTTCTTATGGAGGTGGTGTTAATATAGAGGTTGAATAAGGAGTAAAACAGTGAAAATGGAATTGAAAACAGTGTTCTTAATTTTGAGGTGGTCTTATTTTAGATGTTGTCTTTAAGTAAGGTTTTACTGCACACCAGTCAAATGTTGTAAGTACACACCTTAGACCATTTGTAAATCAATGAAATAATAATTTCAATTATAATAATCCTTATTATTGAGGTGGTCTTTAAGTGATGTTTTACTGAACTATAGACTTGTGTCTGTCTAAGTCTTATAATGACAATGACACTACATCAAACATCCAACGATTTCTAGAAAATAATGCAAAATGATACAGATTTTCACAAATGTTAATTAATTAATATAATTATTATTTTGTTATAATTTCACTTACAGTTGCGAGGTCGCATTCCGAGTCCCTGAATATCTGGATAGCAAGAAATAACCAGGCGTATGCTGTTCCTATAACGTACCCAGTGATGGTTTCAACTGCCAGTGAGGCAAACAAAGGGAAGTAATCCACACCAATAACAATCATGGATAGCATCTTGTTAAACACTGAAGGAATATAAAGATAGGAGTTAATATAACACCCGCTAGGCTTCTGCAACCCACTGGATGGCTCTGTGGGCAGAGCGCTGTGTTTTCGTCCTGGTGGTTCAGGTTTGATTTCCGGGCTGGGCACGGTGATTGTCCTCCACCCAAGGAATCATGTGGAGAAGTTGTCAGCTGCATGCAAACGGGCGAGTTAACCCGGAACACGGGTCAGGTCAATATAGCATGCCTTCCAGTCTGTCGTCTGCTTATCTTTCTTACGATCTAACGCCATCTTTTATCTTAAATTCGATATCGCAAGCAACTCGGTATGAATTTGTAAGAAATAAAATAACATTAATGTTGACCAAAAATTCCAAGAAAACGCGACAATAAAGCCTCTGTCAATGTAAATACTTCACCAACACTATGTTTCTGATGTTACACAAAGTCAAAAATTCATATCCAGTTAAAATACAGCCATACGTTTTGTTATAGCTCTTAAAACATAACATGTACACATTACTAACACAGCATTCTATGATTCGATTTTTCTAACAACTAAAATTCTTCAGGTTTAGACGTAGATGCTTAAATAAATCACCAGGACTGATTTTGTATGTTCGACTTAGCAATATCTCGACTTATCATATATCAAACAAATTATTGACATATTAGTCATAGTTACCTGTCACGTATGGTGGCCCCTTTAGGTCAACTACATTTGTTAAACCCAGCACTAAATCACAGGCAAGGAATGCTATAGATCCCCAAGCTGCCATGTACGAAAATCTATGACGTTTACTTAATATGTCCATTGGGCTGAAATTGTACATGAACTAGTGCACAACATATATTACTGCTTGTAAAATCAATGCGTTAGGCCAAAACAAAAAATAAGTGTGGTTCCCCTTACCCGACCGACCCTAACTTTTTTATTCAATATCAAAAAAATATATTAAAAAGAAGCCTACCTACCTACCCTATTTCTTTCAGGCATGTAACTGGAACCACAATTTTTTTTGTTTGGCCTTAACATAATACAGTAAAAACTCAATAATAAGATCACCCTGGGTAAACTTGAAAACTGGTCTCTTATAGAAGTGGTCTTTATATTGAGGTTGAATTTGACCAAAACAAACAACAGACTTGAAAATTGTGTTCTTATATTTTAGGTAGTCTTACTATTGAGACGGTCTTAATGTGAGATTTTACTGTATTGATATCATAATAACAAGGAACTATGATATACTGAACAAGTGTACGTTTCAATTTACATTACAAGACTGAAATAAGACGATATCTTATTATAGCACTGCACTCAACATGGTATTGGAAATCAAGATATGCAATTGGACATTGGAAGTCGCTGAAATAATGCTATTATTTCGGGCGATGCTGAACGATTTTTGAACTATGATGAATTTTTTTTTTAAATTACCCTATATGTATGTATCTAGTCCTGGTAACAACCTCAATAATGAGACCATCCTTGGGACTCTGGTCTTAATAGTGAGTAGGTCTTAATGTTGTGGTTGAATAAAGAGCAAAACAGTGAAAATGGGCTTGAAAAATTATGTGTTCGTAAGTTTCAGGTGGTCTTATTATTGAGGTGGTCATTAAGTGAGGTTTTACTGTACACTAGTCAAATGTTATAAGTACACACATTTAGACCATTAGTAAATCAAATGAAATAATAATCTCAATTCTAATAATCTCAAACAAATTATGCCATATTCTGTGACTAATTAAGCTGTACCACAGGCAGGCCCGCATCCAGAAATTCCCGACTGGGGGGGGGGGGGGGGAGGCAAACATGATAAAAATATATATATATATATATATATATATATATGAAATTGTGGCTTCTGGTGCATTTCGGGGTCTAAATTTTGAGGACACTTTCATGTGAATTGCACCAGTATTATCTAGTAAATAATACAGAACAACCAAATCATACAAGTACCAACATTTTAACAATTTTCCAGGGGACAGCCCCCCTGTACCTACTTCCAGACAGCCTTCAGTAAAACCCCTTGTCACAAGTGAATAAGAAGCCATTTCGTCATAAACTCTGTAAAATAGTGTAGATATTAATACTTTCATGCTGATTTGGCAGAAGTCTTTTTAATGTCCAAAATGAGCATGATCAGGGACCATACTTATGTTAAACTGTATTAACTGTTAACCGCCTAAATTATATTATTAACTGCATACAGGTTTATGTATGCTCCCTGAAATACAATAAATGTGTTGATCATCTTCGACATGAAATAATTGGCTGTGAGCGCAGAAAAATGGCCCATTTGGCACAGAAATCACAATTCAATTTTTTACACGAGTACTTTATTTAATTATTTGCCTTCATAAATTTTCTGTTCTGAAAAAACTTTTTGAAATGAAGATATGTTGCATAGTTGTCAAGCAAGGCGTTTTGAAAATACACCGTACCATGTGTTATTACTTGTCATGTTTTATGGACGGTATTGCCGCGACCTAACCATAATTAGCGGTGCTAATTCTAAAGAATCGGAATTTTCTCGAATTTCTATGGTTTATATGTCCGTGTCACAACGCACTACAAAACAATATTGAAAAAGGCACGTTAATGCCTTCAAACAGACATACTAAAAACTATTGGATTATAACTTTTCTTAGAAGTTTCCCGGAATTGCGAAACAGATATTTCCTATATGCAAGCACTAACACAGCACGTACGTCATGATAGAAACTCCTGTATCGGCCTTGTGTATGTGTGGTTTCGGTAACATGTGTACAAACAGGATGTAGGCATGTTTACGACTAAGCAAATTTAAAGCGATACAGGTAAGGGCGATACATATATTTAAATACCAACCAACATTTAACACAGCATATCACATTGTAAAACTTGCTTGTATGAAAGGACCAAAAACATGATGATGTCTGATAACTAATCTTTTGAATCAATTTTCCGTATGACTCGTTAAAGTTGAAATAAAGAATGCATGCAGGTATAATGTTTCGTCGCGGTAATGCGAACGTATTCAACATACAAGGAAAACCCTTATAAATGTGTTTTAGTTTGAATGCAAATTCTTTATACAACGAGGAAAATGTAAGTTAAAGATTCAAGCATTTTGAAATGCAATTCTAATGAGGAAAATATGAAAGTAGGCTTGTTCTGGAAAAAAACAAAATTATTTTATTTTGCAAAACTTAAAGCCCAAGTATTATATTCCCTTCCATAAATTATCGAATAGTTAAAACAAATTTAAGACAGATCTTGGTCTTTGTTACGTATGATGCTCAATCATCTGTGTTTTACAGATGCTTTCAACATGATAAGGAAATTGAAAGCGCCTGTCTGATGTAGAGTGAAAAGCATACGATTCTTCTAGAAGGTCTCAAGGTCGATGAGCACAGGGGGCCAACTTTTATTGCACTTGGTTCCGGTATACTAGTAGTATACAAGAGGAAATCTTCCATAAATCAATGTATTGTATTTAAAGTGCTAAAAGAATAGTAACCTTAAGACCTTATCAGTGGATTTAATTTTATATTAGGAATATAGAAAAGGGTCTCTCCAATGCCGACTAGGGGGGGGTGTCTGGTCCCCCTTGGCACCCAAGTGAATCCGGGCCTGACAGGAGAAGAAATATCGTTATCATGCTTTATCGTAATGCAGCTCTAGTTTAAGACACAGGTTATTTCACAAAAAGATGTTGATTAGTAAACATACTTAATACATATATATATAGATGATATTATATGACTGGTCATGAATAAATGAATTTATTAATAAAGTTTTCGAACGTTATTGTCGTGAGTGTACATTAAATGGTAAGGCCACACCAAATTGATCTGTAGTTCTTTGGATTTTTTAAAGAAAAGATTGGGCGAGCGAACGAAAAAAAAAATCCAATTACGATGTTTATAACGAAGCGTCGAATCGAACACCTGTGTTGATCAGAATTAAAGACTGACCAAACACATATTATGTAACTCCATGCTCTTTATTCTATCCGAATTCGTTTACATTTTCTATTGTCATCTGTTTTCGCGACAGCATGAATTTTCCAGTATTGGTATGATTTTCCAAGTCTGTCAAAAGTCTTTCATGTTGCACAAGTATCCCAAACCTTTAAATGTCTGTGTAGCGGTTGTATCAATGTTTATTTAGCCCAAGTTTTGATGCATTGAATGTAACTTTCCTGCACATTGTCTACGATCCTTGCAGGTACTCCCATGTTTATAATGCATTGTGGGAGTGTTAACTACGATTGCTAGGAATATATTCAATATCGTTGTCGTCTTTAAGGATGCACAAATGTGATTTTTATGTCTGCTTATATCGACGATGTTAATTGTGGGCCAGTTGAGAGGCGCTAACTGTCCGTAATATTTTCACAACACCGTGTGTGAAATGCATAGCGATTTGTTCATTGTTCAAGTTTTAAGCGAATGAAAAGATGTTATAATACAACAACATTCAAGAACGACTACTCTTGATAGCTTTAAATATGGACAGACGATTTTCGGAATTCGTGGGATCTCCCGAAAGCTTGAGCTAACGGTAGCATTTGTACAGCAAGGTAAATAAATGAATGAGAGTACCTTTAAATGCGAAAAGTAGCCTTTATTAGCGCCGAATTTCGCGCATAGCAAATAATAAAATTTGATTTTTTTCTACTCTTGGATTTTAAAGGAGCGATAAATCCGACAAACTACAAATCAATTTGGTGTGGCCTTAACACATAACTTTTTCCCCAATCAGTAAAAGGCAATTGTGACGTCATGAACAATTGCTATTTTAAAATTAATATAAATATTGATAAATTAATGTGCTTGTTATCAGACCACATATGACGTCATTAGTGATATGAAGTTTCATTGTTTTGAAACATAGATAAAAGAACAATATAATTGATGCATTGCAATGGAGATAACTATAAAATCAAAGATCAAGAAGATATTCGGCTTCAGCAAATTTAATACAAACACACACAATAGGTGAACGAAAACATTGTTCTACCTGATAATTCACCAATAGGCCCTACAGTAAAACCTCAGTAATACGACCACTCTTGGGACCCTTGAAAACTGGTCTTCTTATTGACGTGACCTTTATAACTAGGTTGAATATAAAGCAAAACAGTAGCAATGGACTTGAAAATTGTGTTCTTAATTTCGAGGCGGTCTTATTATTGAGGTGGTCTTTAAGTGAGGTTTTACTGTAGTAAAAAATAAATAAGTCAAAGAATAATGGTAGCATATGAAAATAGGAACTTTTACACTTACTATACGGCACCAGGTCGTCCATGTAAATACTGCAGATACTTGTTCTTTCTTGGTAACGTGAAGCCAAGTAATACTATCATGAGTACCTAAAATAATGCATAAATTCACAGGGGCGTGGTCAGTCTCTCTCAGTGATTGGAAAACTGAACACCGGTGCAACATGACGAAAGTTTCGTTTCAATAGCGCCACGGTGACTTCTCTTATTGAAGTTTCTGTTTGTACTTTCATGTTGTGGCAAGATTTGTACATTTGTAACAACATTTGTAACAAAACTTGGGGTATAGTGCTGTTACATTGACCGCTAACGCATATTACGATATTACCCGGTCCTGAAAAGTAAAGCTTCAATAATACGACCACCATTGGAACCCTTGAAAACTGGACTTCTTATTGAGATGGTCTTAATATTGAGGTTGATTAAAGATCAACACAATGAAAATGGACTTGAAAATTGTGTTCCTAATTTCGAGGTAGTTTTATTATTGAGATGGTCTGAAGTTAGGTTTTACTGTACATTTCAAAACATATATATTGATATATATATGTTGAGTTGTGTATATTTTTCCAAGCGCTTGACGGAGGAGAAGCCGTGATTGTGTTTTGATACAAAATGTAACCAAACAGCTGCTTTAGTTTTACCCACGAGCGAATTTTGGTACCTAAATTAGCATGGATTGTTCCTGCACGTTCATATACTAGTTCGCGGTCAATATAACAGCTATATTTCATGCTCAATACTTCATGCCCTAATAAACAAAGAACGAACAAAATGAATTAGTTCAATAGTGAACGAGCCGTACATCTTTTCAGATAAGTTATTCTGCAAATTCATCCAGAAAATATATTTGATTAAAGAATATATTCTAAAATTACGGTTAATAATAATTATGCCAATTTTCTTGAGGTGTCAGTCTATTATCTTGAAGTACTTTCTTGATCTAAACTTGCTGATTAAAGATAATCTCTATCTTTCCTCAAAATGGTTAGCAATAAAAACGAATCATATCGTAAAAAAAATCAGTGAATTCATATAAATATTTATTTCGGATGATACCAAGTATAGAGGGTTGTCGAATTAACGAGTATATATACTATAAAATCTTCTCTTTACACTCCAATGATATGAAAATTATCCTCGCTATTATCTACATTTCAGAGTTATGAAAATTGCCACAGTTATTACCGTCATCATACACGCCTATTATATATTCAAAAGAATGAAATTACTTTCGCATTACATATACATGTATTTGCAAAACTACGAAAGCCAGGTGGTGACATTTCAACCTCATGAATTCACGAGTTCAACTTTATGAATTCACTATATCAACTTCATGAGTTCATGATTGTGAATTCGTGAAGTTGAAATCGCAAATTCGTGGAATTCAAATCGTAAATTCGTTATGTTCAATTCGCGAAATTGAAATCGTGAATTCTTGAAGCTGCAATGTCACCACCAGGCTTTCGTACAAAACCGTTCGACCGTTATGTTGGACAATGGATACTGCAAAAAGAGGATCACTTACGGATGGTATCATCAAATAATAATGGTAATTTGATGTTGGAATCTGTGTTTCACATTCTCTGCAAATAAACAAGAGTTAACTGTTGTACATGTAATGTAATGAGTAATGTAATGAGTTCATACATAATCAATTATTGATGGGCAAGTCAGAGACATATTACAGATATTACGATCGATAAGAATGTGTCGGATATCTATAGAGTACAGAAATAAACCCAACAAGAGAAGTAAAACAATCACTATTCTACTGAGACCTGTATCTTCTCATACAGCGAGCTATAATTGTATCTATACTTTCGAGTTTGTAGATATTTGTTCAGTTAGGTTATCATCTGTATGGTGGCATTGAGTTGAAATGTATTTTTAATATCGAGTGAGTACGCAAATCCTTTCGCATGAGCATACAAATCCTTTCACGCGAGCACGCTAATCCTTTCACATTAGCACGCTAATCCTGTCACGTGAGCATGCAAATCCTTTCACGTGAGCACATAAACCCTTTCGCTTGAGCACGCAAATCCTTTCACGCGAGCACGCTAATCCGTTCACGTGAGCACGCTAATCCTTTCGCATCAGCATGCAAATCCTTTCACATTAGCACGCAAATCCTTTCACATGAGCACGCAAATCCTTTCACGTTAGCACACAAATTCTTTCACGTAAGCACGCAAATCCTTTCACATGAGCAAGCAAATCCTTTCACATGAGCACGCAAATACTTTCACGTTAGCACGCAAATCCTTTCACATGAGCACGCAAATCCTTTCACATGAGCAAGCAAATACTTTCACGTTAGCACGCAAATCCTTTCACGTAAGTACGCAAATTCTTTCACATGAGCACGCAAATCCTTTCACGTTAGCACGCTAATCCTTTCACATTAGCACGCTAATCCTGTCACGTGAGCATGCAAATCCTTTCACGTGAGCACATAAACCCTTTCGCTTGAGCACGCAAATCCTTTCACGCGAGCACGCTAATCCGTTCACGTGAGCACGCTAATCTTTTCGCATCAGCATGCAAATCCTTTCACATTAGCACGCAAATCCTTTCACATGAGCACGCAAATCCTTTCACGTTAGCACACAAATCCTTTCACGTAAGCACGCAAATCCTTTCACATGAGCAAGCAAATCCTTTCACATGAGCACGCAAATACTTTCACGTTAGCACGCAAATCCTTTCACATGAGCACGCAAATCCTTTCACATGAGCAAGCAAATACTTTCACGTTAGCACGCAAATCCTTTCACGTAAGTACGCAAATTCTTTCACATGAGCACGCAAATCCTTTCACGTTAGCACGCAAATCCTTTCACATGAGCACGCAAATCCTTTCACATGAGCACACACATCCTTTCACATGAGCACACACATCCTTTCACATGAGCACACACATCCTTTCACATGAGCACACACATCCTTTCACATGAGCACGCAAATCCTTTCACATGAGCACGCAAATCCTTTCACATGAGCACACACATCCTTTCACATGAGCACACACATCCTTTCACATGAGCACGCAAATCCTTTCACATGAGCACGCAAATCCTTTCACACGAGCACGCACATCCTTTCACATGAGCACGCAAATCCTTTCACACGAGCACGCAAATCCTTTCACACGAGCACACACATCCTTTCACATGAGCACGCAAATCCTTTCACATGAGCACGCAAGTCCTTTCACACGAGCACGCAAATCCTTTCACATGAGCACGCAAATCCTTTCACATGAGCACACACATCCTTTTACATGAGCACGCAAATCCTTTCACATGAGCACGCAAATCCTTTCACATGAGCACGCAAATCCTTTCACACGAGCACGCAAATCCTTTCACACGAGCACGCAAATCCTTTCACGTTAGCAAGTCGGAAAAACTGAGAATTATGTTGAAAAAGGATGTTATATTTGAATGGGGGCATGAGCAACAAAAATGTTTTGAAGAGTTAATGCGGTTAGTGACAAATGCAACACTCACTGTTGACAGTAGTTCGAAGGCTGTAGGTGCTGCACTAGTGCAAGAAGGAAAACCAGTCGCTTTTGCGTCTCAGGCATTAATCCCTACACAACAGAAGTACTCTCAAATTGAGAAGGACACTTTGGCAATTATGTTTGCAGTGCGAACATTTAGACAGTATATTTATGGTCAAACTGTCAAGGTAGAATCAGATCACAAACCATTGGAAACCTTGTTTAAAAGAGGTTTACATGAGGTTCCACTCAGACTTCAGAGGATGATGTTTGAATTGTCGGAGTATGACTTATCGGTTACGTTTAAACCCGGCAAGACAATGTTCTTAGCAGATACGCTGTCAAGAAACTACAAGTGGCCAGAGGTGTCAACATTAGAGAACCTCACCGCTAAAAATGTAATTGCTTACTTAAAGTCACATATTTCGAAGTATGGAATACCTTAGGAGATAATCAGTGATAACGGACCACAATTTGTGAGTGCTGAATTCCGTCAGTTTTCTCAAAATTATGGATTTAAACACACCACATCAAGCCCATTACACTGCCAGTCACATGGGCAGGCAGAGAGAACTGCAAGAACAGTAAAAAACCTCCTAAAAAGGCACACTATCCATATTTGGCTCTGTTAAACTACAGAAATACACTTGTAGAAGGACTAACTTTATCACCTGCGCAAATGCTAATGGGTCGAAGCTTAAGAACGAAGTTACCTGTGGCGAAAGATTTGTAAAAAAAAAATTCGGGGACAATCAGGCAGGAGCTTGGAAAAGGACAAGAAATAGCCAATCAAAATTATGACAGGCATGCTGGTAAAGTACTTAAACAAATTCAACCCGGACAATATGTCATGTTTAGAAAAAACAACACCTGGAATAATGGGATAATAGAACAGTACCATGAATTGCCACGGTCTTACATTATAAAATCACCAGAGTGCAAATACTTTCGTTGAAATCGGTGTCAGATTCGTCCCACAAAAGTCCCACCTGTTGACACATCGCCGGAGGAGAATCCTACATTACAAACGGGGGAGAAGAATACCCTAATGGCAAGACAATCGTCATTTGGTCTACAACAACAGCCACAACAACAACATCAGCAGCAACAACAAACACCGCCGGTGCAGAATCAGCCCAAGCCATATGATACAAGATACGGCAGATCGGTTAAACCACCAGGCAAAGTCTCGCCAGACAAATATACAAAGTGATTCATTCAAATGGATTTAATTTTTTTTTTAATATTGTGCTAAACTTGGTATAAAAGATAATTCGTATAATCAAGAAATAACTGATATCATATGTATTGTGTTCTAGAGATATCCGATTCTCTAAAGGGGATTTGATTAGATTGTTGACACACATGATGAAAAAAAATGCTATATGTATTTGTAATCTTGGTAAAAATGTCAGTATGAAAGATATAGTCTAGCTATGTTTCATTATTCTGTAATGCTATGTTGATAAAACCCAATTAACATAAAAGAAATAACAGTGCTGGACATTCCATGGATTTGTATTTCAAGAAATATTATCACACTGATACTTAACCGACTCACGTGTTTACTACAACTTAATAAGGATGTTATCATACAATTATACTAGCTTGTTACCAGGTCTGAAATTTCAGTGAACACAAGGCGATAAACAAGATAGGAGCACGGAACAGACAGATAATACTGTGTCATCAATTGTATCTGTTATTGACGGCCAAATCTATTTTCAGATGAGATATCGTTGTTAGTGTTAAATATTGCTGTATCTTAAAATACATTTGTATATATACATATATAACCATGTTGTATACTGTTCATCTGTCTTGTATACATCCTGATTGTATGTCCTCGTGAACTTTCCATATATAACCTATACATATAACATATGATAATTTCTTAACACATACAGCAGTACAAGCATCACGGCACAAAGGAATGTTATATGTTAAATGTCGATTGAGATTTGTCAACCATATATTATTCCTGAACAAATCCGAAAAGGCGATAAGAAAATTATTATTACTTACGATACGGTCTCGTTTATTCCTTCAGAATTCGAATACACGCTGTATAAAAATGATAGAAAAGACATGTTTAATTAGTTCACTTATTGATATTCTCCAAGCACCAGAATTCTGAATCCAACGTATTGATTATATTGCACTTATGTCCGTTCACGTCTCCAAACACAGTTGTAGCTCAGTTCGTCTAATGGTCCGTTGGTAGTGATATACGATGTGAACGTAATCTGAGATCAGGGCTTACTATTTGCGCTCTAAATAACTACGGCTTGCCATGCACTTTGCTGTAATCGATTGGGATAGAATGCATAATACGTAAACTGGTTGAAATATTTTGAAACGTTTCACTTTATTGTTTATTTTAACTGTCACACTTTTTATGTCAATATACGTAATGTCAATAACTCACCCAAAACATTATTAACAAACAATTAAGTTCAAAGTTTAAGTTATTACTGTAAATATGTATTTGGTTTAAACGCACACATACTATGCACGGATAAAGGATGATAAAATACGTGTAAGATTGTGTTTTTTTTGCAATAACCGTTCTAACTTCTATCTATGTTTAGCGTTAGAATCACCTACCTACCTACCAGACAGGAAAAAAACAAAGGTAGTATCGAAACAAAAACGAAATTTATCGTTTGTGTCTAAAACATTTTTCTTTCAACAAAAGTATACGTAAAACGTAAAATACAAACTGCGAGTCAACAAAAACAATACTTGACACGATTTAAAGACTTTTCAGTCTAAGTGGGCCAATTTTTGACATTTTCAGATTTTTTCCCGATCAGACTGGCGAAAACCTTTCCTGTCTGAAAAGGCTATATTGGTATGACATAATGACTGACAAACAGTTAAAATCGAATTTAAAATATCAAAATGCTAAATATCATAGACATATCTAAATATTAAACGTTTTGATACACCATATCATTATGAAACATGTAAAATGGAGTACTATAAGGCTAAACGAATAGAACCGAGTTCACTCCCGGTTAGTGTCCATATCACTTTGTGTAACAGCCTATGGGATCGGGGAGTGTGACGGATATGGTGTCCGCCGCTAAACCTAAAGGATGTGGGTTCAAATCGCGCCACAGTCACGACTACAAAAAACAACTATTCTATTATTTGCAGGAAGCAGACTCGTGAGTAATTAAAACACGAGGGACATTTTCATTAAGAGCCATCTGTCCGGTTGGTTTAGTTAGTAGAGCAGTGGACAGTCACCCGGGAGGCCTGGGTTCGATACTCGGGCAGGTTTGAGCTCGATACTCGGGCAGGTTTGGGTTCGATACTCGGGCAGGTTTGGGTTCGATACTCGGACAGGTTTTGGTTCGATACTCGGGAAGGTTTGAGTTCGATATTCGGGAAGGTTTGAGTTCGATACTCGGGCAGGTTTGGGTACTTTACTCGGGAAGGTTTGAGTTAGATACTCGGGAAGGTTTGAGTTCGATACTCGGGAAGGTTTGGGTTCGACACTCGGGCAGGTTTGGGTTCGATACTCGGGAAGCTTTGAGTTCGATACTCGGGCAGGTTTGGGTTCGATACTCGGGAAGGTTTGAGTTCGATACTCGGGCAGGTTTGGGTTCGATACTCGGGCAGGTTTGGGTTCGATACTCGGGCAGGTTTGAGTTCGATACTCGGGCAGGTTTGGGTTCGATACTCGGGAAGGTTTGAGTTCGATACTCGGGAAGGTTTGAGTTCGATACTCGGGCAGGTTTGGGTTCGATACTCGGGAAGGTATGGGTTCGATACTCGGGAAGGTTTGGGTTCGATGCTCGGGCAAGTTTTGGTTCGATACTCGGGAAGGTTTGGGTTCGATACTCGGGCAGGTTTGGGTTCGATACTCGGGAAGGTTTATTTCATAAGCGATTATCGGATCGGAAATAATTAGCTTTATAGTATATATATATTGCTGGCGCTATATATATATTTCGATTATTTCCGATATATATCCGTTTATATAAAGGTTATTAGAATGGTGTGTGTCGTTTGGCGGGCGGGCTTACGGCCGGCCGGGCGGCCGGGCATCAAACTGATGGTTTCCGGCGAATTACTTGAGTTCCGTTCATCGTATTGACATCAAACTTGGTGTATAGTAAGAACATGTGGAGAGCTCGTGTAGGATTACTTTTGGGCTCGTTCCATTCAAGGTCAAGGTTACCGTTACTAAAAATAGAAATTTGGTTTCCGGCGAATAACTTGAGTTCCGTTCATCGTATTGACATCAAACTTGGTGTATAGTAAGAACATGTGGAGAGCTCGCTTGGGATTGCTTTTGGGCTCGCTCCATTCAAGGTCAATGTCAACGTTACTAGAAATAGAAATTTGGTTTCCGGCGAATCACTTGAGTTCCGTTCATCGTATTGACATCAATCTTGGTGTATAGTAAGAACATGTGGAGAGCTCGCTTGGGATTGCTTTTGGGATCGTTCCTTTCAAGGTCAAGGTCACCATTACTAGAAATAGAAATTTGGTTTCCGGCGAATAACTTGAGTTCCGTTCATCGTATTGACATCAAACTTGGTGTATATTAAGAACATGTGGAGAGCTCGCTTGGAATTGCTTTTGGGTGTGTTCCGTCCAAGGTCAAGGTCACTTGAAATTTGAAAATCAGTTTCCACTTAATATCTTCGCTATGTGTGGGTGTATTGACATCAAACTTGGTGTATAGTTGTTGCATATATATATATAATATATCTAAGTGTGAGTGTGTGTATGCATGTATCACCTACGGCACCTTTGCAGCATTGATGATCATCATGTATTCATTATACAAATAGAGCCTTGGTTACAAATAACTAGGTTGAAAACCTGGTTTGTGGGCATTGCCCATTTCTTGTTTAACTAAATGTAACTCCAATGGGGTTTATATTTCTCTTACATCATAAGAACATTTTATCATTCAATTTGACTACTATTAACTAGATGTTTTGTTCATGTATTGACCAGCTTTTATATTTGAATGTATATCCGGGTATTTCTTTAAAATTTGAATATAATTATTATATAATAGTCTATAACATCATCTTATTGAACTAACACATCAGTCGCAATTTCGATTATAATAGATTATTGTAGTTCATAATGCCTTATCGATCAAAATGTGCTATAAATATTCAATGTACAATATTCGGATCAGATTTCCTGTATTGAAACACTAGCAAATCCGAAACTCATACCCTTCCCATCAGCATTTCCCCAGGCTTTTGCAATATGAATATCGAAAATCTATTATTGCTGCGATATGCTGTGCATTGTGCATGGCATATTATATTATCGATTTTACATTAGACGTTTTGTCTAAAACGTGGCAAACTTTCGGAGTGAACAGTCTTTCACTATTTCCAATATAAAGGCGAATACTGATATGCCACAATGACACTTATATCACATAAACTTATATACGGATATTCGAATATTCGTTTGTACGTCCGAATATTCGAATACTGAATACCGATAGAATATATATTTTCAATATAAAAGCTGAATGCAAGTGTATCAAATTTCAATGATGGATTGTTGTTGTTCGTCCATCGCACTGCGAATATGACCACAACTTCAGGTCGATGATTGTCTTCTTTGTGTTCAAAGATGGCTAATGAGTCCAATCCTCGCACGGAATGTACGTCCGCAGCTGTCGCAGATATGGTCAACAGGTGCTGCTGATGTGCTTGCATCTCTTGCCTTGCGGTCAACACGCTTTTTCCAGGCGTGATCCAGTCTATTGGATTCTGCCTTTTTGATTCCTCTGTAAGTTGCAGTTCTACAGGCAGGGCGGTTCTGGGCCAGTTTTTCCCAATTCTCTGGGCATAAGCCCATTTTCTTGAGAGAGTCTTTATACCGCTTCTTCTGACCTCCAACTTTACGTTTGTCCGAGGAAAGTTCACCATAGAGAAGCGGTTTGGGGAGGCAATGATCTGGCATACGGCTGACGTGACCAGCCCAACGTACTTGTGGTTGTTGTAGGAGCATGTATACAGATGGGAGTTTTGCTATTGACAGAACCTCGCTGTCTGCAAATTGTTTTGCCACTTGATGTTGAGGAGTTTGCGGAGACAACTCATATGGTAGTGGTTCAGTTGTCTAGCATGGCGTGCATAAACAGTCCTAGATTCACTGGCATATAGCAGGGTGGTAAGTACCACAGCTCTGTAGACTTTGAGCTTTGTTTCTAGGTTGATTCCTCTACCTTCCCATACGTTGGAGCGGAGTCTTCCAAATGCTGTGCTAGCCTTTGCGATTCTGCTGTTCACTTCATCATCTATGTTGACAGACATTGAGAGAGTGCTACCAAGGTAGGTGAACTTGTCTACAGCCTGCTGGATGCTGCCCTTGACCTTTATGGATGGGATAGTGTATGGCTTTCCAGGTGCAGGTTGATGAAGTATGTCGGTCTTCTTTGTACTGATGGTAAGACCAAAATTGTCGCAGGCCCTCGAAAACTGGTCCACATGTCTTTGCAGTTGATGTTCAGAATTTGCATTCAGAGCGCAGTCATCAGCAAACGGGAAGTCGCGGATGATGGTGGTCTTCACTTTGGTGACAGCATTTAAGCGCCTTTGGTTGAAGAGTTTGCCATCAGTCCTGTAGCGCATTTCGATTCCTCGATCATCCTCCCCAAGTGCTTCGGTTAACATGGCAGAGAACATCATGATGAACAGGGTTGGAGCAAGGACACAACCCTGCTTGACACCATTGGTTACTGCAAAGTCGGGAGATTGTCCATTGTTGTCTATCACATGCGCGATCATACCATCATGGAACTGTCTGACGATTGTGATGAATCGGTCCGGACATCCAAATTTGGCCATTATTTTCCAACGCCTAGCTCGGCTGACAGTGTCGAAGGCTTTTGTCAGGTCTACAAAGGCAGTGAAAAGGTCCTGGTGCTGTTCCTGGCATTTCTCCTGAAGTTGACGGGCAGCAAACACCATGTCAACTGTTCCTCTGCCTGAACGGAAACCACATTGGCTTTCTGGTAAGTAGATGTTTTCTAAGTGTCCAATAATACTTAAAATATTGGCCCGATTGTATAAAAAACATGTAGTAGGGTAACGGAATTAGTGGTACATTTTGGTAATTAGGTTTTTAACATTTTTATACAGACTGTGCTTAAAAGTTTTTTAGCGCACATTTTTACTTGCATGATCTCTTTACATGTGGAAAATTTCTGTTCATAATGTATAAAGTTTACTTATAAAAAAGAGAGTTTTGTTTATTCACTTTTATGCTCATGATGGCATTAGATAGTAAATTATCCCACAAAAGTTGTCTATACACACGTGTGACTTGTTTGATTCTCTGAAAAATATGCAGTAATCTTGATATGTATCCGAAATATATCTAATAGTATGACATTGTTTAAATGCGTTGAGCAATTCTTCCTAAATATCAGGGTTTTTATTGTTAACAGAAGTAAAAAAGCATCTACTTATTTGCCCACATCTGTAATTTTGAATTAATATAGAGTTAAAACACTTCCATCTATATGTGTACTTCATGCTGTCTTCGGTTACTTTATTTACTATTCGATCTCAGTTACACCAGTCTGTCTGTACCCTGGCGTGCTGGGTACTACGCGAACTTGATAAGAAAAACTGAGTTTAAATGTCTGAGTGCGTGTGTCTATATCCGTAGTAATTCAGAATACAGACACTATGTTTTGAATGTGTAGTTTCGTATGCTATAATTGTTTTATACGTTTTTGTGGTATGTATTATGTTGAGTTTATTTCGGCCCTTGTTAGAGCAGCTGCTTGTATAAAGTGTGTTTTATATTTGTTTCCGTCTTACCAATCTTAGTGTGGTCTTCCGTACTGACATTTCTCCTACTAATCAATTGAATTATTTTTGTTGTAACATTTTCTCTTCTAACTTATACATGTTTGTCAGCCAAAAATCCCAAGTTAAATCAATTGTTGATGTACCAATATGTATGTACGCTGTTTATAGACTTACTTCAATGATTGCTCTCATTCCTATGATATTTTTTGCAATCCTCAATAATTTTCTTAGTAATACAAACTTGTGAAAATAAAATCCCACAGCCAATATTAATGGACAATATTGTCACCTATCCGTGAGTGAATGTTTTAAATATCATTTTACAAAAGAAAAATGTGTTTATTGTTGTAAAACCATTGAATTTCGAAGTATTTGTCTTCTTTTTTGCTGTCTTGATATATCAATTATATAGTGGATATCAAATGAGTGTTGTATTATTGTTGAATGTAAAACCAATGGAGACCGAATGAAGGAATGTCATCAAATCAAAGTTGTGTTGTTAGAATTGCCTTTCAATTCAATACACTTGAATGAAATAGCTACACCTTATCATTTGTTAAACAACGCCGCACGCGAGATAAGTGTTCTCATCCAAATTGACGTTTATGGCCATGCATGGTAGATAGATTGCCAAGCCTCCCAAGTTACTAAATTCAACCAAGATACAAGCCAATGTGCTCAAAGAAGCCTAATGGTCTTTAAAAACCTGTGCAATGCAAAAATAGTCAATGGTGATGGTGAAGAAAATGAGTGTTATAACGTTTACAAACTGACGTGCTGCATTATAAATAGCAAAGACAATGTTTGGAGATACAGTGGAACCTCACCACAGCGGCCCCTCGCTTGAGCACTCATCAGTTTTCCTATAGTAACATCTAGCTTATCTATTTAACCTATCAAGAGCAACAATCAACTTGACAACAGCTGAAATTTGCATTTCCAAGATGATGTTGCTCTGGATGGATCGTACAGTAACTCATTATAATTAAATTTCTTTTTTAAAAGTCAGTCGGAAAATGATATCGACATTTATTTTATCACATTATTATTCATGAGTAATTTATCTGCTGTGATTGGCCAAGAGCGTATCACATGATATGTGACAAACCAAATGTTACCTATCATGTGATCGCCTAACATTGTCAATGTTACCCGATTAAGTGCCTAGTCGCCTCCATGCATTGCAAGCGTCTAGGTGATCGTTATGATCATAACACCAAAAGACAAACTGTCTCGGCTTCGCCTCGGATAATATTCAGTTTCTCAGGTTGACAATATTCATGTCACCCTCACTGCCATGTGATATTTGTATAATATTAATCACTATAATATAGTCAATGTACAAAGAGTAAGTGTAAGCTATTATCTAAATAAAGACAATATTTGTACACTATGGAAAACAGCATGTAGGAAAAAACGAGTTATCGAATGTTTAATAATAAACTTTTAAATATAAAAATAAATACAACAGTCCTGCAGGAAATGCGGCATACAAAGCATACAGTCACCTTAAAGCACATGGAGGCATTTAAATACAAACATACTAGTAAACAATGACAAGATGGCTACACTTCAGCCCTATATCACTCACCTGAGAAAAATTAGATATACATAGACCTTTAAATGATATCTACATTGACAAAGAAACCAGACATATACTTTATAATATAAAGACATATTCTGTCGGTTTTGTAGACCTGGCAGAAAAAGTAAGAGCTGTCGTCTGTTTTTTTATTTGACCCTGTGACCTACATTTTGACCCAACGTAACTCTGTATCGAACATGAACTTGCAAAAAGAAAACATTCTGATTAGGTTTGCTGTAGTTCAAGCCGAAATTGTGGCCTCCAGAAAGTTAAAGAGCATTTTCTATGATTTTATCTTTTGTGTTCCCAAATGACCCAGTATCGAACCTGACCAAGGTTTTGTTGAGTAAATTTCTTCAGGATGAGGCCAAAATTGTGACTTCTAGTGTGTTCACAAAGAAATCATGGATGGACGACAAATAACGGACGCTTGGGCGACAGACATTCAACGATCCTAAAAGCTCTTTGTGCTCACGCGAGCTTACAAAATCGAAAGGATCAATACACAAATATAGATATTGGAAAAAATAGTGTAAATGTAAAATGTACATAAGTAGGCGTCATAACAAGAACAACATTGGCACAACTTTAGCATATCACAGCTTGCTCAAACACAGCACAAAATTTAGAAAGACGATACGTAAAGCTATTAGATGTATGTATTATACCACTAGCGGATCCAGGGAGGTGCACCCTGAGCGTCCCCCTATAAATACGAGAATATATATAGTTCGCTCCACCGCTGCTA
The DNA here is from genome assembly GCA_032209605.1 of Mactromeris polynyma. Classification (NCBI taxonomy): domain Eukaryota; kingdom Metazoa; phylum Mollusca; class Bivalvia; order Venerida; family Mactridae; genus Mactromeris; species Mactromeris polynyma. The sequence continues at coordinate 9,173,596 of JASFXZ010000024.1, forward strand.
ATGCGTTTGTATTTAATAAAGAATTTGTTTTATGTTCAATAACTTAAAAACAACGAATAACACAGTCATTACCGTTTTATAAGGCTCGCGCCAAACCTAAAAAATACCAAATAGTCACGACCCCCCCCCCCTGGACAAAACTCTGAATCCGCCACTGTATACCAAACAAGACACACTGATAAGAAACTTGAACTGGTGCATGATATATATTGGACACCATGTACATGTATGTTTTTTGTGCAAAATCACCCCACAACTACATTTTACTATTTTGAGTTATCAATATCAAATAAGTAATATGTTTTATATACAATATTGATTAATTTGCATTAATTTGACGAGTATTTTTCATCAACATACTAATACTGTGAAATTGTCCAAAAACTGAAATGTACTTAAAGTAGTTACATAATCTTCGATACAATTCAAACATCAACATCAGTGTTCTTCATTTCTTGTACTTCAGTTGTTGGTAGTGGCAACACAGAAGATTTACCCCATCCAGGTCGTTTTGAGTTGTCAGCCGGTTCAGTACGGTCTATGGATGACTCGGCATCACCTTTACCCATTTCTGTCTGTAATAACTTCATAAATTTGTTCATACTCATTACATTGTTCCACTTCTTCTTCACTGGATTAAACTTATCGTCTAGATCAGCATCAGTGAGTATCTCTTCATTGCCCATGAATGTTTCATTCATTTGTGACACAAGTTTGCCTGCGGCTTCAGCATTCAAGTGGTACTGTCTTGCTAACCGTTCTCGAACTTCTTTCATATATTCTATGTATGTTTTCCTATACATTCTTAGTGACGGATTGTTCAGCAATGTGTAACCAAGTAACCATCGACTTCTAGCTTTCAGGTACGCTCTCGATGGTTGGGAGTCTTCCTCCTTTTCATCTGCAAGTTACACAAAATGAACTAAATTACCACTTTAAAAATATTAACTGACATAGTAACTGAGGATTGCCTGTTCTTTAATATGTACGCTGTGTTTTGTTAACTATAGTTATGAATATAATACTGACTTGTTTGTAAATTTAATTCCAGTTTCTTTATTTGTTTTAAAGTAACATCATTTTGTTTCATGTCCTTATACTGACTGATATATCAGTCGTTAAATATTTATATTTTTGGAATGGGGCTTTAAGTCACATAAACAGCCAAGGTCATGTAGTGACCAATCCAGCTATTGGGGTGGGGGAAGACCCTAGATGGACATCTGAGTAGCACCACCAACCTTTCACAATCCACAATCTTTGTCAAAAAAGTTTTTAAAAAACGCCTTTAAAACATAATTGGTTTTTGAACATCACAAGTTTTCTTCCTGCAAGCAAGGAAGTGCAGACATAATTTTATTGTTTTCCATTATACCACACTCCTCTATGCAAAGTGGAAGACAATTCACACTATTTAGTAAATTCTAATCGATGCTAACAGTATATTACCTGGTGATATACATGATTAGCGGATGTTCCTTAGATATTGATTCAATGAATTGGTTGCTAGGTATTAGCACGAATTTAAGAACAATGCTTTGACATGGATGCATAATGGTCTGTGTTCCGACCGTCCTGAGTACGAGACCTACTTTATGCACCGAGGTTTGATCACAGACTTTACAATTCCTGAATTCCTGCGCGACTACTGGTTAGTAATCAAGAAGCAGCCATCGAAAGTGATTAGATTAAGTTGTAACACATCGTGTCACAATCGATGTAAAAGAAAGTCGTTTTAATAATTGTTACCTATCTTATCCATTTCAACAACTGACCCTTCCAGCAATGCTGGCTTTGCGTCCGAGTCTTTGTTTTCCTTGTCCATCTTTTTCTTTCTGTCTCTCATAATAATTCTCAGAAACATGAGCATCACAGGATGTGTATGATAACATTCAACGTGCATAAAACCACAGTAGTTAGCAAAACCTGTAAATTGATATTTTGCAAAATTTACCATGATACATTGTATGTCTGAGTTTCTGAGGAACAAAGGCTGCACAATGACGTTGTTTAACATCATCGTGAGACAGAAAGCTACGTGAGCGGCTGAATGATGAACCAAAAAGAAGCTTATCAGACTTTTAACTGATTGCGCCCTTTCTGTGTCTAATTAATTATAAACTTCGAGATAACTTAAGCGATTTCGACATCAAGAGAGTCGACTGTAAAATGTCCTAATCCTGCTTTAACTGAAAACAGTACTTGCTACTTAGGAAAATCGTTGAAACAGATGTGTATGAAATATACGATGAATAGTGGATCAAAATTAGTCGAAAACATTTTATTGTGTACAGTCGTTCTCCAGTATTTCAAAACATATGATAAAGGAAATATTAAGTTGTTACAGGGAATGCTACATTCACAGAACAATGACTTAGTAATACACTATATAAGCAGTATTTAGTACTATTTACATAACATTAACATCATTAAAATCTTACCCGGATCAAACATTTGGACACGTCTTGGTAATGCGCTATTATCTAACCTTGGTAGAAATATTGCTCCAAATACGATAGATTTTACGATTCTCAACAAACAGGACAGAAAACCAATGAACAAGTTGTAGAAAAACATGAAGAACGTAAAAGTGAAAAACATTCGCCTGAAAATATAAATGTATTACATTATACATTATATTCATACATCTAATATTAAAGATAGATAGATTTATTTAGGTACAATATCATTTACAATAATCACCTATACAGTACAGTGGAGCACGCTTATAACGAATTTAGTTATACAACGAAATGGAGAAGAGCTTGTTAGGGAATAAAAATTACTACGTATTATCCGAATTTTCGTTATAACAGAATATGTTATAGGCTTGTTCTCCTGTACATAAAAATCAATTAATAACACAATGATTATAATTATCACTATTACAAAACTTTGGGTAAAAATAAAAGGAAATACTACTGACTGATGACAATAGTAAATTAAAGGTCAATAAAAAAACACAACTTTACGAAATTGACACTTTAATCATTCACAAAACAGTTTCGTTTTGAATTTTGAACAAATGATTCATCTGCTTCTATACGCTCCAATACAGCGCTTTGATTCCACTACCGTTACATTCACGGTGAATATGAAGGTATCGGAATAAGCGCCCGATGCTAAAGGAGAGTTCTGCTTCTAATGAATCCTGGATCAATTTGAAGGTTTTTTTCTAATTAAAAAGACATTAGCAATCATTCAAAACATGTGAAATAAATCATTAGATTGACAGTCTTTACTGTATTTTATAGAATTGCAGACACAATTCCTCAATCTAGCTCTAGGAGATTCGATGTAAGTATACCAGTCTGCATCTATCAACAACTATTTATTACCGTACATAAATGTACTGGTGAAAAGTATTAACCCGCCAGAAATAGTTCACATATTGTAGTTCCTAAACAGCTACTCGATACATCTTCGGTTGATTTTCATCACAGTTTGTACATTTATTATTCTAATTGATTGAACATTCGATAAATGATTGATACATATCAATCAAAATCATGTTCATCGTTTCAGATAACATCATCCTATTGTTGAGAGCTCAGGAGATATACAGAAGGGGCTGGGGGCGAGAACTCACTACAATCTCCTGTAGATGAGTGGATTATCATTATACAAATTAGAGGGTTAATTTATTTGACCAGTAGAGTTCTCTTGCTTACCTGTTGTTGATGGCTAAAATTGCTCCTTTGTCGTGCAGAAATGCAAACTTGGCCAGTAATGTTTGACATATTAGAACTATCATCGTCATAAGAAGGGCTGGCCTAAAAATAAAAAATAAAACATATTTTCACATTTGTAGCGTGTATATAATTATATAGGGTGGAAGAAGAGTAATAAACAATTTCCAGGGAATATAGTATTTAGGAAGGAAGTAGGTGTTAGCTGTAGGCTGGTCTGAACATCGGGTTACATCAATGGGATTTACAACCTCTTCTGTAAGTGACGTCATTTCAAGAAAACGCAACATGTGATGTCACTATTTGCGAGCAGGAAACAATGATTACACCATATGGTCACTTCGTTTCATACTGTCAGTACATGGTGACGTCAAATGTGACGTTTACTGGAAATTACGTCACTTAAAGAAGAGGTTGGAAATCGTACAGCAGTGCTCAATTTTTGAATCATCCATGTTGTAGCGAAGTGCAACCAAAATCAAAGATAATTTTCAGTAGTTTGCTAAAATTAAGTGTAATAATACTGATGGGTTTGCACTTTTGACCAGTATATATTTGATCATACAGTAAAACCTAAATCATAAGACCACTCTTGGGACCCTTGACAACAGGTCTATTTTTTGAGTGGCCTTAATATTAAAGTTGAATACATAGCGAAACAGTGAAAATGGACTTGACTATTATGTTCTTAATTCGAGGTGATCTGATTATTTAGGTAGACCAGTCGTTAACTTACCACGCTCCAGCTATTGCATCCACTAGCCATTGATAATAACCTTCTTGTAGCATGGTGATGATGACACACAGCACAACGGCCACCAGGAATAATAGGAAGAAATGTAACACAAACCCTGCAAGAATGAGAACTCCTCACATTATTTACTGGAACCTTATTCATAAAAATTATAAGTCTGAAACTCAAACTCAGACTTTAAAATGTTCAATGTTCCTTTTGCTTCTATGTTGTCACAACATTTTAAATTTCAATAAAAATTGGCTAAAGTATACAGAGGGACACACCACTTATTTGGACAGCATTTGTTTAGATTTATTAAAAACAAATTGCTGGTAAATTTAAGTTTTGCAAATTTAAAGTCCTGGGGTCCTATTCACAAATATTATAAGACTGAAACTCAGACTTAGCCTTTAAAATGTTAAATTCTCCTTTCCTTCAATTTAGTCTTCAAAATAATAACAATAAAATGTTTTATAAAAATGACAAAAATTATATAGACAAAATTTCATTCGTTTAGATTTAATGAACATAAAAGGTTTTTAAATATATCTGTTGTACATTTAAAGTCTAAGCCTAAGTTTCAGTCTTAAATTGGTTGTAAATAAGACCCATGCACAGCATGTTATGTCGCCTGCTTCGGACACGAAAAAAACAACAAATTAGCCACTAAGTCTTGAGGCGTGAACGGGCTCGAAAAATTAAATTGGCAGTTTTTCATTATTTTTCATATTATTATTTACTAGATATTTAAAGCCCCATTACAAAAAAGAAATATCTTGAAAAAGATGGTCTGCACAATTTGAAAGTTAAGATTTGTTTTGCAGCATAAAAAAATGCCAAGATGTTACGATTGCTGGTCACTGCAGATCCAAAAAGGATTTTGGTATATTCACCGAAATTCAGTGCATTTCGGTAAGGTAACTCACTCCCCTTATTGAAAAGTTAACCAATCCGCGTCAATGTTACACACGTTGTTCGTTTGAAGAGAAGTTGGTTGAGTGGTTAACGTAAGATTTGTTTGGTTTCCACAATACTGATATGCAAATATCAAAACCATGTTAGTACGGCTGCGCCGAAAAAGGTATTTGAGCAGAATGTGGTGGTCAGTATACTTAACCAGTTCACCAGAGTCTCCAACCATTTCCGACTATCATCCCACCAGCATATATAATCAGAAGTAACGTGTTACCGTTACTTCGTCTTCATTTAACTTAATACACAATACTTGCATTAAACCGAAATCAACGATTTAAGCTGACACTAGTTGGAACAAGAAGGATCATGATTAGGAAATAATTAACTCTTGACTTTGAATTAAGTTAATAAAAAGCATGTACTCTTTCACTAGACGCTTGATTTAAATTAACCCAGTCCATTTGCTCAGTCATTTTACAAAAGATAGTTCCCTCATCTACAATAGTTCCCTCCCTTGTTCTTAATCATCGGCCATTGTGATAGGCTATCCTGATAAGCAATTATAGGAGTAATTCCGAAATATGTGATAATTGAGAAAGAGTTTATATATATATATATATCTGATTTTTTTATCATCGTTAATAACATTATATGCTCTATAAACTTTAAGGAAATTTGCCTATCAATACGGCTGACACTTCAGAACAAGGGAGGTAAATATTGAAAATGTTGGAACTATCTATAGAATCTTACCCCAAACAACGTAGGCCACTTGGTACCCCGCGTACCTCATACTTCCAACCTACAAGAAAATAGAAGTGCACCTTGATATCTGACAACAAATTCAATTTTCTTCGGACGTTATATTATTAATATCATCTTCATATTATCTGAATTCGTTTCATTTTGTTCTTATTCACTACCTGAACATCATTAATTTACTCGTTAAAGGCCCAATAAGGGTCTTTATTGTGTCCCCTCACAATCGTGGGGACACTTAGATTTACACGTGTCCGTCTGTCAGTCCGTCCCACAAAACTTGAGTCGTTCATGTCTCCTGAACCGTTGGGCCCACCGTCTTCAAACTTTATAGGAATGCATATCTCCGCTAAGGGAAATAGAGTTATGGGCCTTGGATTGAGTTAAGTGGGGGCACATGTGTCTAAACCGCAAAAATTGTAACATTGATTACGAAATAAATTTACACTTATTGCTTGACTTTAAATTTTAATGATTTCTTCCAAACAGCTAAAGTTTGACACGATGCAAATAACACGCTGTTCATATATTCCACATTACAATACCGTTTGTAGTTAAAATTAAGTGCGGTATGATAGAGTTATATCCCTCTTAAAATGAAGGTGCGCTAGCTGGTTTCTCTACATGCAACCACCATCTTCCCACTGGTGAATGATGACCGAACCCTTACATATATTATATTCAAGCGAAACAATCAGGAAGTAGGTCTCATCTACATTTTGTTTAAACGATACTTTTACATTCTCAAATTTCTCAAACAAGTGTGTTTGTATTATGTTTCGATTCATACGTTTATGTTGAACAGAAAACAAAGACATTACCAGTAGGGAAGAGTTAGTTCTTGTTGATCTATGTGGAATGTGTGAATTGTCTCCCTTGTATAAGCTGAACAGATTAGCCCTGGAATCAGATAAATATAGACATAAGGGGTGTATGCATGTATAATTATACCCTTGTTATTCAATAATTTCCTCATTTACGTAGTTTAGTTGAACTTTTGCATTGCGAATTTAAACAATGGCCATTTTTAATTACGTAAATGCTTCGCAAGTTCGACTGATTGGGGCACAATCACATACATTTGCATTTCAACATTAACTTACGCCGAGCTCTCTTAAATCGTGCACAAAACGCCGTTCTCGTCTGCCGTGCATGTACCGATTATCAAAGTCAATATTCGTATTTCGCAGACGATAATTTACGGATATGTACGAATACTCAAGAAAGCCAAATACAAATATTGTCCGACTGTACAACTGTGTATAACTTACTAACATAATAAACAAATCATGCTGGCAATCTCAGCTATTTTCGCAATATACATGCATGTTTAATTGCCTTTTAGAGAAAGTATTACTGATATTCATATACAGTTTTCCTCGATAAGACGACCACCCTTGGGACCTTGGAAAATGGTCTTCGCATTGAGGTAGTCCTAATATTGAGGTCGAATAAAGAGTAAAACAGTGAAAATGCACTTGGTAATTGTGTTCTTTATTTTTAGGTGTTTATATTATTGAAGTGGTCTTTCAGTGAGGTTTTACTGTACCAACAAACCATAAAACGTACCTGTATGAAGATAACATGTGTAAAATTGTGATTACACTTCCAAGACACGCAAACACCACAGCAACAATAAAACATACTGAAAACAAACGAAACAAATGGTTATTCTTATGCCTTACTACATATGATACGCCTCTATGTCATCAAATGTGCCGAGACAAAGCTCAAGTGAATATCATGTATTTCACTTGATTTGGATACACTAGACTCCAACCAGCTTATGTTTACTCAAAGTTGTTTATATAAGCAACCGACGATATATGCAATGTGTTTTGGAACGTAAATATGTCATGTATATCTAAACAAACTGCGCATGCGTGGTGGCCATTTTGAATATATTTTTTGTCTCGGTATTTCACAATCATCATGAAAGTGTTGCATCAGACTAAACCCACAATATTTCGTTGAGCTCGAGCTGTAAGAGGATTAATTGATGTCTGTTCAAATACGTTTCTATGCTTGGCCGCCGCGCATGCGCAGTCATGGCCCCAAACCGACGTCTATTCTACTCATACCCTTTAGTGAAACGTATTTTGTTCAACAAAGCAATTTTGGGTATGCGTGCGCCGAGCAATATAAATAAAAAGAAAGCGAGATACATTATAAACACTCTCGAGTTGTAGTTCTTGTCGTATTAAGTACTAATTATAATACTAGGCATATAAAGTCTGGTTATGATGACAAATAAAGTATGTGAAGTTTGATGATTCTGTTTTGACACTGGTCTGCTGCTGATGACACAATGATGACAAGGACAGTGTCGATAACAGTGTTTCTGTGGAAACGTCTGCTCATATTGATATTATAAATAAGTTCATTAAAACCTCAATAATACGACCACACTTGGGACCCTTGAAAACTGGTCTTTATATTGAGGTGGTCTTCTTATTAAGGTTGATTAAGAGCAAAACAGTGACAATGGACTTTAATACTGTGTTCTTGATTTCGAGCTGGTCTTATTATTGAGGTGGTCTCTAAGTGAGGTTTTACTGTATAATCTTATCCTGCCTTTGAAAGAAATAAACCACAGCCTATTTTGGCTTGTCTTTGTGAAATTTTGTCTGAATAATTGTTAATACCAACTCTATATTTTGCCAATTTTTATTAAAATCTATTCTATTATAATAACACAGGAGCCAAAAGAATATATAACATTTTGAAGTCCAAGTCTGAGTTTTAGTCTTAAAAGTTTTGTCAATAGAGCTCTTGGTCTAAAAAACCGGCTGTTATAATATGAGCGACGCTGTACGAGTTCCAACCTCTTCTGTAAGTGACGTCATTTCCAAAAAACGTCACATATGACGTCATTATGTACTGACAGTAAGCAATATTTTCCCCAACTGGCAATATGAAAACGAAGTGACCATATGGAGTAAATACTAATTCCAGCTTGGAAATAGTGACATCACATGTTGCGTTTTCTTGAAATGACGTCACTTATTGGAGATGTTATCAATCTAACAGCGGCGCTCATATAATCATTTGTTATGATGTAATGACAAAGAAATGCCGGTACACATAATGTTTGCAGATTCAAAGTCTAAGTGTGAGTTTCAGTCTTAAAATGTGAATAAGTCCCCAGTATACATGGCACTTACTTCGGATACTTTGTAGAAGGTAATACAACAGAAATAAAGAGTCTCTGAGGTCTGCAGTGTCCGCATCTTCACCCGGCACTGGGTCCCAACCTATTTCATCAAACGAAGCCGCAAAATAGTAACCAACGAGTTCGAATAATGATAGAACTTCAACCATCGTCTCTAACGTAATCTAGAATATACAAAACTTGTTTTATGTATGTGTAATAATGAATTGCATTTCATTTCACAGTGGTACATCATATCTCCTGAATGAATCTTCTTTAAAACAATGATTTATACGCGTTAATGGTTCAAATGTTTGTACAATAAGTTTACACTTACGTATTAGTGTATGTCAAGGAATATTTCGCCTAATTAGTGTTTTAAACAATTGTAGAAGATTAAATGAAGTAACGAGATTATTTTTTTGAACGTTTTCAGCCATTTCAAACATATTTTCAAACTTGAACTAAGTGATAATTTTGTCACAGTGTGTATAAACTCAGCACGACCGAGTAGCTCAGATGATAGAAACGCTAGACTGTCACCCGGCACTCTTTGAACTTACTTTGTATATAACCATCAATCCCATTAACATTACTGAATACACCCTGGCTGAGTATCTGAAATCTAAATGAACAGAGAGGATAATACACTAAATACATTGAGTCATAAACAAACCATGACCACATATGTTTAATTAATTGAGATGCCACTTATTAGTGTGATCCTTGGTAAACAATGTATTATACATGTATATAGAAAAGCACACAATTGTAGAGTCATATGACAAAATATCCAATACAGTAAAACCTCAATAATACGACCGTTCTTTGTACCCTTGAACACTGGTCTTAATATTGGTTTTGTCGAAATATTGAGTGTTGAATTAAGAGCAAACCAATGGAAATGGACTTAGACCGGGGTTCGAATTCGTGTTCCTCAAAACGTGACTTAAGTGCTGCATGACTGATGTAAAAATTCGTCCCGTTTTTACACGAAATTGACGTTAGGTCGCAGTGGTGCAGTGGTTAGCACAACGGACCGGCACTCCGTAGACCCGGGTTCGAATCCCGGTAGCGCCATTGACCGATTTTTCGTGTTCCTCAAAACATGACTTAATTTGAAAAAAGTGCTCTTAATTTCGAGGTGGTTTTATTATAGACGTGGTCGTTAAGTGAGGGTTTATTGTATTCGTTTCGACATCAAGGACTATTGCCGTACGTTTATTCTAACCAAAGTATAGGTATTTTGTCTCTAATAGACATTTACCCAAATCGGTATCACTAGTCCATAGGCACATATTTACAGAAAAGCATTGTAAAAGACAATACACCAATGAGCTCATATCACATATAAAAAAAAAAAACGAGAATCTATCTAACATGAACTTATAATCAAATACTTTTCTTTTGATGCTATGGATCTCATTTATACGACAACCTTTTATCCGAATAGTCCGTCTCATTCGAAATAAATATTAGGTCCCGATGTATATAATGCACGTCGAATAGGATTGGCCTATTCGAAACCATGTATTATTCGAAATGATAATCGGAAGCGATACATTCGAATGAACGAGGTTCGACAGTATTCATTGTTTGCTTGTAACGCTTTATTATCCTTTCAACAAACATCTATAAACTAATCAACTTACGTTGTTTTCGTTCGTACACCCAATCCTTCAACAATCTCTTAGCCAGAGCAATCGCTTTTTCTTTCTTTGTCACTGGCGGTGGTCTGAAAATATGAGCATTCAAGTCATTATCAATGTTTGTAATAATCCTGATTAACTGATCTATGTTCCCATTTAATAAAAAAATCTACTTCGATTTAGAAAACTGGCAATTTCAAACTAACAGAAGTTTCATTTGTAACACAGAGTTTGGAACTACAGTGGAATCCCGTTGGCTCGAACTCGTCGCGACTAACACAATTTGTTCGAGTAAAAGGTTGTTCTAGTCAATCGTGGCTGTGAAATAATTAGCATATATCTAGTCAAAGTGTGTTTAAGTCCATAGTAGTGTATACCTCTCGTACAAATAATCATAATGCATGATAATAAAGCATAAACAACAAAATCATGTTTTGTCTACATTATATTCAATAACACAAAGAAAACACACGAATGAATATATACGTATAGATAGCCATACAGGATCAATAGCATCTATACGGTCTCCGGTACTACAGTATCAAGCTACACGGCATAACAATTCAATTATTGTACCATAAAGTCATATTAGAAGAGAGAGAGAGAAAATGAAATGCCACTCTAAAGAATATGCTACAAACTTACATTTTACAAATACATGTACGTGAACATCATATAGAATATACCATATGCTTTAAACTATTGTCATTGATTTCTACCCAAACACTGACTTCCTACGATTTGAAAATCGGACAGATTTTTATGTATTCAAAATCGTACAAATGATTAAAACGATATCCTAAGAAAAGTACTAACGGTGGCAGGGGTTCCGGATGTAGTATGCCACGTACATGGTGCGCCTCTGGGCTCGAATCCAAGTCTTTTTCCAGATTAAGGTTAGAAGGTTGTTCAGAAGCTGAAAACAATGGTACGGACTTATCCCGCAGAGATTGGAAAATACGAACGGGTAAGATGATTGATAGATAACCAAGACAGAGGATGTTTGGTAGATCTCTGAATACAAGGATCGTACGCGACACCTGGAAAAAAGTTAACCACACGTAACAATGACTATGAAATTCATTTAAATGACATTGTAATAAAATTGTAAAATATATGGGGGCACATTTTGCAATCACATGCACTCCATTTATGTACAGTAAAACCTCAATAATAAGACCACCCTTGAGACCCTTAAGAACTGGTCTTCTTGTTGAAGTGGTCTTAATATTAAGGTTGAATAAAGAGCAAGTGAAAATGGACTTGGAAATTTGTTCTTAATTTCGAGGTGGTCTTATTATTGAGGTAGTATTAAAGTGAGTTCTAACTGGTATATGTTTTATAAAATAGCTAAGGACATAGTAGTGTATATATGTTGGCATAATACATGCATACAGTAAAAACTCACTTAAATACCACCTCAATAATAAGACCACCTCGAAACTAAGAACACTATTTTAAGAAATCAACTCCATTTGCACTGTGTTGCTCTTTATTCAACCTCATTCTTAAGACCACCTAAATAATAAGACCAGTTTTCAAAGGTCCCAATGGTGGTCGTATTATCGAGGTTTACTGTATATGTTTGCGTAACTCACCAGAGCAACACATCCCGGTTATAGTGTAAATGTTCCTTTAGTGAGGTTAAATTTCACAGCTAGTTTAACTACGGAAAAATTGATAATGCTGCTTAAGAGAGGTTGTTACTCAAGAGAGGGCTACTCCCATGATGTTGCACTGTAATACAGTAAAACCTCAATAATGCGACCACTTGAAAACTAGTCTTCTTATTGAGGTAGTCTTAATATTGAGGTTGAATAAGGAGCAAAACATTGAAAATGGAATTAATTTTGAGGTGGTCTTAATTTTGAGGTGGTCTTATTTTAGATGTTGTTTTTAAGTAAGGTTTTACTGCACACCAGTCAAATGTTGTAAGTACACACCTTAGACCATTTGTAAATCAATAAAATAATAATTTCAATTATAATAATCCTTATTATTGAGGTGGTCTTTAAGTGATGTTTTACTATACTATAGACTTGTGTCTGATCACGTCTTATAACGACAAATGACACTGAATTCCAACAAGTTCTAGAAACAAAATGATATAGATTTTCACAAATGTTATTATCTTGTTATAATTTCACTTACAGCTGCGAGGTCGCATTCCGTGTCCCTGAATATCTGGATAGCAAGAAATAACCAGGCGTATGTTGTTCCAATAACGTACCCAGTGATGGTTTCAACGGCCAGTGAGGCAAACAAAGGGAAGTAATCCACACCAATAACAATCATGGATAGCATCTTGTTAAACACTGAAGGAATAACAAGAAATATCTTGAACAAAGATGGTCGGCGCAATTTGAAGGTTAACATTTGTTGTGCAAGCAACTCGGTATGAATTTGTAAGAAATAAATAACAATGTTGACCCGAAATTCCAAGACAACTCGACAGTAAAGTCTCTGTCAATGTAAATACTTCACCAACATCACGATGTTTCTGATGTTACAAAAAGTCAAACATTCATATCCAGTTAAAATATAGCCATGCGTTTTGTTATAGCTCTGAAAAAAAACATGTACAAATTACTGACACAGCATTCTATAACTCGATTTTTCTAACAACTAAAAGTCTTATAAATAGCTTCAGATTTAGATGTAGATGCTTAAATAAATCATCAGGACTGATTTTGTATATTCGACTTAGCAATATCTCGACTTATCAGACATCAAACAAATTATCGACATATTGGTCATAGTTACCTGTCACGTATGGTGGCCCCTTTAGGTCAACTACATTTGTTATACCCAGCACTAAATCACAGGCAAGGAATGCTATCGAACCCCAAGCTGCCATGTACGAAAATCTATGACGTTTACTTAATATGTCCATGGGGCTGAAATTGTACGTGAATTAGTGCACAACATATATAACTGCTCGTAAAATCAATGCGTTAACATAATACAGTAAAACCTCAATAATAAGATCACCCTTGGTAAACTTGAAAACTGGTCTTCTTATAGAAGTGGTCTTTATATTGAGGTTTAATTTGACCAAAACAAACAATGGACTTGAAAATTGTGTTCTTATATTTTAGGTGGTCTTACTATTGAGATGGTCTTAATGTGAGATTTTACTGTATTGATATCATAATAACAAGATACTATGCTATACTGAACTAGTGTACGTTTCAATTTACATTACAAGACTGAAATAAGACGATATTTTAGTATAGCACTGCACTCCACATGTTACTGGAAATCAAGATATGCAATTGGACATTGGAAGTCGCTGAAATAATGCTATTATTTCGGGCGATGCTGAACGATTTTTGAACTATGATGAATATTATTTTTAAATTACCCTATATGTATGTATCTAGTCCTGGTAACGAATACAGTAAAACCTCAATAATGAGACCATCATTGGGACTCTGGTCTTAATAGTGAGTAGCTACCATCTGCCAAAACAAAATACAATGCGTAACCTTATGGTGCATAATTCAATATATTTTGTCGAAATAGGCTACAATATATGTATCATGAATGTATAATATATTCTGATAAATTAGTACAGCAATTTCATTATGCTGGCTAAACACAGCGGATGTGCTAATTAAGTCGCGAAGGATAATGATCATGAGACGTTAAAGTGGCGTATATATAATCGGTTATAGCATGGAGCCAAAATCGATCAGATCTGGGGAATCTTGCGATGAGCCAGAAAGTTGGACTTGCGTTTAGACCATTAGTAAATCAAATGAAATAATAATCTCCATTCTAATACTCTCAAACAAATTATGCCATATACTGTGACATAGCTGTACCACAGGAGAAGAAATATCGTTATCATGCTTTATCGTAATGCAGAGTTTAAGAGGGCATCGCCATGCCGTTTTGTCAAAATTATAACTTATGTATTTGATAGAAAATAAAACTATCAACCTTAAACACAGGTTATTTCACAAAAAGATGTCGATTAGGAAACATACTTAATACATATATATAGATGATATTATATGACTGGTCATAAATAAATGAATTTATTAATCAATTTTTCGAATGTTATTGTTGTGAGAGTACATTAAATGGTGAACACAACTTTTTCCCAAATCAGTAAAAGGCAATTGTGACGTCAAGAACAATTGTGATAGGAGTTTCATTGTTTTGAAACATTGATAAAAGAACAATATAATTGGTGCATTGCAAGGGAGATAACTACCAAATCAAAGATAAAGAAGATATTCGGCTTCAGCAAATTTAATGCAAACACACACAATAGGTGAACGAAGACATTTTTCAACTTGATAATTCATCAATACAGTAAAACCTCAATAATACGACCACTCTTGGGACCCTTGAAAACTGGTCTACTTATTGAAGTGGTCGTCATAATGAGGTTGACTGCCATAGAGCAAAACAGTGGCAATGGACTTGAAAATTGTGTTCTTAATTTCGAGGCGGTCTTATAATTGAGGTGGTCTTTAAGTGAGGTTTTACAGTAGTAAACATTTATAAAGAAAATAAATATTAGTATATAATCGTAGCATATGATAAACGGAACTTTTACACTTACTATACGGCACCAGGTCGTCCATGTAAATACTGCAGATACTTGTTCTTTCTTGGTAACGTGAAGCCAAGTAATACTATTATGAGTACCTAAAATAATGCATAAATTCACAGGGGCGTGGTCAGTCTCTCTCAGTGATTGGAAAACTGAACACCGGTGCAACATGACGAAAACTTTATTTCAAAAGTGCCACGGTGACTTCTCTTATTGAAGTTTCTGTTTGTACGTTCATGTTATCGCAAGTTTTGTAAATTTGTAACAAAATGTGTAACAAAACTTGGGATATTAAGTGCTGTTTCATTAACGCATATTACGATATTACCCGGTCCTATACAGTAAAACTTCAATAATACGACCATCATTGGAACCCTTGAAAACTGGTCTTCTTATTGAGGTGACCTTAATATTGAGGTTGATTAAAGAGCAAAACAATGAAAATGGACTTGAAAATTGTGTTCTTAATTTCGAGATGGTCTTATTATTGAGATGGTCTTGAAGTAAGGTTTTACTGTACATTTCAAAATATAGATATTGATATATATATTGAGTTGTTCATATTTTTCCAAGCGCTTGACGGAGGAGAAGCCGTGATTGTGTTTTGATACAACATTTAACCAAACAGCTGCTATAGTTTTACCCACGAGCGAATGTTGGTACCTAAATTAGCATGGACCGTTCCTGTACGTTCATATACTATAGTTCGGAACAAATTCAACATTATTGTACATTTTGTATAGAAATTGGGAGAACAAAACGGCCGATTCATTTCTGTTTGCGTTTTACGACATTGTTATAAATAATTATGTACGTTGCATTCGTTATGACAATGACCTTCAATAGTTCATACTCTCTGTCAGTACTTTCCAAACCATGTGCACCGAAAGAGACCGAACATAACACCCCTGACATTTAAGTGAAATAAACCTGTATTTTTATGTAAAAGTTGAAAGAGCATGAGCATTGAAATAGGACATAATTAAAATACGATTCATGAAAGAAATACCAATGGATGGAGTAGCTTGGCTTTTTTCAGGCTAATCAACATTTGTTAACAAATAGGACGACAGTAATAATAACAGTCGTCATCTTTCCACAGAGCCTTTAGACTGTTAAGGGTAACTGGTGCGTTTTAAGACACTACTTAATATGTAAACAAACGGAATATTTCATGCTCAATATTTCATGCCCATATAAACAAAGAACCAACAAAATGAATTAGTTCAATAGTGAACGAGCCGTACATCTTTTCTGATAAGTTATTCTGCGAATTCATCCAGAAAATATATTTAATTAAAGAATATTCTAAAATTACGGTTAATAATAATTATGCCGATTTTCTTGAGGTGTCTTTCCTCAAAATGGTCAGCAATATAACCGTCATTATATATTCAAAAGAATGAAATAACTTTCGCATTAAAGATACAAGTATTTACAAAACTACGACAGCCTGGTGGTGACATTTCAACTTCATGAATTCACGATATCAACTTCATGAATTCATGATCGTGAATTCGTGAAGTTGAAATCGTGGATTCGTTAAATTGGATAAGTGAAGTCGTGAATTTTTGAAGCTGAAATGTCGCCACCAGGCTTTCGTACAAAACCGTTCGACTGTTATGTTGGACAATGGATACTGCAAAAAGAGGATCACTTACGGATGGTATCATCAAATAATAATGGTAATTTGATGTTGGAATCTGTGTTTCACATTCTCTGCAAATAAACAAAAGTTAACTGTAGTACATGTAATACAATAAATGATTTGATACATAATCAATTATTGATGGGCAAGTCGGAGACATATTTCAATTGAGGATGAATACCATTTTGTTATTGAATGTAACATGTATCTTGATATACATAAACAATATATATCTAGGAAATATGAGATCGGGCCAAATATGTTAAAATTCATTGATCTCATAAACTCAGAGAATAACAACTCTCTTCGAAATTTAGTAATGTAAATTAACAATACATTCAATACTAGATATTCGTTAATGTATGCTAACTTGTTTTATCACTAGAACTTTACACGACTTATTTATGGTCATATTTTTCAGATTTGCTATTACATCATTTGAAATCAAGCAATTGTAATATACATGTTATGCTCCTCTCCGAATGGATATGTGGAGTTAGTGTAATCAGTGCATTGCATGTTACACATACACGTATCAATACGCCATATAGAAACGCTCGTGCTAAATTCCGTTGTGGTGTTGCACCACTTACAATTGAGATTGGTTACCAAGGCATACCAATAAATGAAAGATACTGTTACAATTGTATTAATGACATTAAAAATGAGAACCATGTGTTAATGTCATGTAGCCTGCATCTGGCAGAACCTATTTGAATGTATACGTAATGTTAATCCTGATTTATATAATTGTAATGATCTTGATAAATTCTGAAATATATTATCTAATGATAAAATCGTGAAATACAGTGCAAAAGCTTGTCATGATATTCTAGTCACCAGACAAAATGTATTGTACAGTTAATGTTTTACATGTAAATATTGGATTCTTACAAGGAAGTGTTCTTATGTATTTTTCCATAATGAGTTTTTAAAAAAAATATCTCGATACTAATTTCATGTATGTGTTTTTGTTTATTTCTTTTATCTTGTCTCTCATAACTCAGATTGAGTATATATTTTATCTTATCTTACAGTATACCCTATCAATGAGATATCGCTGTGTTAAATATTGCTGTATCTTAAAATATATATGATCATGTTGCACACTGTACAACTGTCTGGTATATCCTAATTGTATGTGCTTTATAACCTAATTGAATAGTAAATATAATGTATTTCAAACACATACATACATATAACATATGATGATTCCTTAACACATATAAATATGTTACTAAGCACACTGGTATGGTATATGTTAAAAGTCGATTGAGATTTGTCAACCATATATTATTCCTATTTTTTTTCCAAAAAAAGCTATTATAAGATAAACATTACTAACGATACGGTCTCGTTTGGTCCTCCATAGTTCGAATTCAAGCTGTCTAAAACTGATAGAAAAGACATGTTTAATTATTTCCTTTATTGATTTACTCCAAGCATCAGAATTCGGAATCCAACGTATTGATTATATTGTGCTAATGTCCGTTCACGTCTCCAAACACTGCTGTAGCTCAGTTCGTCTAATGGTCCGTTGTAAATGATATACGCTGTGAAAATAATCTGAGACCGGCTTAAATATTTACATATGGAAGCCCTGGAGGGACATTTAAAATTGATATTTAAAATTTAAAACTTATTATTTAAAATTCAATTCTTAAAGGTAAACTATGCTCATATTTTGTTCATTTGTTTAATTAACCAAACATGGAAAATATATTTCCTATGGTTAAATCATCACTAACCATGCATTTATAAAGAATGAACTCATAATGTATTAATCCATATTTGTTGAAGAAAGATGTTTGTACATAATAAAACTTATCGGGCTATTTTACCGGTTTTGACTGTAAGTAATTTGATAAAAAAAAGATTGTTTCAATTGGTTTTACATTGCAATGGCTCTTATTAGATATGTTTTAGCCAATGTAACAACAATACTGGATAAAGCCAATTCAAACATTTTATGTTCAGATGAGCCAGATACATCTTTAATATTTAAAATTTAATTCTCTTCATCGTATTTTTTCTACAAAAGTCAATTAGTCAAGGGATTGTCATGCACAATTTCTTAAGTCCGCGTTGCCTTTTAAAAAAAATGACCCGATTTCTGGGGGAAACCCGCAAGCTACCTTAAAATATAACTTTTAATATTTAATATTTAAAATTTAATATTTAAACTTTAACATTTTATTTATAAATTAATTTAACTTCTGTTTTTAATACAAATGTTTGAAAAAATTATTCAGTGCAAAAATGAAACTACTGACTATGATGCTAAGCCATGAAGATGTCATGAGGGGAATTAAAAATACCTTGGCACAATTGTTTACCACCATGAGACGGCGTGTCGCGAGCAATACCCATACTCAAAGGTCAAGGTCACACTTAGAGGTCAAATGTCAGAATTGGGCCTATCCGGAGCATAACTTCATCAGTCATGAGGGGAATTTAAAATAACTTGGTACAATTGTTCACCACCATGAGACGGTGTGTCTCACGCAAGACCCATGCTCAAAGGTCAATGTCACACTTAGAGGTCTTTTTTTATACCTACATGTATATACCCTCTTTGATGCAGTTCTCAGCGCCTGCTATAAAATAAGCATTCTCTTCATGTCAGCAGGCTCGACATGTTGCCCTTGGGCATCTAGTTACTGTTAATCTTAAATTAAAAGCCTGATTTGAAGATAAGTGTTTTGGGGCCACCACCATCCTACTGGTATGGTCATTGATTTGCATTGGACATTTACATTACCAGTCTGATAGGTTGTAGTAGTTTGCTTCTTTTACATGCCTGCATGCCTAAATTTTAAATATTAAGAATTAAATAATAAGTTTTAAATTTTAAATATTAATTTTAAATGTCCCTCCAGGGCTTCCATATTTACACTCTAAACAATCATGGCTTGCTATGTAAGCTCGACTTTGCGTTAATCGATTGGGATATAATCCATAACACGTACACGGGTTGAAATATTTTGAAATGTTTCACTATATTGTTTATTTTAACTGTCATACTTTTAATGTAAATATACGTTATGTCAATAACTCACGCACATAATTATTAACAATGAATTAAGTTCAACGTTTAAGTTATTACTGTATATCAATATTTATTTGGTTCAAACGCAAACATACTATGCACGGATGAAGGGTGAATTTCTATGACATGATGAAATACGTGTAAGATTATGGGTTTTGTTTGCAATGACCATACTAACTTCTATCTATGTTTATCGTCAGATTCATTTTTTTAATGTGCTTTATAAGTTGATTGTTGATCTTGATTAATAATAAATATATGATTCCACATTGAAAATGCATATTACTACTGGCATTATTGTTTATTATGATTTTTGTTGATTACTGTGTAAAATAAACTATTTCTATTAATATTTGTGTGATTTTTGTTGATTTATAAGTGTACATGTCATTGGTTACTTTGTATTAACATTTGTGTTTTCTTCTTACGTGCGTGACGAAAAGTCATATATATAAGGTTATGGATTTTCACAAAGAAATGTCAATTAATTAGTCCGAAGAGTCCATAAATATGTGCTAAAACACAAATATTACAACTACATATAACTGATATAGTAAGTGATTTACTTACAAGTATTTATTAAAACATGAATAATGTTATTATTATTCTCTTTATTTCCCTTGTTAATTCAAGGATTAATACCACAGTATTATAAACAAACATGACAATATATATAAACATGCATAGACATTGACAATATAGATTACAAGAGCTGTGAAGCACATCGACATAAGAAAAGCGTAAACATAAGGAAAGCACAAACATAGGAAATGCATAAACATAGAGAAAGCGCAAACATAGGAAATGCATAAACATAGAGAAAGCGCAAACATAGGAAATGCATAAACATAGAGAAAGCGCAAACATAGGAAATGCATAAACATAGAGAAAGCGCAAACATAGGAAATGCATAAACATAGAGAAAGCGCAAACATAGGAAATGCATAAACATAGAGAAAGCGCAAACATAGGAAATGCATAAACATAGAGAAAGCGCAAACATAGGAAATGCATAAACATAAAGAAAGCACAAACATAGGAAATGCATAAACATAGGGAAAGCACAAACATAGGAAATGCATAAACATAGGGAAAGCACAAACATAGGAAATGCACAAACATAGGAAATGCACAAACATAGGGAAAGCACAAACTCAGAAATAGTTCAAACAAATATATATTTGCAAAAAAACATTATAAGAACGATGAAGGACATAGACCTATGAAAGGCATGAACATAGAAAAAGCACGAACACAGAAAAAAGTACACACAAGTGCGTATTGAACATAAACATTACATCAAAGCATAACGTTTTACACTGAACATGCATATATATGTAGAATACGGCAAAAACGCACACATATGCGAGGTTAATATAACATTTGCACAAGTACAAATTCGAGATTGATATACAATCTCCAGCTTGACTTCTACATGTACTATACAGAAACAAAACAAGGACAGTAACTTTTAAGTGCGATAATATATAGTCAGGTTTCATTACAACATCATGCATGCTTTCACTTTATGTAGATTTCTACAATTGATGAGCGATGTGTGTACATTTTGAAACGTAACTTATAGCTATTCGTAAAAAGTGTTTATGTATTCTTTTGGAAGTTATTGATTGGAGATTTCTTCCGATCATTAGTTGCAATTGTGTTTCATAATCACGATTTAAAAGTTCATGTATAACGTTCTGACCAAAATTAGTGTATATTTGGCTAATGAACAGATCACGGTGTGATTTAGTTCTGTAACATTCAAAGAGAATATGATTTAAACAGTTCTCGTATATTATTCCACAAAAATGACACAGATATTTAGTGGAGTTGTCACGTTTACGGTTAATCCATAATTTGCTAACGCTGTTAGCATTAGATAGGCTTGAGCGATCTATCGCACATTCCCATACTAAAGCATGTTCTATATTAGTATGTAACAATCTGAATCTTTTAAAATCATCATCTTTATGCATACGTTCACTCCAACATTTTATTTCGACTGTATGTATGCTTCTTTTGCAAACTGATTTCCATACATTTTTATTTGGAAATGAACCTGTCTGAGTGTAATTAATGTGAAAGTGAGATATTCCATATTTGAGAAGTAAGTCTACAACGTCGGGAATGAATCCTTTTTGCTTATCGTCCATTCTGCAAATGTATAATGAGAGTCGTGCGTTGAAGACTTGTTTAACCAATAACGTGTTGGGGGTATTACATAAATTGCCTAGAAAATATAGCTTTTTAGTATCTACTTGGGAACGCAGAGATTTCCAGCCGAGCATGCTGAGGCATATGTCCGTTCGTGTACGGAGTAGAAAATTTTGAACTCTTTTTGCAGCTAGCTTAAGGAATTTTTCAAGACGATTAGAATCCTGATTTCTTAGGTTATTCCATAAGAAGTATTGGTATGCATATTTTTGATACAAGTGAAGCAGACTTTAGTGGGTTAATGTTTTCGCTACCGAAGTGTCCATATAGATGGTCCGAGGTGTCCCTAAATCTGGTCCGAAGTGTCCCTAAATCTGGTCCGAAGTGTCCCTAAATCTGGTCCGAAGTGTCCGAAGTGTCCATAAATATGTGCTAAAATACGCAAAGATTACAACTACATATCACTGATATAGCAAGTATTTATTTACAAGTATTTATTAAAACATGAATAAAGTTTGAAACAAAGTCTTAACTAAAATTATAAATCTGGTCCGAAGTGTCCATAAATATGTGCTAAAATACGCAAAGATTACAACTACATATCACTGATATAGCAAGTATTTATTTACAAGTATTTATTAAAACATGAATAATGTTGAAACATAGTCTTAACTAAAGTTATAAATCTGGTCCGAAGTGTCCCTAAATCTGGTCCGAAGTGTCCATAAATATGTGCTAAAATACGCAAAGATTACAACTACATATCACTGATATAGCAAGTATTTATTTACAAGTATTTATTAAAACATGAATAATGTTGAAACATAGTCTTAACTAAAGTTATAAATCTGGTCCGAAGTGTCCCTAAATCTGGTCCGAAGTGTCCATAAATATGTGCTAAAATACGCAAAGATTACAACTACATATCACTGATATAGCAAGTATTTATTTACAAGTATTTATTAAAACATGAATAATGTTGAAACATAGTCTTAACTAAAGTTATAAATCTGGTCCGAAGTGTCCATATAGATGGACCGAGGTGTCCCTAAATCTGGTCCGAAGTGTCCATAAATCTGGTCCGAAGTGTCCATAAATCTGGTCCGATGTGTCTGGTCCGAAATGTCCGTGTTCCGAAACGTCCTGATACCGCTACGGTTGCTAGGCATATATTTAATATCGTTGTCGTCTTTAAGGTTGTACAAATGTGATTTTAATGTCAGATTATATCATGTATACGTTAATTTTCTATTGTTTAAAATCTGTAAATCTGAGGAACGGACGTGTGACGAGTTTTTTGGTCATTGTTACCAATTTCTTGGTCACATTTCGCTGAGCAGTATAAAAGGCAGTATAAAAGGCCCGATTTTGTTATCAACTAGGTCACTTAACTGCATAACTTCCCAGAAGCTAGTCCATTTAATACTGCTTAATCAGTATTTATACAAATGAATAGTTATCACATTTTAATGTAAGCAATTGAAGTTTTAATCTAGTTTGTTTTCCAAACAAAGTGTACCATGTTATTTTAACGTATCTTGTGAAATTCATTAATGGAATCAGTGTGTACAACTCTCATTTAGATAGACAGATCTTTAGATATATATATCCATACCTGTGGAAAGCCATTTAATTGTGTGTTTATGGTACTTATTTGTGTATTTTCAAGAACATTATTGTAAAATGTAAACCAAGTGGATTCTACTTTAAATCTTTAATAATTGCATTTTGTCTAAATGCACAGATTATATGTACAACAGAGTCTATATAGTTTGAACCTGTATTAAACTGAATGAACTATACATGAGAGTTGTGATATCTATTTGTTCTGAGTAAATGCACAGCAACATTCATATAAATATAAAGCACAGTATCAATACTAGCATACAGTTGCACCTTCACCCCAGAGACGTAACAATGTTTGGTGTCAGAAGTGGGATCCATCTAATATTTCAACTGGATCCAGCTATACGAACCCAAGTCAACATGCAGAGTACCGGGGAGTGCAGTCCTCTGGCAGTAGACAGTCAAGGCCAAATATTGTTTAAATCAACAGAACAGAATTCTAATACTGATGAAGCATGTATGGTTTTGAGCGGTGCAGATAATGACAGTCAATCCGTAGCATCCAGCCATACTGCAGACCAAGTGAACCGAGAAGATGAGGCCGGGAACCCAGGAGGAAGTTCCTTGGATCAAGTGGGCATCATGATGAGAGATGTACATGGAGTGTTGAAAGATGTGGTAACAGGGTTAAAGAACCTCTATCAACAGAAAGATAATTTCTCAGAGCAAATACACAGAAGCGGGGTTCCAGCGTATCTGCAAACCACCTTGGATCGGGGCAGTCAGTGCCACCACCGGTTCGAATCCCAAACCAGGAAGATGTAATTTCCGTCGAACATATGACCAATGTTGGTGAGACAGAGTCAAAGCAGTAGATATCAAGATAGCAGAAATGAGCAGCTTAATGATATAGATCCATATCTTAACCAATTTCAACCAATGCGCCATCAAGAACCATTTCGGAGAGCTAGAGGCCCTCAGACAAGATATATAGACATTAAGATTCCTCCTTTCACGGGTAAGGATGATTGGGCTGTGTGGTGCGCCAAATTTGAGGTCATTCGACGGTACCAATGGACAGAGGATGACAAATTAGACAATTTGCTACCAAGAATTGAGGGGCAGGCAAGCGAATTCGTATTCTCGCAATTACCGACCGAAGTAATTAACGCTTACAATGAACTTACAGCATAATTAACCAGGCG
The DNA here is from genome assembly GCA_032209605.1 of Mactromeris polynyma. Taxonomy (NCBI): domain Eukaryota; kingdom Metazoa; phylum Mollusca; class Bivalvia; order Venerida; family Mactridae; genus Mactromeris; species Mactromeris polynyma. The sequence continues at coordinate 9,198,687 of JASFXZ010000024.1, forward strand.
TTACCGAGTGATAGAAACTGGTTGTTCCTTCGCTGCAAAGTTTAGCCAGCGAAACCAGACTCAGGGCGAGACAGCGGAAAATTATGCTGCTGAGCTCAAGCGTCTGTATGGGAAAGCGCATGGTTATAGAGCTCGACAGACACGAGATGAAGATCTGGTAAGACGATTCTTAAATGTACTTGAAGCAAATCTACGAAAAGAGATGCATAAATATTTAGTAAGCACCATTAAATTTATGACCACATGTCAGAAATAGAAGCCCTGTTCCGTAATCTATTCATTAAATTAACTAAAATATCACTATTGACAGGCACACATAGCTGCATGAATTTTAGCTATTGTCTGTAGTAGTTGGATGATGGTTAACATGAAATCGTATTTAGCGAAATACGTTAAAGTCGGCAATATTTACTGCATGAATGGGATATCAGCTACTATTCGGTAAATCACGACGCGAACTTACCTGCTTGTATATTGATATAACCTTATTAAGAAAGGTGAATCATGTGACCTCTAACAGGTAGAACAATCGACCCTTCTTAATGTGAAGAAATGCAGAAAATATAATCATATTTCATCGATCAATTGCAAGCTGAATGATCGTGTAAGGTTGGTTAACATGAAACTGTTTAGGTTATAATTCATTATCGCTCTATCCCCATTGAGGTTTTACTCTTAGACCTCATCTCCTAGTATTTTGTGTGCTGATGTCTCCCTGGGATATGTGTGGGACCCATTGTATTATGACAGTGGCGTTCCCTTGATACCAACTTTATCCTACAGTAATATTCATTCTGCCAAGTTTTGTGATTTTCAGCATTTAAATTTAGCCTCACTAATGAGAATATATTTTTTGTGGACAATTTTTTAAATTTATATAACTCCAGTGATTTGGAAATTACCTACTTTCATGTTAGGATGAGAATGTTATCCATTTTCCGTATTGACTTCCATGCCACATTCCATACCGATGACTTGTAGTAACATGCACACACCATGTGATTCAGTAATTTCAAGGCTAATCGCCATTTAAAACGCATGCCTATGTGCTATACGCCAAACATATATACGCCGATAAAGGTTCCACAAAAGCTTTCCACTTATAAAATAACTCGTAAACAAAATAATAGTAGAGTTTCAAGTAATTGAGTTTAATAGCCGTATTGACGAAAACGGAATGTTAAAACTAGGGATGTTGCCAGACATCATACGTGTTTTTGGAGGCAAAGTAACAACACGAGTTTCCAAAGATGTTTATATACGGTATGTAACGTCTGTTTTATATAATAAGATTTCTCAAACTCTTGTTGTCATGGTAACGTATGTCTGGATTTGTTAAAATGCTGCTTAATGAAATATTCTGAGATCGTGTACGCTGTGTTTAATTTATGACGTCAGACTAAAATGTATGTTTCTAACAAATCAGACTACATTGCATTTATTTCGATTTAACCGAATACAGCTTTTCATCATAATATAATATACAGAAGCAAAAAAAATCTGTGTACTTCGGTTTTACTCTTGTAAAATATGAACAAATTTGGTACCAACATCTCGTATCTGCTTACAACGGACGCTGACTGTTCCGTACTCGATATGTATGCAAGTATGCATGTACTTTTTTTGGAAAAATGTCACTCATATATTCCCACTAGTTTTAAAACTGTACCAAAATGTAAATGTACAGTTTATATAGTTTTTGACAAAGTATTTTAAAACTCTTAAACGCATTTTTTAAATCTTGCTTCCTTTGAAATATATCTTTTAGAATACTTACAGAAAAAAGTGAAAAATGAATTACTGGTCTACAATACTACGACATTTAAAATTTAAAACAGGACATTATTGAAGTTGAAAACAAGAAGAACTGAAGCAAGTTTTTGAAACTATTTTTATGTTATTTGCGTTGTAAATGGCCATAAGTGTCCTTGGAAAGGGCATATATGTAAATAGATACACAAATTCCGTAAATTCTGGATAAGTTATAGTCTTCACTATCGTAAGAGTACAGTGTGTTTGTAAAATATACTCCAGTAGTTGGGAAGGGGAACTTGACAAAACATCTTAACGTAGATGTAAATAGAAATAATAATCACCGCGATTTACAGCCTTGGAACTGCCAGTAAACATTCTTTGGGTATTATTCGATTTAACATCTATCCAACCTCACACTTAACCGCTATAATTATGGTCATTAATTTCCAACTCATAATCATATATTGACTTAGTAGGCAATATTCCAGTCCCTGAGGATGTCCCGTGTGCAAATAAGGTCCACGGATATTTTTTATTTTAATGTAAAGCTGAATGTTTGAAGTTTTAAAAAAATGGGTGTGTCTGATATCCTGAGAAAATCAATTTATCAGTAAACGCCGTTTGTCTGGCTCCATGTTCACAAAAAATGGGTATGCCTGATATCCTGAGAAATCAATTTATCAGTAAACGCCGTTTGTCTGGCTCCATGTTCACAAGAAATGGGTATGCCTGATATCCTGAGAAATCAATTTATCAGTAAACGCCGTTTGTCTGGCTCAATTTTCACACAAGAATGAAAATTAATTACTTATCCGTATCATTTTGATAAAGAAAAGTATTTGCCATTTTCTTAAAGAAATTGAATACTATACCATACTGCATTTCTCGAAAGGAACACAAAAATACATAGCAATGTTCTAATTTACTTTAATCAATTATACTTTAGACTGAAACTGATCTACGGATACATTATCAAGAATCGGTCTAAACTTATAATTACCATCTTTTTCTTAATACACATAAGGTGTAAATTCAAAGTAAAAAATGGTTAATGTTCGTATGGATATTCCACCAATTTTTGTGAAAAAATCTAGCTTCGCATAGCAAATATATTCAAAGTTAGATAGAAACTATATTTGATCTTTTTTTAACACAGTGCCAGGTGCTCCTTGTTGAATTAAATCTACCGATGAATAAAGTATATAAACTATATTTATTTGATTATACATGTATACGTTAAAAAACGTGTATATTTTTGTACATGTATTATGTCTGTTACTAGTATCAGACTTAAAAGTTTGATATAGTATGTCAGACTTATAGAAAATGCTTTAATTGAAAATCTGTCAGGTAAATACGTGTCTAAGAGTGGAAAGGAATATTTGTTTTCCAATAATACCAAATAAAAAGACATACATTAACCGAAGTCTGTCCAGAAGATATGATATAGTTGTCATTTATTGTTTTACTAGATGCATACGCGTTTATCCTGTAGTGAGTGGCCTTCATTTCTTGGTGTTTGTTGATGATTTGGTATCATTTATTCAATGCCATACTCGGGAAGGATATGTTTTTAAACATTAATATGTCTTTATATGTTTCTATCCAATGTTTACAATCATTTTCAGCTGTTTTCATCATACAAGCCTTCGCTTACTTGACTTCCGGCCACCCTGCATCAAGTAGGCCTATTCAAGCGGTGAATTGTGAATCCTTCACATATAATGATATTGTCGTACGAGAATTGGAATGTCAGATTAGTTACAGAGTGGGATCATTAGATGAACGTATAAACCGTCTCGATCAGAGAGACTGGACTGGTGCTGAATTACTTGCAGGTTTGGAGACGGTGTGCTCGTAAGTATATCTTATATATGTGATACTCCTACCATTCACTCTAGTGGTGTGTGATACTCCTACCATTCACTCTAGTGGTGTGTGATACTCCTACAATTCACTCTAGTGGTGTGTGATACTCCTACCATTCACACTAGTGGTGTGTTATACTCCTACAATTCACTCTAGTGGTGTGTGATACTCCTACCATTCACTCTAGTGGTGTGTGATACTCCTACAATTCACTCTAGTGGTGTGTGATACTCCTACAATTCACTCTAGTGGTGTGTGATACTCCTACCATTCACTCTAGTGGTGTGTTATACTCCTACAATTCACTCTAGTGGTGTGTGATACTCCTACCATTCACTCTAGTGGTGTGTGATACTCCTACCATTCACTCTAGTGGTATGTGATACTCCTACAATTCACTCTAGTGGTGTGTGATACTCCTACAATTCACTCTAGTGGTGTGTTATACTCCTACCAGTCACACTAGTGGTGTGTGATACACCTACCAGTCACACTAGTGGTGTGTGATACTCCTACCAGTCACTCTAGTGGTATGTGATACTCCTACCATTCATTCTAGTGGTATGTGATACTCCTACCATTCACACTAGTGGTGTGTGATACTCCTACCATTCACACTAGTGGTGTGTGATACTCCTACCATTCACTCTAGTGGTGTGTGATACTCCTACCATTCACACTAGTGGTATGTGATACTCCTACCATTCACACTAGTGGTATGTGATACTCCTACCATTCACACTAGTGGTGTGTGATACTCCTACCATTCCTCTAGTGGTGTGTGATACTCCTACCATTCACTCTAGTGGTGTGTGATACTCCTACCATTCACACTAGTGGTGTGTGATACTCCTACCATTCACTCTAGTGGTGTGTGATACTCCTACCATTCACACTAGTGGTATGTGATACTCCTACCATTCACACTAGTGGTGTGTGATACTCCTACCATTCACACTAGTGGTGTGTGATACTCCTACCATTCACACTAGTGGTATGTGATACTCCTACCATTCACACTAGTGGTATGTGATACTCCTACCATTCACTCTAGTGGTGTGTGATACTCCTACCATTCCTCTAGTGGTGTGTGATACTCCTACCATTCACTCTAGTGGTGTGTGATACTCCTACCATTCACACTAGTGGTGTGTGATACTCCTACCATTCACAATAGTGGTGTGTGATACTCCTACCATTCACACTAGTGGTATGTGATACTCCTACCATTCACACTAGTGGTGTGTGATACTCCTACAATTCACTCTAGTGGTGTGTGATACTCCTACCATTCACACTAGTGGTGTGTGATACTCCTACCATTCACTCTAGTGGTGTGTGATACTCCTACCATTCACTCTAGTGGTGTGTGATACTCCTACCATTCACTCTAGTGGTGTGTGATACTCCTACCATTCACTCTAGTGGTGTGTGATACTCCTACCATTCACTCTAGTGGTGTGTGATACTCCTACCATTCACTCTAGTGGTGTGTGATACTCCTACCATTCACTCTAGTGGTGTGTGATACTCCTACCATTCACTCTAGTGGTGTGTGATACTCCTACCATTCACTCTAGTGGTATGTGATACTCCTACCATTCACACTAGTGGTGTGTGATACTCTTACCAGTCACACTAGTGGTATGTGATACTCCTACCATTCACACTTGTGGTGTGTGATACTCCTACCATTCACACTAGTGGTATGTGATACTCCTACCAGTCACACTAGTGGTGTGTGATACTCCTACCAGTCACACTAGTGGTGTGTGATACTCCTACCAATCACACTAGTGGTGTGTGATACTCCTACCAGTCACACTAGTGGTGTGTGATACTCCTACCATTCACTCTAGTGGTGTGTGATACTCCTACCATTCACACTAGTGGTGTGTGATACTCCTACCAGTCACACTAGTGGTGTGTGATACTCCTACCAGTCACACTAGTGGTATGTGATACTCCTACCAGTCACACTAGTGGTGTGTGATACTCCTACCATTCACTCTAGTGGTATGTGATACTCCTACCAGTCACACTAGTGGGGTGTGATACTCCTACCATTCACTCTAGTGGTGTGTGATACTCTTACCATTCACTCTAGTGGTGTGTGATACTCCTACCATTCACTCTAGTGGTGTGTGATACTCCTACCAGTCACACTAGTGGTGTGTGATACTCTTACCATTCACTCTAGTGGTGTGTGATACTCCTACCATTCACTCTAGTGGTGTGTGATACTCCTACCAGTCACACTAGTGGTATGTGATACTCTTACCATTCACTCTAGTGGTGTGTGATACTCCTACCAGTCACACTAGTGGTGTGTGATACTCCTACCAGTCACACTAGTGGTATGTGATACTCTTACCATTCACTCTAGTGGTGTGTGATACTCCTACCATTCACTCTAGTGGTGTGTGATACTCCTACCAGTCACACTAGTGGTGTGTGATACTCCTACCAGTCACTCTAGTGGTATGTGATACTCCTACCAGTCACACTAGTGGTGTGTGATACTCCTACCAGTCACACTAGTGGTGTGTGATACTCCTACCATTCACTCTAGTGGTGTGTGATACTCCTACCATTCACACTAGTGGTGTGTGATACTCCTACCATTCACTCTAGTGGCGTGTGATACTCCTACCATTCACTCTAGTGGTGTGTGATACTCCTACCATTCACTCTAGTGGTGTGTGATACTCCTACCATTCACTCTAGTGGTGTGTGATACTCCTACCATTCACTCTAGTGGTGTGTGATACTCCTACCATTCACTCTAGTGGTGTGTGATACTCCTACCATTCACTCTAGTGGTGTGTGATACTCCTACCATTCACTCTAGTGGTGTGTGATACTCCTACCATTCACACTAGTGGTGTGTGATACTCCTACCATTCACTCTAGTGGTGTGTGATACTCCTACCATTCACTCTAGTGGTGTGTGATACTCCTACCAGTCACACTAGTGGGGTATGATACTCCTACCATTCACACTAGTGGGGTGTGATACTCCTACCAGTCACACTAGTGGGGTGTGATACTCCTACCATTCACACTAGTGGTGTGTGATACTCCTACCAGTCACACTAGTGGGGTGTGATACTCCTACCAGTCACACTAGTGGTGTGTGATACTCCTACCATTCACACTAGTGGTATGTGATACTCCTACAATTCACTCTAGTGGTGTGTGATACTCCTACCAGTCACACTAGTGGTGTGTGATACTCCTACCATTCACTCTAGTGGTATGTGATACTCCTACCATTCACTCTAGTGGTGTGTGATACTCCTACCATTCACACTAGTGGTGTGTGATACTCCTACCATTCACTCTAGTGGTATGTGATACTCCTACCATTCACTCTAGTGGTATGTGATACTCCTACCATTCACTCTAGTGGTGTGTGATACTCCTACCATTCACACTAGTGGTGTGTGATACTCCTACCAGTCACTCTAGTGGTGTGTGATACTCCTACCAGTCACTCTAGTGGTATGTGATACTCCTACCATTCACTCTAGTGGTATGTGATACTCCTACCATTCACACTAGTGGTGTGTGATACTCCTACCAGTCACACTAGTGGTGTGTGATACTCCTACCATTCACTCTAGTGGTGTGTGATACTCCTACCATTCACTCTAGTGGTATGTGATACTCTTACCATTCACAATAGTGGTGTGTGATACTCCTACCATTCACTCTAGTGGCGTGTGATACTCCTACCATTCACTCTAGTGGTGTGTTATACTCCTACCAGTCACACTAGTGGTGTGTGATACTCCTACCAGTCACACTAGTGGTGTGTGATACTCCTACCATTCACACTAGTGGTGTGTGATACTCCTACCATTCACTCTAGTGGTATGTGATACTCCTACCATTCACACTAGTGGTGTGTGATACTCCTACCATTCACACTAGTGGTATGTGATACTCCTACCAGTCACACTAGTGGTATGTGATACTCCTACCATTCACTCTAGTGGTGTGTGATACTCCTACCATTCACACTAGTGGTGTGTGATACTCCTACCAGTCACACTAGTGGTGTGTGATACTCCTACCATTCACTCTAGTGGTGTGTGATACTCCTACCAGTCACACTAGTGGTATGTGATACTCCTACCATTCACTCTAGTGGTGTGTGATACTCCTACCATTCACACTAGTGGTGTGTGATACTCCTACCAGTCACACTAGTGGTGTGTGATACTCCTACCATTCACTCTAGTGGTGTGTGATACTCCTACCATTCACACTAGTGGTATGTGATACTCCTACCAGTCACACTAGTGGTATGTGATACTCCTACCATTCACTCTAGTGGTGTGTGATACTCCTACCAGTCACACTAGTGGTGTGTGATACTCCTACCATTCACTCTAGTGGTGTGTGATACTCCTACCATTCACTCTAGTGGTAGGTATGTGATACTCCTACCATTCACTCTAGTGGTATGTGATACTCCTACCATTCACTCTAGTGGTAGGTATGTGATACTCCTACCATTCACTCTAGTGGTATGTGATACTCCTACCAGTCACACTAGTGGTAGGTATGTGATACTCCTACCATTCACTCTAGTGGTATGTGATACTCCTACCATTCACTCTAGTGGTAGGTATGTGATACTCCTACCATTCACTCTAGTGGTATGTGATACTCCTACCATTCACTCTAGTGGTAGGTATGTGATACTCCTACCATTCACTCTAGTGGTATGTGATACTCCTACCAGTCACTCTAGTGGTAGGTATGTGATACTCCTACCATTCACTCTAGTGGTATGTGATACTCCTACCATTCACTCTAGTGGTAGGTATGTGATACTCCTACCAGTCACACTAGTGGTGTGTGATACTCCTACCAGTCACACTAGTGGTGTGTGATACTCCTACCATTCACTCTAGTGGTGTGTGATACTCCTACCATTCCTCTAGTGGTATGTGATACTCCTACCATTCACTCTAGTGGTAGGTATGTGATACTCCTACCATTCACTCCAGTGGTATGTGATACTCCTACTATTCACTCTAGTGGTGTGTGATACTCCTACCATTCACTCTAGTGGTATGTGATACTCTTACCATTCACACTAGTGGTATGTGATACTCCTACAATTCACTCTAGTGGTATGTGATACTCCTACCATTCACTCTAGTGGTGTGTTATACTCCTACCATTCACACTAGTGGTGTGTGATACTCCTACCAGTCACACTAGTGGTGTGTGATATTCCTACCAGTCACACTAGTGGTGTGTGATACTCCTACCAGTCACACTAGTGGTATGTGATACTCCTACAATTCACTCTAGTGGTATGTGATACTCCTACCAGTCACACTAGTGGTGTGTGATACTCCTATCATTCACACTAGTGGTGTGTGATACTCCTACCATTCACACTAGTGGTATGTGATACTCCTACCAGTCACACTAGTGCTATGTGATACTCCTATCATTCACACTAGTGCTATGTGATACTCCTACCATTCACACTAGTGGTATGTTATACTCCTACCAGTCACACTAGTGGTGTGTGATACTCCTACCATTCACACTAGTGGTGTGTGATACTCCTACAATTCACTCTAGTGGTATGTGATACTCCTACCATTCACACTAGTGGTATGTGATACTCCTACCATTCACTCTAGTGGTATGTGATACTCTTACCAGTCACACTAGTGGTGTGTGATACTCCTACCATTCACTCTAGTGGTGTGTGATACTCTTACCATTCACTCTGGTGGTATGTGATACTCCTACCAGTCACTCTAGTGGTGTGTGATACTCCTACCATTCACACTAGTGGTGTGTGATACTCCTACCATTCACACTAGTGGTATGTGATACTCATACCAGTCACTCTAGTGGTATGTGATACTCCTACCATTCACACTAGTGGTGTGTGATACTCTTACCATTCACACTAGTGGTGTGTGATACTCCTACCAGTCACTCTAGTGGTATGTGATACTCTTACCATTCACACTAGTGGTGTGTGATACTCCTACCATTCACACTAGTGGTATGTGATACTCCTACCAGTCACTCTAGTGGTATGTGATACTCCTACCAGTCACTCTAGTGGTATGTGATACTCTTACCATTCACACTAGTGGTGTGTGATACTCCTACCATTCACACTAGTGGTATGTGATACTCCTACCAGTCACTCTAGTGGTATGTGATACTCCTACCAGTCACTCTAGTGGTGTGTGATACTCCTACCATTCACACTAGTGGTATGTGATACTCTTACAATTCACACTAGTGGTATGTGATACTCCTACCATTCACACTAGTGGTATGTGATACTCCTACCATTCACACTAGTGGTATGTGATACTCCTACCATTCACACTAGTGGTATGTGATACTCTTACCATTTACACTAGTGGTATGTGATACTCTTACCATTCACATTAGTGGTATGTGATACTCCTAACATTCACTCTAGTGGTGTGTGATACTCCTACCATTCACTCTAGTGGTATGTGATACTCCTACCATTCACACTAGTGGTGTGTGATACTACTACCAGTCACACTAGTGGTATGTGATACTCCTACCATTCACTCTAGTGGTGTGTGATACTCTTACCATTCACTCTGGTGGTGTGTGATACTCCTACCAGTCACACTAGTGGTGTGTGATACTCCTACCAGTCACACTAGTGGTGTGTGATACTCATACCAGTCACACTAGTGGTGTGTGATACTCCTACCATTCACTCTAGTGGTGTGTGATACTCTTACCATTCACTCTGGTGGTGTGTGATACTCCTACCATTCACTCTGGTGGTGTGTGATACTCCTACCAGTCACACTAGTGGTGTGTGATACTCCTACCATTCACTCTAGTGGTAGGTGTGTGATACTCTTACCATTCACACTAGTGGTGTGTGATACTCCTACCAGTCACACTAGTGGTGTGTGATACTCCTACCATTCACACTAGTGGTGTGTGATACTCCTACCATTCACTCTAGTGGTGTGTGATACTCCTACCATTCACACTAGTGGTGTGTGATACTCTTACCATTCACACTAGTGGTGTGTGATACTCCTACCATTCACACTAGTGGTGTGTGATACTCCTACCATACACACTAGTGGTATGTGATACTCTTACCATTCACACTAGTGGTATGTGATACTCTTACCATTCACTCTAGTGGTATGTGATACTCCTACCATTCACACTAGTGGTATGTGATACTCTTACCATTCACACTAGTGGTATGTGATACTCTTACCATTCACTCTAGTGGTATGTGATACTCCTACCATTCACTCTAGTGGTGTGTGATACTCCTACCAGTCACTCTAGTGGTGTGTGATACTCCTACCAGTCACACTAGTGGTATGTGATACTCCTACCATTCACTCTAGTGGTATGTGATACTCCTACCATTCACACTAGTGGTATGTGATACTCCTACCATTCACTCTAGTGGTGTGTGATACTCCTACCATTCACACTAGTGGTATGTGATACTCTTACCATTCACACTAGTGGTGTGTGATACTCCTACCATTCACACTAGTGGTGTGTGATACTCCTATCATTCACACTAGTGGTATGTGATACTCTTACCATTCACACTAGTGGTATGTGATACTCTTACCATTCACACTAGTGGTGTGTGATACTCCTACCAGTCACACTAGTGGTATGTGATACTCTTACCATTCACTCTAGTGGTGTGTGATACTCCTACCAGTCACACTAGTGGTGTGTGATACTCCTACCAGTCACACTAGTGGTGTGTGATACTCTTACCATTCACTCTAGTGGTGTGTGATACTCCTACCATTCACTCTAGTGGTGTGTGATACTCCTACCAGTCACACTAGTGGTATGTGATACTCTTACCATTCACTCTAGTGGTGTGTGATACTCCTACCAGTCACACTAGTGGTGTGTGATACTCCTACCAGTCACACTAGTGGTGTGTGATACTCCTACCATTCGCTCTAGTGGTGTGTGATACTCCTACCAGTCACACTAGTGGTATGTGATACTCTTACCATTCACTCTAGTGGTGTGTGATACTCCTACCATTCACTCTAGTGGTGTGTGATACTCCTACCAGTCACACTAGTGGTGTGTGATACTCCTACCAGTCACTCTAGTGGTATGTGATACTCCTACCTGTCACACTATTGGGGTGTGATACTCCTATCAGTCACACTAGTGGTGTGTGATACTCCTACCATTCACTCTAGTGGTGTGTGATACTCCTACCATTCACTCTAGTGGTATGTGATACTCCTACCTGTCACACTATTGGGGTGTGATACTCCTATCAGTCACACTAGTGGTGTGTGATACTCCTACCATTCACACTAGTGGTGTGTGATACTCCTACCATTCACTCTAGTGGTATGTGATACTCCTACCTGTCACACTATTGGGGTGTGATACTCCTACCAGTCACTCTAGTGGTGTGTGATACTCCTACCATTCACTCTAGTGGTGTGTGATACTCCTACCATTCACACTAGTGGTGTGTGATACTCCTACCATTCACTCTAGTGGTGTTTGATACTCCTACCAGTCACACTAGTGGGGTGTGATACTCCTACCATTCACACTAGTGGGGTGTGATACTCCTACCAGTCACACTAGTGGTGTGTGATACTCCTACCATTCACTCTAGTGGTGTGTGATACTCTTACCATTCACTCTGGTGGTGTGTGATACTCCTACCATTCACACTAGTGGTGTGTGATACTCCTACCAGTCACACTAGTGGGGTGTGATACTCCTACCAGTCACACTAGTGGTGTGTGATACTCCTACCATTCACTCTAGTGGTGTGTGATACTCCTACCAGTCACACTAGTGGTGTGTGATACTCCTACCATTCACTCTAGTGGTATGTGATACTCCTACCATTCACTCTAGTGGTGTGTGATACTCCTACCATTCACTCTAGTGGTGTGTGATACTCCTACCATTCACTCTATTGGTATGTGATACTCCTACCATTCACTCTAGTGGTATGTGATACTCCTACCATTCACTCTAGTGGTGTGTGATACTCCTACCAATCACTCTAGTGGTGTGTTATACTCCTACCATTCACACTAGTGGTGTGTGATACTCCTACCAGTCACACTAGTGGTGTGTGATACTCCTACCAGTCACACTAGTGGTGTGTGATACTCCTACCAGTCACACTAGTGGTGTGTGATACTCCTACCAGTCACACTAGTGGTATGTGATACTCCTACAATTCACTCTAGTGGTATGTGATACTCCTACCAGTCACACTAGTGGTGTGTGATACTCCTATCATTCACACTAGTGGTGTGTGATACTCCTACCATTCACACTAGTGGTATGTGATACTCCTACCAGTCACACTAGTGGTATGTGATACTCCTACCATTCACACTAGTGGTATGTGATACTCTTACCATTCACACTAGTGGTATGTGATACTCTTACCATTCACTCTAGTGGTATGTGATACTCCTACCAGTCACACTAATGGTGTGTGATACTCCTACCAGTCACACTAGTGGTATGTGATACTCCTACCAGTCACACTAGTGGTGTGTGATACTCATACCAGTCACACTAGTGGTGTGTGATACTCCTACCATTCACTCTAGTGGTGTGTGATACTCTTACCATTCACTCTGGTGGTGTGTGATACTCCTACCAGTCACACTAGTGGTGTGTGATACTCCTACCAGTCACACTAGTGGTGTGTGATACTCCTACCATTCACACTAGTGGTATGTGATACTCTTACAATTCACACTAGTGGTATGTGATACTCCTACCATTCACACTAGTGGTGTGTGATACTCCTATCATTCACACTAGTGGTGTGTGATACTCCTACCATTCACACTAGTGGTATGTGATACTCCTACCAGTCACACTAGTGGTATGTGATACTCCTACCATTCACACTAGTGGTGTGTGATACTCTTACCATTCACTCTGGTGGTGTGTGATACTCCTACCAGTCACACTAGTGGTGTGTGATACTCCTACCAGTCACACTAGTGGTGTGTGATACTCATACCAGTCACACTAGTGGTGTGTGATACTCCTACCATTCACTCTAGTGGTGTGTGATACTCTTACCATTCACTCTGGTGGTGTGTGATACTCCTACCAGTCACACTAGTGGTGTGTGATACTCCTACCAGTCACACTAGTGGTGTGTGATACTCCTACCATTCACACCAGTGGTGTGTGATACTCCTACCATTCACTCTAGTGGTGTGTGATACTCCTACCATTCACCCTAGTGGTGTGTGATACTCTTACCATTCACACTAGTGGTGTGTGATACTCCAACCATTCACACTAGTGGTGTGTGATACTCCTACCATACACACTAGTGGTATGTGATACTCTTACCATTCACACTAGTGGTATGTGATACTCTTACCATTCACTCTAGTGGTATGTGATACTCCTACCAGTCACACTAGTGGTGTGTGATACTCCTACCAGTCACACTAGTGGTGTGTGATACTCTTACCATTCACTCTAGTGGTGTGTGATACTCCTACCATTCACTCTAGTGGTGTGTGATACTCCTACCAGTCACACTAGTGGTGTGTGATACTCCTACCAGTCACACTAGTGGTATGTGATACTCCTACAATTCACTCTAGTGGTATGTGATACTCCTACCAGTCACACTAGTGGTGTGTGATACTCGTATCATTCACACTAGTGGTGTGTGATACTCCTACCATTCACACTAGTGGTATGTGATACTCCTACCAGTCACACTAGTGGTATGTGATACTCCTACCATTCACACTAGTGGTGTGTGATACTCCTACCATTCACACTAGTGGTGTGTGATACTCCTACCAGTCACACTAGTGGTGTGTGATACTCCTACCATTCACACTAGTGGTGTGTGATACTCCTACCAGTCACTCTAGTGGTGTGTGATACTCCTACCATTCACACTAGTGGTGTGTGATACTCCTACCAGTCACACTAGTGGTGTGTGATACTCCTACCATTCACACTAGTGGTGTGTGATACTCCTACCATTCACACTAGTGGTGTGTGATACTCCTACCATTCACACTAGTGGTGTGTGATACTCCTACCATTCACACTAGTGGTATGTGATACTCCTACCATTCACACTAGTGGTGTGTGATACTCCTACCAGTCACACTAGTGGTGTGTGATAATCCTACCATTCACTCTAGTGGTATGTGATACTCCTACCATTCACACTAGTGGTATGTGATACTCCTACCATTCACTCTAGTGGTATGTGATACTCCTACCAGTCACACTAGTGGTGTGTGATACTCCTACCATTCACTCTAGTGGTGTGTGATACTCTTACCATTCACTCTGGTGGTATGTGATACTCCTACCAGTCACTCTAGTGGTGTGTGATACTCCTACCATTCACACTAGTGGTGTGTGATACTCCTACCATTCACACTAGTGGTATGTGATACTCATACCAGTCACTCTAGTGGTATGTGATACTCCTACCATTCACACTAGTGGTGTGTGATACTCTTACCATTCACACTAGTGGTGTGTGATACTCCTACCAGTCACTCTAGTGGTATGTGATACTCTTACCATTCACACTAGTGGTGTGTGATACTCCTACCATTCACACTAGTGGTATGTGATACTCCTACCAGTCACTCTAGTGGTATGTGATACTCCTACCAGTTACTCTAGTGGTATGTGATACTCTTACCATTCACACTAGTGGTGTGTGATACTCCTACCATTCACACTAGTGGTATGTGATACTCCTACCAGTCACTCTAGTGGTATGTGATACTCCTACCAGTCACTCTAGTGGTGTGTGATACTCCTACCATTCACACTAGTGGTATGTGATACTCTTACAATTCACACTAGTGGTATGTGATACTCCTACCATTCACACTAGTGGTATGTGATACTCCTACCATTCACACTAGTGGTATGTGATACTCCTACCATTCACACTAGTGGTATGTGATACTCTTACCATTTACACTAGTGGTATGTGATACTCTTACCATTCACATTAGTGGTATGTGATACTCCTAACATTCACTCTAGTGGTGTGTGATACTCCTACCATTCACTCTAGTGGTATGTGATACTCCTACCATTCACACTAGTGGTGTGTGATACTACTACCAGTCACACTAGTGGTGTGTGATACTCCTACCAGTCACACTAGTGGTGTGTGATACTCCTACCATTCACTCTAGTGGTGTGTGATACTCATACCAGTCACACACTAGTGGTGTGTGATACTCCTACCATTCACTCTAGTGGTGTGTGATACTCTTACCATTCACTCTGGTGGTGTGTGATACTCCTACCAGTCACACTAGTGGTGTGTGATACTCCTACCAGTCACACTAGTGGTGTGTGATACTCATACCAGTCACACTAGTGGTGTGTGATACTCCTACCATTCACTCTAGTGGTGTGTGATACTCTTACCATTCACTCTGGTGGTGTGTGATACTCCTACCAGTCACACTAGTGGTGTGTGATACTCCTACCAGTCACACTAGTGGTGTGTGATACTCCTACCATTCACACTAGTGGTGTGTGATACTCCTACCATTCACTCTAGTGGTATGTGATACTCCTACCATTCACTCTAGTGGTGTGTGATACTCCTACCATTCACTCTAGTGGTGTGTGATACTCCTACCAGTCACACTAGTGGTGTGTGATACTCCTACCAGTCACACTAGTGGTGTGTGATACTCCTACCATTCACACTAGTGGTGTGTGATACTCCTACCATTCACACTAGTGGTGTGTGATACTCTTACCATTCACACTAGTGGTGTGTGATACTCCTACCATTCACTCTAGTGGTGTGTGATACTCCTACCATTCACACTAGTGGTGTGTGATACTCCTACCATTCCTCTAGTGGTATGTGATACTCCTACCATTCACTCTAGTGGTAGGTATGTGATACTCCTACCATTCACTCTAGTGGTAGGTATGTGATACTCCTACCATTCACTCTAGTGGTGTGTGATACTCCTACCATTCACACTAGTGGTATGTGATACTCCTACCAGTCACACTAGTGGTGTGTGATACTCGTATCATTCACACTAGTGGTGTGTGATACTCCTACCAGTCACACTAGTGGTATGTGATACTCCTACTATTCACTCTAGTGGTATGTGATACTCCTACCATTCACACTAGTGGTATGTGATACTCCTACCAGTCACACTAGTGGTGTGTGATACTCCTACCAGTCACACTAGTGGTATGTGATACTCCTACTATTCACTCTAGTGGTATGTGATACTCCTACAATTCACTCTAGTGGTATGTGATACTCCTACCAGTCACACTAGTGGTATGTGATACTCCTACTATTCACTCTAGTGGTATGTGATACTCCTACAATTCACTCTAGTGGTATGTGATACTCCTACCATTCACTCTAGTGGTGTGTTATACTCCTACCAGTCACACTAGTGGTGTGTTATACTCCTACCAGTCACACTAATGGTGTGTGATACTCCTACCATTCACTCTAGTGGTGTGTGATACTCCTACCATTCACACTAGTGGTATGTGATACTCCTACCATTCACACTAGTGATGTGTGATACTCCTACCATTCACACTAGTGGGGTGTGATACTCCTACCATTCACACTAGTGGTGTGTGATACTCCTACCAGTCACACTAGTGGTGTGTGATACTCCTACCAGTCACACTAGTGGTATGTGATACTCCTACCAGTCACACTAGTGGTGTGTGATACTCCTACCAGTCACACTAGTGGTGTGTTATACTCCTACCAGTCACACTAGTGGTGTGTTATACTCCTACCAGTCACACTAGTGGTGTGTTATACTCCTACCAGTCACACTAGTGGTGTGTTATACTCCTACCAGTCACACTAGTGGTGTGTTATACTCCTACCATTCACTCTAGTGGTGTGTTATACTCCTACCAGTCACACTAGTGGTGTGTTATACTCCTACCAGTCACACTAGTGGTATGTGATACTCCTACCAGTCACTCTAGTGGTATGTGATACTCCTACCATTCACTCTAGTGGTGTGTTATACTCCTACCAGTCACACTAGTGGTGTGTGATACTCCTACCAGTCACACTAGTGGTGTGTGATACTCCTACCAGTCACACTAGTGGTATGTGATACTCCTACAATTCACTCTAGTGGTATGTGATACTCCTACCAGTCACACTAGTGGTGTGTGATACTCGTATCATTCACACTAGTGGTGTGTGATACTCCTACCATTCACACTAGTGGTATGTGATACTCCTACCAGTCACACTAGTGGTATGTGATACTCCTACCATTCACACTAGTGGTGTGTGATACTCCTACCATTCACACTAGTGGTGTGTGATACTCCTACCAGTCACACTAGTGGTGTGTGATAATCCTACCATTCACTCTAGTGGTATGTGATACTCCTACCATTCACACTAGTGGTATGTGATACTCCTACCATTCACTCTAGTGGTATGTGATACTCCTACCAGTCACTCTAGTGGTATGTGATACTCTTACCATTCACACTAGTGGTATGTGATACTCCTACCAGTCACTCTAGTGGTATGTGATACTCCTACCAGTCACTCTAGTGGTATGTGATACTCTTACCATTCACACTAGTGGTGTGTGATACTCCTACCATTCACACTAGTGGTATGTGATACTCTTACCATTTACACTAGTGGTATGTGATACTCTTACCATTCACTCTAGTGGTGTGTGATACTCTTACCATTCACACTAGTGGTATGTGATACTCCTACCAGTCACTCTAGTGGTATGTGATACTCTTACCATTCACTCTAGTGGTGTGTGATACTCCTACCATTCACACTAGTGGTATGTGATACTCTTACCATTTACACTAGTGGTGTGTGATACTCTTACCATTCACTCTAGTGGTGTGTGATACTCCTACCAGTCACTCTAGTGGTATGTGATACTCCTACCAGTCACTCTAGTGGTGTGTGATACTCCTACCATTCACACTAGTGGTATGTGATACTCTTACAATTCACACTAGTGGTATGTGATACTCCTACCATTCACACTAGTGGTATGTGATACTCTTACCATTTACACTAGTGGTATGTGATACTCTTACCATTCACATTAGTGGTATGTGATACTCCTAACATTCACTCTAGTGGTGTGTGATACTCCTACCATTCACTCTAGTGGTATGTGATACTCTTACCATTCACATTAGTGGTATGTGATACTCCTAACATTCACTCTAGTGGTGTGTGATACTCCTACCATTCACTCTAGTGGTATGTGATACTCCTACCATTCACACTAGTGGTGTGTGATACTACTACCAGTCACACTAGTGGTGTGTGATACTCCTACCAGTCACACTAGTGGTGTGTGATACTCCTACCATTCACTCTAGTGGTGTGTGATACTCATACCAGTCACACACTAGTGGTGTGTGATACTCCTACCATTCACTCTAGTGGTGTGTGATACTCTTACCATTCACTCTGGTGGTGTGTGATACTCCTACCAGTCACACTAGTGGTGTGTGATACTCCTACCAGTCACACTAGTGGTGTGTGATACTCATACCAGTCACACTAGTGGTGTGTGATACTCCTACCATTCACTCTAGTGGTGTGTGATACTCTTACCATTCACTCTGGTGGTGTGTGATACTCCTACCAGTCACACTAGTGGTGTGTGATACTCCTACCAGTCACACTAGTGGTGTGTGATACTCCTACCATTCACACTAGTGGTGTGTGATACTCCTACCATTCACTCTAGTGGTGTGTGATACTCCTACCATTCACACTAGTGGTGTGTGATACTCTTACCATTCACACTAGTGGTGTGTGATACTCCTACCATTCACACTAGTGGTGTGTGATACTCCTACCATACACACTAGTGGTATGTGGTACTCTTACCATTCACACTAGTGGTATGTGATACTCTTACCATTCTCTCTAGTGGTATGTGATACTCCTACCATTCACACTAGTGGTATGTGATACTCTTACCATTCACACTAGTGGTATGTGGTACTCTTACCATTCACTCTAGTGGTATGTGATACTCCTACCATTCACTCTAGTGGTGTGTGATACTCCTACCAGTCACTCTAGTGGTGTGTGATACTCCTACCAGTCACACTAGTAGTGTGTGATACTCCTACCATTCACTCTAGTGGCATGTGATACTCCTACCATTCACACTAGTGGTATGTGATACTCCTACCATTCACTCTAGTGGTGTGTGATACTCCTACCATTCACACTAGTGGTATGTGATACTCTTACCATTCACACTAGTGGTGTGTGATACTCCTACCATTCACACTAGTGGTGTGTGATACTCCTATCATTCACACTAGTGGTATGTGATACTCTTACCATTCACACTAGTGGTATGTGATACTCTTACCATTCACACTAGTGGTATGTGATACTCCTACCATTCAGACAAGTAGTGTGCAATACTTCCACCATTCAGACTAGTGTTGTGAGATATTCCTACCATTCACACTAGTGGTGTGTGATACTTCCACCAGTCGAACTAGTGGTATGTGATACTTCCACCAGTCACACAAGTAGTGTGTGATACTTTTACAAGTAACACTAGTGGTGTGTCGAATAGCTCACACAGACACACTAGTGGTGTGTCTCATAGCTCACACTGTCACACTCGTGGTGTGTCTGATAGAACACCCAGTCACACTAGTGGTGTGTCTGATAGCCCACACAGTCACACTAGTGGTGTGTCTCATAGCTCACACAGATACACTAGTGGTGTGTCTCATAGTCCACACAGTCACAATAGTGATGTGTCTCATAGCTCACACAGTAACACTAGTGGTGTGTCTCATAGCTCCACAGACACACTAGTGGTTTGTCTCATATCTCACACAGTAACACTAGTGGTGTGTCTGATAACCTACACAGTCATTCTAGTGATGTGTCTCATAGCCCACACAGTCACACTAGTGTTGTGTCTCATGGCCCACACAGTCACACTATTGGTGTGTCTGATAGCTCACACAGTCATACTAGTGATGTGGCTCATAGCCCACACAGTCACACTATTGGTGTGTCTGATAGCTCACACAGTCATACTAGTGATGTGTCTCATAGCCTACACAGTCACATCAGTGGTGTGTCTGAAAGCCCACACAGTCACATCAGTGGTTTGTCTGATAGCCCACACAGTCACACTAGTGTTGTGTCTCATAGCCCACACAGTCACACTATTGGTGTGTCTGATAGCTCACACAGTCATACTAGTGATGTGTCTCATAGCCCACACAGTCACACTAGTGGGATGTCTGATAGCCCACACAGTCACATCAGTGGTTTGTCTGATAGCTAACACAGTCACACTTGTGGTATGGCGGATATCTCACAGTGACACATTAATAGTGTGTCTCATAGCTCACACAGACACATTAATAGTGTGTCTCATAGCTCACACAGACACATTAATAGTGTGTCTCATAGCTCACACAGACACATTAATAGTGTGTCTCATAGCTCACACAGACACATTAATAGTGTGTCTCATAGCTCACACAGACATATTAATAGTGTGTCTCACAGCTCACACAGTCACACTAGTGATGTGTCTCATAGCTCACACAGTCACGTTCGTGGTGTGCCTGATAGCCCACACAGTCACACTAGTGGGATGTCTGATAGCTCACACAGTCACTATACTGGTATGTCTCCTAGCTCACACAGGCACATTAATAGTGTGTCTCACAGCTCACACAGTCACATTAATAGTGTGTCTCACAGCTCACACAGTCACATTAATAGTGTGTTTCACAGCTCAAACAGTCACATTAATAGTGTGTCTCACAGCTCACACAGTCACATTAATAGTGTGTCTCACAGCTCACACAGTCACATTAATAGTGTGTCTCACAGCTCACACAGTCACATTAATAGTGTGTCTCACAGCTCACACAGTCACATTAATAGTGTGTCTCACAGCTCACACAGTCACATTATTAGTGTGTCTCATAGCTCACACAGTCACATTAATAGTGTGTCTCATAGCTCACACAGTCACATTATTAGCGTGTCTCATAGCTCAAACAGTCACATTAATAGTGTGTCTCACAGCTCACACAGTCACATTAATAGTGTGTCTCACAGCTCACACAGTCACATTAATAGTGTGTCTCACAGCTCACACAGTCACATTAATAGTGTGTCTCACAGCTCACACAGTCACATTAATAGTGTGTCTCACAGCTCACACAGTCACATTAATAGTGTGTCTCACAGCTCACACAGTCACATTAATAGTGTGTCTCACAGCTCACACAGTCACATTAATAGTGTGTCTCATAGCTCAAACAGTCACATTAATAGCTCGCACCGTCACTCTCGTGGTATGATCAATACCCTACCCAGTAAAACCAGATAATTCACCACCCATTTACATGAGTGATGTCCCCTCCCAGACACACTAGGGGTGTGTTTGATACCCCGCCCAGTCACATAAATCTAACATCGGGCCAACCAGTCCTGCCACCGATTGTTGTCAATGTAACTATGACTATATGCAGTACATTTATAACGGCATTTCATGGCCCGGCTGAGAATCGAAGCCGAGAACAACTCTGGTAGTTGGATGCTATATCGGGGTACAAATATTGTGTTAGTATACAATGCGAACAGATTTGGTGTAACATTATGTTTGTTTCGGTCGTCTCATATATTGTTCTAACACTATTACTATATATTTCCTTATATATTAATGTAGTTTGAACCCACCATCGCCATTAGTGAATTATGTAAACTGTACAAGCCAACTTGCACCTGAATGTCCTAACCTGAGTGCAGATGTAATGACCGCAATTCGAAGGAAAGTCGATATATTTTGTGATAGTGGTCACGTGGCATCCTGGCTATTGGAAGGTTTGTTTCGTCTTGGTATATTTAGTTTAAACCAAATTATTCTACATCGAATATGAAACATCTTACAACGTACTCTTAATAGTCTTGTAAACTGCTACCTTGGTAATTAACCAGTATTTGTACTTAACTCAAAAGTTTATGAACGAACTTTCCTCAATGCGTAATTCGAAGCAGAAAAGATGGAAGTGGTGAAATGGCAGTATTTCGCCCCTTCAAATATACAAGTTTTGGTCTGTAACTTGGACGTAACGTTGGAAACAGGAATCATAGGTATATAAGCCCCCAACCTTTCTTTTTCTGTCGTTTCAGCGTTATCCTTGGTCAACCAGTTTGAGGCAGTGTGCCTGGCTGAAGTACTGAAAATACCCAACTTCGCCTGTAATCGGGCAGCGATGGAACAACTTCCTTCTGACCTCATGAACGCCACACTCACTAGCATTCTGGCGACATCTGGAGAGTATGAATTTATGTTATTTGTAAAGCGTATTAGGAAAATTAGTCTAACATTCAAATATATAATTTCCCTGTTTGTTGTGTCGAAATATCACCAATTTAAGCTGCAATATAATGCTAATGCACCAATCTGAGTTGATGGTCAATTTATGCTTTAATGTAGCTACGATATAAATTGATAGCCTTATTACGGTTGTTTGGGGCTGTTATCTCTTCATGCAAGTACGCTGTCATATAATATGTACAAGGATGATAAGGTGATGCTTCGAAGAGTACTATGTTAGTTTAAACTTACTTGTTATACATCGAGTTTGAAACAAGTTGTCGACAAAAGACTTATATAAATCACTCTGGATGACTGCTTCCTGTCTTACTTACCAACAGTTGCAAATTTTGAATTGTGAAGTTCGTGACCAAACCCAACGGGCATCGAACTCTCTTGGTTCGATAACCATGAGTTCGAATCCCGCCTTTTGCGAGGTTGCACCGATAACTATACAACCCGTAAATCAGGCGTGAGGGCTGGTTCCCAACTCAGGTTGCAGTAATCGAGCGTGATTAATAGAAGTTGTAAACTTGCCTCGAAATCGATATGAACTATTTTTATAATGGGGCCATAGTCTAGGAGAACAGGACTGACAGCCAGCTGTTAAATCCATATAATCCCCCGATATTTTTATTGACAGTTCAAAATCGCTTTGCAGTTATTATCTCTATATATGTTTTCAAAAGAAAGAAAAAGAAGTTCCCTTTCCCCATGTGCTGCTCCTTGACATGATATACTATCGGATTCAGTGTTTTTTTGTCTCCTGTTCGATCTATGACCACTGGGTTCCTAGCTTATCCGTTGGTGTATTCCATGCATTCAATACATTGTCCACATTATGCGTCCTTAAATTCTCCATGGTTGAATTTTGCTAGTCAGTCAGATATTCCCCATTCTCATAGATGTATGCCCATACACCTCATTAATCCCTAATGTTTCAAATGCCGATGTTTCCCTGTAATCTGTGTGGAGGAGGCATTGTCTTGTACATGTGGCGTTCAATGTAACTACTTGATTTTTCCTTTAAGTCACATGAACAGCTAGGGTCCTGTTGTAACTTGTTCATCTATTAGGATGGAGGAAGACACATGTGCCCCATTTAGCATTACTTGTGGCGTTCCATGTGACAAGTTATTTTTTCCTGTAAGTCACATGAAGGGCCAGTGTCATGTTGTAACTTTTCCAGCTATTAGTGTGGAGGAAGACACATATGCCCTTTTAGCATTACTTCGGACACGGGTTGGTACCTTGGTATAACCACTGACCTTCGATATGCCAGTTGGATGGCTTCCTTATAAACGAAGTATACATCTATGGTAGGATAACCTAATCTTTGTATATTTAACGGATGACGTAATCAACCCAAGTGACCACGTAAGGTCAATGGTGTGCGGGGATGCTAACAATTCATATTTTTTATATATTTTGACAAAATCTCCTCACTTTTTTGTTGTTGTTTCATTCAGGGCTGTCCGTCAGTTCTATAGCTGTTCTAGAACGTCATTGATGAACCCGCAGTTTATCACTGATTCACAGTGTACTACAACGTGGCAAGAAGTATCCTTCGGCCTTGCCTTGTACACTCTCGGCATGATCAATGTGGGTTTTGGTCTGCCAGAAGATGTGATGACAACTATTCTCCAAGATCTCCAAGATCTGAAATGATCTTAAAGTGGATTTTTGGATTACAATGTAAAGAAATATTCTTTATGTAAACAGATAATGCACATATTTATATCGTTTTTTGTCACTGTCTACAGTAACCATGCAACCACAAACATGTATGTGCTGATACAAATTACTTGTTTCTAAATACTACAAGCAATTGGCATACTAGTGAAATACGATGGACAAACATATTCAAACCATACTTATATTTCCATTACATTTTGCTGCGAAACACATAAGACAGGACAATGCAGTGTATATCCCGATAGAAAACACTGACTACCTTAAACTTCGGACTCCAGGAAGTCTGCGTTGAGGAGGCACTGTCTTGTCTATGTGGCGTTCCCTGTAGCTACTGATTCTCTATCCACCCACTTTGAACAAACACAATGTAATGTAAACGTCAATAAAACATCACACCAGTAAAATCCGTAAGAATAACTTTTTCAGAAAATTATACAAATGTACATATTTTGTAAATTGGATTTAATTAGTTGTTGTAATGTTTATATGACTGTACATGTGCCTAGGCCGGTGGCATTGAGTATACGGATGTTGGCATATACGAGTTTACACAAACAAAGTTCATAGTTCAAAGAACCAATTACCATTGACATTTATCTAGAGTATACGTTAATTTAACAAGTTATTTTCCTAGTTTCTTGCCAACTGGCAGTAAAATGAAATAGTTATAAGCACAAATATTTTATCTAAGTTTGTGTTTTTACCTCCCCTTAGCAAATATTAGTCCACCGGTAGTATATTTGGCAAATGTTACGCAGCTATGTATCGGAGTAATCCTGTTGACACCCTAATATCACTAACTATATGTATGCATGTATAGCTGCCAACGATAGTGTCAGGACATAAGAAAGATGATAAAGAAATATCTTGAAAATAGATGGTCTGCGCAATATCAAGCACGCAAATAGGTTGGAATCGGAAGGATAAGATATTTGTCATTTTTTAAACATGATTTTGAACAATATTACCACTTTTACGTTTTTTGATAAGTGCTGTGTGGAGCCAGTAAAATGTCACTCCATACTTCAATCTTGTGTAGTTATTTATTTTCTGGACTTTCGAAATCATTAAATGTAGTTTTGTGTCACAGAAAATAGAATTCTGCTTAAGTCGGAAGTCGGTGCTAGGAGGTATTGGCAGTGTTGCATAGTTCATTACTGCCAATGAGCAGTCTAACAAAACCGAGACTGCTATTTTCACATTTAAGATGTATTTCATGCTTCCCATCGATCAATCCATTCAGAATATAATC
Organism: Mactromeris polynyma; assembly: GCA_032209605.1. NCBI lineage: Eukaryota > Metazoa > Mollusca > Bivalvia > Venerida > Mactridae > Mactromeris > Mactromeris polynyma. The sequence continues at coordinate 9,224,715 of JASFXZ010000024.1, forward strand.
ATATAATTTGCTCTTGATGTTTGTTTCGCATGTTTATGCACATTTACCGGTTCAATTGCTTTTCTCATTGTAATGCAGATTGCAATAACTGTGCAGTTAAAAGAACAGTATTGACGGCTCAATTGTTTTTCTATGGAATTTACTGAAGGTAGGTGGTTTGGGGGGATTGTAGTGTCAAAGGGAAAACAAATCACAATGCATTTACTGCAGAATGTGTGACCGGGGCCCTGATATTCAGTTTGTAACGTTACCGATGAACCACTGGTCAGTGTAATAAATGACGCAAATCTAACCTCTAAATATACAGGCTGGTGTGGCACTATGCACGGAACAGTATTGCATTGTGGGTCATGTCCCACAACCCATGCTATAGTACGTGACTGTATATATATATATTCTTGGTCAAATTCAGAGGGACATTTGGACCACTAAACCTACTCCTCCCGGGGTTATAGGGGGACATTCCTCATGTCTGGGGGTCAATATGTTTTGACCTTGACCTGACCCCTTACCCTCTACCAATTAAAAAGTTAGAGGCCAGAATTGAAAATGTCACATATTGGTTCCCCATCCAGGGTATATGCCCTGACATAAGTCAAGCTAATTTCAGTAAAGTTCATAGCGATTCTAAATATAGGTCAATTTCGACCATCTTTGTCTCAAAAGATGCCCACCCACCCACGGGAGGGAGACATATGTATTTACTCATGGTCATCAACTTCCATATAAGTACATACATGTTGACCCTTGCACCCCTATTCCCATACATGTTGACCCTTGCACCCCTATTCCCATACATGTTTACCCTTGCACCCCTATTCCCATACATGTTTACCCTTGCACCCCTATTCCCATACATGTTTACCCTTGCACGTCCTCAGTTCCTAATATTTTGTGGACTGTTGTTTTCCGGGAGTCTGTGTGAGGAGGCAATTGCGTTCCCTGTAACAACTAAATCTCTCTTTTATCTCCACTATCAGTATATAATTTAATGTATCTGTTTAGCATCATTAATGAGAATGCATTTTCCTGGGACCATTTCTGTAACTTTCTACTATATTTTAACTTAATAATCAGACCATCTCACAGCTAAAACCGATCGAACTTCGTCTGAACCAAAGGTGGTTTTGTCATAGTGGTTTCACTTTACTTTGTCAATGGAGGCCAATGTTTGCAGATGTGTATGACACATTCAGCGTAATATAAGTCCTGTGATTTAGAAATTACCCACTTTCATGTTAGGGCGATCATGTTCTTCATTTTCCGCATTGACTACCATGCTACATTATATACCGCAGACTTAAAGTAACGTGCACGCAGCATGTGATACAGTAATTTCAAGGCCAACCCGCCATTTAAAGCGCAGGCCTATGTGCGATACGCCAAACAAAATTCCTAAGTATGATATTTTGTCCACATTTTCAATCCATTTATGGAATAACTCGTAAACAAAATAATAGTAGATTTTCAAGTAATTGAGTTTAATAACGTAATAGTCGTATTGACGAAAACGAAATGTTAAAACTATGCATGTTGCCAGACATCATGCGTGTTTTGGAAGGCAAAGTAGCAACACGAGTTTCCAAAGATGTTTATGTACTGTATGTAACGTCTGTTTAATTTCATAAAATTACTCTTAGTATCCTAATGTACGTCTGTTTGCATTTGTTAAGATGCTGCCTAATGAAATATTCTGAGATCGTGTACGCTGTGTTTAATTTATGACTTCAGACTAAAATGTATGTTTCTAACAATTCAGACTACATTGCATTTATTTCGATTTAACCGAATACAGCTTTTTATCATAATATAATATACAGACGCAATAAAGAATCTGTGCACTGTGGTTTTACTCTTGTAAATAGATATACAAATTTGGTACCAACATTTTGGATATTTATCTGCTTACACCGGATGCAGACTGTTCCGTACTCGATATGTACGCGAGTGTGCTTGCACTTATTTTAGAAAATGCCACTCATACATGCCCACTAGTTGTAAAGATATAACAAAAATAAAAGTGTACAGTTTATATAGTGTTTGACAAAGTATTCTTAACGCCATTAAAACGCATTTTTTAAATCTTGCTTCCTTTGAAAAAATATCTTTTAGAGTACTTACTGATACAAAATTAAAACAAGTCAGTGAATTTTACTGTTCTACAATACTGCGACATTTAAAATTTAAAACAGGACATTATTGTAGTTAAGAAAAAAGAAGAACTGAAGCAAATTTTAGAAGCTATTTTTATGTTATTTGCGTTTTAAATGGTCAAAAGTGTCTTTTGAGAGGGCATATATGTAACTAGATACATAAATTACATAAATTCTTGATAAATTGGTATAGTCTTAACTATTGTATGTGTACAGTGTGTTTGTAAAATATACTCCTGCAGTTGGGAAGGGGAAGGGGAAGGGGTACTTGATATACATCTTAAAGTACATGTAAATAGAAATAATAATCACAGCGATTTAGAGCCTTGGAACTACCAGTAAACATACTGGGGGTATGAATCGATTTAGCATCTAGCTAACCTCACACTTAACCGCTATATGGTCATTGATTTTCAACATATATTGACTAAGTAGCCAGTAATCCTGCCACTGAGGATGCCCAATGTGCAAATAAGGTCCTGAAATATTTTATTATTCAATGTAACGCTGAATGTTTGAAGTTTTCAAACAAAAATGGGTATACCTGATATCCTGGTAAGATTTGAGAAATCAATTAATCGGTAAACGCAGTTAGTCTGGCTCCATGTTCACAAATGAAAATAAATTACTGATCTGGATCATTTTGAAGATGAAAAGTATTTGACATTCTTAAAGCAATGGAATATTATACCATACTGCATTTATCGATAGACACACAAACATGCATAACAATGTTTTAATTTACGTTGATCAAACTTACTTTAGACTGAAACTGATCTACATCACATCCGGATAAATTTTCAAGAATCGGACTTAACTTATAATTACCATCTTTTTCTAAATACACACAAATTCTAAATTCAAAATATTTACTTTTGTATGCAGACGACATAGCGATCATATCAGAATCTGATTCATATATGAGGGGTCGAAATTAGAAATTGTCAGACAATTCACCTATCTCGGCATTGTTTTTACTACTGGTGGGTCATATACAGCAACATATGAAGCATTGAGTGGACAAGCCCTTAAGGCAATTTACAAACTTAATAAATATTTGGTAGAATTTCCGAAGATATCGATTAGTCATTATTTAGATTTATTTGATAAACTTATCTCGCCCATTCTAGGATACGGTAGTGAAATTTGGGGTTTCAATAAAAGTGAAAAAAATGAAAGAATTCATCTACATTTGTGTAAGCAAATTTTAGGTGTACGGATTCAAACCCAAAATAATTTTATATATGGGGAATTATGTAGAACACCTCTAATTAATATGAGACTGGTACATGTTATAAAAGATTGGTTTAAAATACTCAAATGTGATGATTGTAAATATGTAAAACTTGTATACAAAATGATGTTGAATGATTTAGAAATATATCCTGATAAGAAATATTGGGCAAACTAGAATCATTAGGTCTTAACTACGCGTGGCAGTTTCAAGGTGTTGGGAATGTAAATGTATTTTTAGAAATATTTAAAAATAGACTCAGATATGTATTTATTAAAAACTGGAATAGTCAGCTACAAAATTCGTCTAGAGCTAAAACATATAACTTACTGGCAGACTTTCGATTCCAGTCTTATTTAGATATTATTTCAATTTCTAAATTTAGATCATATCTTACACGCTTACGAGTTTCGGCGCATAGGCTAGAAGTTGAGTTGGGAAGATGGCAAAAACCGGTTAAAGTACCATTTCATGACCGTAAATGTAAATCTTGTGATATCTTGGAAGATGAATTTCACTTTGTTTTAGAATGTCCCCTGTATCAAAGACCTAAATATGGTATTTAGGTCTTTGCCTGTATCATACCTTAAGAAAACAGTACATAAATAAATATTACTGGAAACATCCAAATGTTTTAAAATTTGCAGAACTCCTAAACAGCGAAAGTAATTGTACAATAAAAAGATTATCATTGTTTGTTTATAAAAGTTTTGAATTGAGATCGCAAATATTTTTCTTATAATAATCCTAATTCTTCCCAGTATCAACTATCTTCTGTTATTTATTTATTAAACTACCAATTTACTTAGTAATTACTTTTTAAAAAGTAAATACACGCGCATGTTATTAGATGTATGTACATAATTATGTTTGTAAACTTATGTATTGTAAATCACCATTGACATGTTGTATTTATTGTATTGTATTTATTCATGAGAAATGATGGGCTAATGGCCTTTTTTCTGAATAAACTTATCTATCTATCATAGACGAGCAAATATATACACATGAAACAGAAACATATGCATATATCACAGTCGCACATACATACGCATATCACAGACAAGCATACATATATCACAGTCGCATATACATACGTATATCACAGACACGCATAAATATATCACAGTCGCACATACATACGTATATCACAGATACGCATACATATATCACAGTCGCACATACATACGTATATCACAGACACGCATACATATATCACAGTCGCACATACATACGTATATCACAGACACGCATACATATATCACAGTCGCACATATATACGTATATCACAGACACGCATACATATATCACAGTCGCACATACATACGTATATCACAGACACGCATACATATATCACATTCGCATATATACGTATATCACAGACACGCATACATATATCACAGTCGCACATACATACGTATATCACAGACACGCATACATATATCACAGTCGCACATACATACGTATATCACAGATACGCATACATATATCACAGTCGCACATACATATATTATAGGCACAGATACACATATTACAGACACACATACATATATCACAGACACGCATACATATATAAGTGACACAGGTGCATATATCATAGACACAGATACACATATTACAGACACACATACATATATCATAGACACGCATACATATATAAGTGACACAGGTACATATTTCATAGACACAGATACACATATAACAGACACACATACATATATCATAGACACAGATAAACATATTACAGACACACATACATATATCATAGACACACACTGTGGGTGGGTGTGTGTATAGGTGTCTAAAACCGAAAACATGACAAAACCCGTTCTTAGCTTTAAAAAAGAACACGAAATTAGTGAATACATGCCTTTATGTCGAAAATTATACAGGGATTATGCAATAATATATACATGTATTTTTTGATAGTTGTATCATGTAGTCTTAACCATGATGAGCGTGTCCGAATACTTGACCGAGGAGTTGAGAGAAGTATTTTTCAAACTCTTTCATAGTTGCCTCACCGTTCTCTACAAACAGAAATATTATGTTTTACTATGTTTTATAAGAGATATATCATGTAGCTACTCATTTTTATTAAATAATGTCATTTTGTGTTTCACACGTAGATAACCAGAGCCAAACATTTCAGAGTAAAATAAGATCTAGTTAAAAAAATGAACCATATTATTTATTTGATAAAAAATATCTAGTCGGTAGTCAGACTACCAATCAAGCTACAGTAAAACCTCACTTTAAGACCACCTCAATTATTTTCAAATAAAGTCATGTTTTGAGTATCAAGAAAAATCGGTCAATGGCGCTACCGGGTGCCAATGATTGTCTTACTATTGAGGTTTTACTATACTTATATATTATCATAGTTTCTGTTGCACCATTTACTGGGTTTATGAGGTGTGGCAAATCTGGAAACAAATGAGGAACAAGTTCGATTTAAGATGATGTGAATTAGTTAAATGCTTCTATAGAATGTCTTTCTAATCCCCTTATATAAAGTTGTTGGTGAAGTAACATGCTGGAAATGTTTGAACCAACGACAGTTACAGGTTAATTCAGTTATCGTTTTAAACAGATATACTGCTGCTGAACAAATCCGTCAAAATCCCAACCAAACATTGTTTTGGCAATAGTTCACTGTTTTAATATATGACAACATCATAATCATCACCGTTATCTGACGTAACTTGGAAAAACCTACCAACCATGCAAAAATACTGAAACAACAACAATAAAGACTGTGAAACTTCGATAAACCGATTTCTGGAAAAGAAGCTTTAATAGTAAGGCAATGTGGATGTACTTACGGTCATGGTCAATCAGATGAAATTCACTTTTCATGTCTTCAATTGTTATACACGTGGCGTTCCCGGCAAGCCCGGCAAGATGGGCATACAATGGTTCAGCGATAGCAACTGACATTTGTGCGTGTCCTGTTTTGTATTCATCCAATGTCACACACATATCGTCTGGAAACAATACATACATTTCTTTGAAATGTTTTGTAAAAGCGATTGATATATTTGAGCGTGACCTCATTAAATGCGAACGAAGCGAACACTGATGATATAATGACTGTCTGACGAACTGTTCATTAGATAAGTCATTCTGAGGAGAGTATTGAAACTACCAGATGCATGAAATCCAAACGTAGTAGACAGAACCATACCCGGTAAAAGCGATGTTCATCAACTGTTGATATTGGTTTGTTTTGGGTTTTACGCCGTTTAGTAACTGTCTGTACCAGTGCATTTGGGTTACAAACCAGTGCACCCCGGCGAGGAGGACGCAAGCAGCTGACACCTTAGCCCAATACATCATAGTTCAGAAGCGGAGGACAAATGTCTTTGGATACATCTTCAGTCAAATTGTCACTTGAAGAACATACGCCTCGCCCGAGTGTCAAACTCACGCCCTCTAGATTAAGTATTAAAATATTCTTACTGTTTGCATCATCATGCACAACCAGAACGTCAAATTCTGTTTCAAGAACAACACCATCCGGAGGGCTATGGTCTAGTCGATTAAAGGCACCGTCAATAAGTACCTTCAAGTCATGACCATGGGGCAAATTTACAACTTGCCTGTTAAAAGACAACAAGTGACATTTCTTTGAAATATGGTTTGAATGTAGCTATGCCAGTTTAAATTCTGTAAATCACAAAACGTACCAAAATGAGTGTTTAAATGAAGGATAAAGTTGGTACAAGGAAACGCCACAGTCACAATACAATTGGTCCCTACACAGATCCCAGGGAAACATCAGCACATAAAACACTAGGAGTTGAGAAGTAAGAGTAAACCTCAATGGGGATCGTGCAATTAGGAATTATAACCTCAATCGTTTATTTGAGATACCAGATGTTTCATGTTAACCAAAACTACACGATCATTTAGCTTGAAATTGATCGACGACATAATAGTTCAATGTCTGACATAAGGACGTAAATTATATGGCGCTTACTAAATATGTTTGCATCTCTTTCCGAAGATATGCTTTAAAATTCTGACATATATTTTTAATCTAAAGTGGAAAAATCTGATAGTCACCCGCAAGCTAATCCTACCACACTGATGAAAACAACGATGAACATTGTGTCTGAAAAACATAAAACAAATATACAAAAAGGTTAAGTTATCTATTTACTAAAATATTTTACAGTTTGGCTTACATACGTATAATAATAAAAGCAGCATTAGATGAGCATTAACTTACTTTATGAATTCTTCTTTCAATCTGGCAGACAACTGAAAAGTATTCTGGTTTTATCGTCTGAGGTTTAACCTGTTTTAAGACAACCCATATAAGGAGTGACCAAGATAACGGCATTTTATAACATTGCTGTAAATATAGAACACACCGCTATATTCTCATTGCAATGTCCTTCTACTTACCACTCAACGTTTGTCGTAACTTATATTTAAGTCGAAGAAGAAGAGGCGTAGGAAATGCCGCATGAAAACCTGCATGCACAGCGTCCCAACCCAAACGCATCAAAATCATAAGGAGACATGAAAAAAACTACAACAATAACAACGCAAAGAGACACAATAAACAAACAATAGGCGAGGGAATAGACTGGGTGATATCTACTATTCTTACACAACTGCTTTCGTTTAGATTTAATGAAAACGAACTGATGGTATATAAACATTGACATTTTCATGTCCAAATATGAATTTAAGTCTTAAAATGTGAGTGAATAAGGCCCAAAAACATGATATTGATGAAGATAGTAGAAAATAAAATTAAATTAAGAAATAATACATATGTTTAATTATTAGTGTATAAAGGATAGGAAGTCGTTTAGAAGCACAAAGATTCAATCACGAGGGATTGGCAGATTCTGACGTAGATAAATATCAAAATCTGTTTAACACGCCTTTGTCTTTATCAAATCTGGTTCAAACTCGGTACTTGTTCGTACATACATGTATTGTTAGGTTAAAAGCTGTGTTCTATTAATTTAGAAATGTTTGCTTCGACCTTAGATAACGTTGGGAGAATACTGGTGTCGTGGAAGACGGTCGCACTAATAAAATAGTCAGGTTTAAGAAACAGAACGTACGATTAATTTCGAATCAACATGAAATCTGATATTCAGTATGAATTGAACTTACACTTGGTGTACGAATGCTAGTTACAGGCTCTCCAGCATTATATACCAAAAAGAAAACTAGGAGAAAACTAGGCATGAAAGTCGCAGAAAACTAAAAATGTAGAAAAATAGGAAGTCAATGATAACAAGAAATATCCTGAAAAAAGCAAGCAAATTAGCTGCAACAAAACAATTGCCAAGACGTTACGATTGCTTGTCACTCGATTATGCTACACTAAAGTAACTCCGATATTAGTAAGGGGAGATAACTTCGTAGGAGATTGGATAAAACAATACCGAAATCCACTGGAGTTGTTGTATTAGAAGTGGATTTTGGTAATGGAAAATGGATTTTAGTAAATTTACCGAGATTCAGTGGATTTCGATAACGTATCCTTTATCGAAAGGTTAACCAATCCGCATCAAGGTAACAATCGTTGTTTGGTAGTCTGGTTCCCGTCGTACTGATATTGCAATAGTACCGATAACATAGTGAAAGGGGAAGGAAATCCAGACTAGTTGTTTGGTTGAAGAGAAGTGGTCAACGTAATATTAGATTGGTTTACACAACACTGATATGCAAAAAGCAAAGCCATGAGCCCACGTTATCAGTCATTAGTTGAGAAGGTTGGACTGTGCATCAATGAATCCAGACCACACTTCTAGCAAAGGAGCTTGTCAACTAAACATCATCTTGTCTTCTTCTGCCAGATAATCGCCAAAAACACATTTAAAATTTCAAGACCGTATCCCGCATACTAATTTGTTGAGGAATACTAGGAGCTTTTTGGAAAACCATGAAACAATATAAGAGCACTTAAAAAACTAGGAAAATCAGGAAAACTAGGATTGTGACACCGATTAAGGATAATTTCAGCAAACCACACCGAGGAAGATGAATATGACCTTTCTTTCCTACAATATCTAAATACGACATTTAGTGACACTGTTCACATGTACACTGCATGGGCAGTTCGTGCAATAGTGAAAGATAGATATTGAGGCCCGAGTACACTTTGCATTGTGTTGTACATAATTAAGTCATATCATTTCATTCCATTGACGCGACTTCGTTCGTTTAACGGATCAGCGAATATAAGACATACAGTAACGTTTCAACTGGAAAATATTGAAGGCATTATTTAAATATTGAAAGCAGCCAGTGTTCCCCTATTCAAGTTACATCCTGCTTATCTGAATTCGATATAATATTACCCCCGAGGTTAACATGAACCCGATTTCATATTACCCCCGCGGTTAATCTGAACCTGATTTCATATTCCTCCAATCATTATACACTGTATTATATCCACGTATGTCTGAAGAACTGAGGGACTTCTGGAAAATATACTCAAACTGTCATATTTAAGTTCAGACATTTATTAATAAAAAATAATTTTATATTGACAAACACCAATATCGTAGATTGTATAAAACACCATTCATCCATGCACAATCGAATAGCAAATATTAGAACACAAACAATAATAGCCAAAATGAACGCAGAAGTGGAGCAGATAATGACACATAAAAGTGCACCACCACCTCAAACTGAAAATATATGCGAACATGTAAAACATTTCACCAACAAAAGGGACACAAGATACATACACGAATGAGGTGCCTGACCAAATGTATATAAACATACTTTTTTATAAAACAATACAAATAATTATATTTTTATGAAATTAATTGTTTTCAATTTTTTTATAAAGGTAATTTCATTTATAACTTAATGTTATTATTGAGTTAATACTTTATCTAATTGATAAACTAAATGGTCACCATTGTGACAATGCATGTACGTACTGTACTCAGTAAGTATTAAGAAATAGGGAACGTAAAAACTCGCGAACGTCGCAGTCTTTATGCCAAAGAAACATGACCACGCAACGTCGCAGTCTTTATGCCAAAGAAACATGACCACGCAACGTCGCAGTCTTTATGACAAAGAAACATGACCACGCTCACGGCAATCCGTCCAATCAGCGACCCATGTTTTAACCGTCTATATCGTACATACAACGTTCACGTGGTCTCAGTCTGATAAGACAGTCTTGATACTTATAAAATAGACTAGCAATCGTATAGGCACAGCTGTTTATCCCATTCGTTTCAAAACGATAGGCCAATTAATGCTCCTTAGCGGTATAAAGTCATGTTTGCGGAACACGAAAAATCGTCATTTTCGTGTAAATTTAACTTATATAAAGTTGATTAAGGTAAACTACACTTTGGACGAAGTACGGGGCGAATTTTTACATCCGCCACACAGCACTTAACACCAGCTGTAGTAATATTGAAATAAAGTCATGTTTGTGGAACACGAAGTAATAGTTAGTAGATTTTAAGTAAAATCTTTTTGATTAAGAAGGGGCGGAGCGAGCGTAGTTAATATCTACTAACTGACTTAGAATGTAACCTACATTTTGATTGGCCGATACGCATGCAAATTTCAACGCGCAATCTGCCTTGCGTTCAGTTACAGCTAACGCAAAACGCTCGAAGTTAGCGTCACAAATAATTGTATTGAACGCCTCGTTTTTATTCTGGTTCCCTGCCTCAAAAACAGTAAAGGCAGGGAACCAGTCTAGCATTCATTTTGCAATTTGGTTCCCTGTGTGCAGTCATTGTGATACGGTGGGGGTAGGGATACAAAACAAAACCTGAGTGACTGTTAGCCGTAACTGAACGCAGTGATAGGCTCAAATATTCGCGTGCTACCTCCGAGTTGCGATAGCGAGTGATATGATACGTTTTTCGCTAACACGCCGGTCAATAGCAATACTCGCCCACTGTTTCGCAACATTTTGGAACGATAGCCGTAACTGAACGCAAGGCTGGAACATGTGTGTAACGCTCACACAGAGTCGCAGTAGGCGGAGCTTAAAAAGCCCGCGAAAAGTCGAAATTCTTGATGAATAAGCGTAGTACTTAACGGGAGCCGTTCTGTCATTTCATTGGCTGAAAATGTAGGTTGTATTCTAAAATCGGTTAATGGCGCTACCTGGACCACGAACACAGACAGCCGTCTAATCAGCGGTCTCCATTTCAACTGTTTATATCGCGTATACAACGTTCCATGAAGTAGCACAAAAGACAGGACACAATCATACGGGCGTAATGATTTCGGTGAAACCCAAACTTCTACAAGTTCACCAATAAAAATCGTCACTTTCCATTTCCTTCTCTGGCAATACTCGACGGTAAAAAACCCACAAAAAGTCGACGAAAATGGCGCGCAAGAAAATACAAGAGCATTCACGCGCAGTTGAAATGCTGTCCATTGGTGCTTTATTAAGACGGATAATATTTTTCTTTTGTTTATTTGTAAAAACGTTCGCACTTGATTCAATAAGTCAATCTGAATATTCTGTCAATTAGTTCATATTAATTCTTCTTTTAGGTGACACTCTTGTTCAACCGATGCCTATTTACTATTCAAATGCTATGGCGCAAATACCAACAGACCAGAAATGTGCAGGATCGCCGACGAACTCCAAAACGTACAACTGAAGCCCACCATATCTACGTTACCGTCGGAAAACAGCATCTGCAACTGTACAAGAGATATTAGGGGTACGAAACCGGCACAATAGTGCACACACTGTTATCCAATGACTAAGAGATGTCGGATTGAGGTTCCGACAGCCGGTCAAACTCCTGATGTTAACAGGACGCCACAGACACCAGCGTCTTCTCTGGACACGGAGGCATTCACGCCTGACCAGAGTCAAGTGGGCCAGCGTTCTTTTCACAGACGAATCACGGTATAAATATATATAAATCGATGGACATATCCGAGTGTTTCGTTGGCAGAGAAAGCGTTATACCGAGCCATACTTGGAGGAGTGGGAACATAATGGCGGAGGTTCTGTTATACAGTGGGGTGGAGTATCGCTATATACCGAGCCATACTTGGAGGAGTGGGAACATAATGGCGGAGGTTCTGTTATACAGTGGGGTGGAGTATCGCTATATACCGAGCCATACTTGGAGGAGTGGGAACATAATGGCGGAGGTTCTGTTATACAGTGGGGTGGAGTATCGCTATATATCGAGCCATACTTGGAGGAGTGGGAACATAATGGCGGAGGTTCTGTTATACAGTGGGGTGGAGTATCGCTATATACCGAGCCATACTTGGAGGAGTCGGAACATAATGGCGGAGGTTCTGTTAAACAGTGGGGTGGAGTATCGCTATATACCGAGCCATACTTGGAGGAGTGGGAACATAATGGCGGAGGTTCTGTTATACAGTGGGGTGGAGTATCGCTATATACCGAGCCATACTTGGAGGAGTCGGAACATAATGGCGGAGGTTCTGTTAAACAGTGGGGTGGAGTATCGCTATATACCGAGCCATACTTGGAGGAGTGGGAACATAATGGCGGAGGATCTGTTATACAGTGGGGTGGAGTATCGCTATATACCGAGCCATGCTTGGAGGAGTCGGAACATAATGGCGGAGGATCTGTTATACAGTGGGGTGGAGTATCGCTATATACCGAGCCATACTTGGAGGAGTGGGAACATAATGGCGGAGGATCTGTTATACAGTGGGGCGGAGTATCGCTATATACCGAGCCATGCTTGGAGGAGTCGGAACATAATGGCGGAGGTTCTGTTATACAGTGGGGTGGACTATCGCTATATACCGAGCCATACTTGGAGGAGTGGGAACATAATGGCGGAGGATCTGTTATACAGTGGGGCGGAGTATCGCTATATACCGAGCCATGCTTGGAGGAGTCGGAACATAATGGCGGAGGTTCTGTTATACAGTGGGGTGGACTATCGCTATATACCGAGCCATGCTTGGAGGAGTGGGAACATAATGGCGGAGGATCTGTTATACAGTGGGGTGGAGTATCGCTATATACCGAGCCATACTTGGAGGAGTGGGAACATAATGGCGGAGGATCTGTTATACAGTGGGGTGGAGTATCGCTATATACCGAGCCATGCTTGGAGGAGTGGGAACATAATGGCGGAGGTTCTGTTATACAGTGGGGTGGAGTATCGCTATATACCGAGCCATGCTTGGAGGAGTGGGAACATAATGGCGGAGGTTCTGTTATACAGTGGGGTGGAGTATCGCTATATACCGAGCCATACTTGGAGGAGTGGGAACATAATGGCGGAGGTTCTGTTATACAGTGGGGTGGAGTATCGCTATATACCGAGCCATGCTTGGAGGAGTCGGAACATAATGGCGGAGGTTCTGTTATACAGTGGGGTGGAGTATCGCTATATACCGAGCCATACTTGGAGGAGTGGGAACATAATGGCGGAGGTTCTGTTACTGTAGTATCACTTAAATTCGCGGGGGTGAAATTTCGCGCAAACAGCAAAAAAGGCAGTTTCGCGCGGGCCTAAATTCGCGCATTTTAAACATTTGAAGAAAAAAATCAGACAAAAATGACGGTATCGCAGCGCGTGTTATTATTTCGTACATCCGGATCATAAGCTGTAAATAGCAATATTCTGCGTATTAACTCGTAAGTTGGGGGTTATCTCTGTCAATTGCCAATTTTCATATCTGAATACAATAGAAACGTGTGAAACTTGAATAAACAACATGACTAGCGAGGTTCGCGTCATATTTTGATCAGTGTCACCAAGCGCTTGATTCCCTGGTTATTTCAGCGAACCAGTCGGGAACGAATTAAAACATACCCCATAACAATACCACAAACAATATGACACGTCCAACGATTAATTGGCGTTAATTGACACGACTGTACGAATTGTTCAAGAATTAAAGTATGAAGAAAAAAGTTGCAGTGCGTGCAATCCGGATGACAACGATTGTATGCAGTCGTGTATTCTTTACACATGTATAAACATCGTAAACAAAGAAAAATCAATTTATGAATTAATGTTCCATTTAAACCACTCTTACGTACTAGTAATCAAACTGTGTCAAACTATTCCATGTTCCTAATTATTCCACACAGATTATCAGAAAAAACAGCGACAAATTATGATAAGAAAAAACGTAAGTGCATATACACACATTTTCGGACAGTCAAAAATTCGGATAGCCATGTGAGTTTCGGAAGTTTAATAATCGCGCGGACTTAAATTCGCGCTTCGTCCCTAGCGCGAAATACGCGAAAATTAGACCTGCGCGAATTCAAATGATACTACAGTATACAGTGGGATGGAGTATCGCTATATACCGAGCCATACTTGGAGGAGTCGGAACATAATGGCGGAGGTTCTGTTATACAGTGGGGTGGAGTATCGCTATATACCGAGCCATGCTTGGAGGAGTCGGAACATAATGGCGGAGGTTCTGTTATACAGTGGGGTGGAGTATCGCTATATACCGAGCCATACTTGGAGGAGTCGGAACATAATGGCGGAGGTTCTGTTAAACAGTGGGGTGGAGTATCGCTATATACCGAGCCATGCTTGGAGGAGTCGGAACATAATGGCGGAGGTTCTGTTATACAGTGGGGTGGAGTATCGCTATATACCGAGCCATACTTGGAGGAGTGGGAACATAATGGCGGAGGTTCTGTTATACAGTGGGGTGGAGTATCGCTATATACCGAGCCATACTTGGAGGAGTCGGAACATAATGGCGGAGGATCTGTTATACAGTGGGGTGGAGTATCGCTATATACCGAGCCATACTTGGAGGAGTCGGAACATAATGGCGGAGGATCTGTTATACAGTGGGGTGGAGTATCGCTATATACCGAGCCATGCTTGGAGGAGTCGGAACATAATGGCGGAGGTTCTGTTATACAGTGGGGTGGAGTATCGCTATATACCGAGCCATACTTGGAGGAGTGGGAACATAATGGCGGAGGATCTGTTATACAGTGGGGTGGAGTATCGCTATATACCGAGCCATACTTGGAGGAGTCGGAACATAATGGCGGAGGTTCTGTTATACAGTGGGGTGGAGTATCGCTATATACCGAGCCATGCTTGGAGGAGTGGGAACATAATGGCGGAGGTTCTGTTATACAGTGGGGTGGACTATCACTATATACCGAGCCATGCTTGGAGGAGTGGGAACATAATGGCGGAGGTTCTGTTATACAGTGGGGTGGAGTATCGCTATATACCGAGCCATACTTGGAGGAGTGGGAACATAATGGCGGAGGATCTGTTATACAGTGGGGTGGAGTATCGCTATATACCGAGCCATGCTTGGAGGAGTCGGAACATAATGGCGGAGGTTCTGTTATACAGTGGGGTGGAGTATCGCTATATACCAAGCCATGCTTGGAGGAGTCGGAACATAATGGCGGAGGATCTGTTATACAGTGGGGTGGAGTATCGCTATATACCGAGCCATACTTGGAGGAGTCGGAACATAATGGCGGAGGTTCTGTTATACAGTGGGGCGGAGTATCACTATATAGTATATAGTGATACTCCGCCCCACTGTATAACAGAACCTCCGCCATTATGTTCCGACTCCTCCAAGTATGGCTCGGTATATAGCGATACTCCACCCCACTGCTATATACCGAGCCATACTTGGAGGAGTGGGAACATAATGGCGGAGGTTCTGTTATACAGTGGGGTGGAGTATCGCTATATACCGAGCCATACTTGGAGGATTGGGAACATAATGGCGGAGGTTCTGTTATACAGTGGGGTGGAGTATCGCTATATACCGAGCCATACTTGGAGGAGTGGGAACATAATGGCGGAGGATCTGTTATACAGTGGGGTGGAGTATCGCTATATACCGAGCCATGCTTGGAGGAGTCGGAACATAATGGCGGAGGTTCTGTTATACAGTGGGGTGGAGTATCGCTATATACCAAGCCATGCTTGGAGGAGTCGGAACATAATGGCGGAGGATCTGTTATACAGTGGGGTGGAGTATCGCTATATACCGAGCCATACTTGGAGGAGTCGGAACATAATGGCGGAGGTTCTGTTAAACAGTGGGGTGGAGTATCGCTATATACCGAGCCATGCTTGGAGGAATCGGAACATAATGGCGGAGGATCTGTTATACAGTGGGGTGGAGTATCGCTATATACCGAGCCATACTTGGAGGAGTCGGAACATAATGGCGGAGGTTCTGTTATACAGTGGGGTGGAGTATCGCTATATACCGAGCCATGCTTGGAGGAGTCGGAACATAATGGCGGAGGTTCTGTTATACAGTGGGGTGGAGTATCGCTATATACCGAGCCATACTTGGAGGAGTGGGGACATAATGGCGGAGGATCTGTTATACAGTGGGGTGGAGTATCGCTATATACCGAGCCATACTTGGAGGAGTGGGAACATAATGGCGGAGGATCTGTTATACAGTGGGGTGGAGTATCGCTATATACCGAGCCATACTTGGAGGAGTCGGAACATAATGGCGGAGGATCTGTTATACAGTGGGGTGGAGTATCACTATATACCGAGCCATGCTTGGAGGAGTGGGAACATAATGGCGGAGGTTCTGTTATACAGTGGGGTGGAGTATCACTATATACCGAGCCATGCTTGGAGGAGTGGGAACATAATGGCGGAGGATCTGTTATACAGTGGGGTGGAGTATCACTATATACCGAGCCATGCTTGGAGGAGTGGGAACATAATGGCGGAGGTTCTGTTATACAGTGGGGTGGAGTATCACTATATACCGAGCCATGCTTGGAGGAGTGGGAACATAATGGCGGAGGTTCTGTTATACAGTGGGGTGGAGTATCGCTATATACCGAGCCATACTTGGAGGAGTGGGAACATAATGGCGGAGGTTCTGTTATACAGTGGGGTGGTGTATCGCTATATACCGAGCCATACTTGGAGGAGTCGGAACATAATGGCGGAGGTTCTGTTATACAGTGGGGTGGAGTATCGCTATATACCGAGCCATACTTGGAGGAGTGGGAACATAATGGCGGAGGATCTGTTATACAGTGGGGCGGAATATCGCTATATACCAAAACACCCTTTGTAATAGTTCAGGCAAATTGTGATGCCCAGCAGTACCAGAACCAAATTGTGATTATACCACACATGACTGCAAACAGACGGATGACCATTACTCAAGCCAACGGACTCAGTCACGTGGCGAGAATTACAATGGAGCTACTGCAAACCAATAATGTGAGAACGTTACCATGGCCGGCCAGAAGTCCAAATGTATATCCCATTGAGCACGTCTACATTGAGCCGCTTGATTAGCCACAGGACACATACCAGATACGATACGGAAATTGCCGAGAAGTTACAAATGAAATCGCGGTTCTGAGCCATCCAATGAGATCTTGGCTTTCAAATTGCACATTTGTTTCAATGGTCGCTGCCATTATGTCAAATTTGCTGATAGTTCTTCGCAAAGGAGATTCCTTCTTTTTGAGTATCGTCCATTTCAGTTGTAGAGAAATGCTTAAGAATAGTCATGCATTACGAAGTTTCGCTAGCCAATTTGCCCAGGGTATCATATATGTTATGAATAGCATTGTGTACCGAAGATAAGCTTCAGCAAGATCTAAGCTTTGAATGAGGAAGTCTGTTACAACGTAATCTGATAAGCATACACTCAGCAAAATTTCTAATTGGTCACTTGGATTTTATTGATATTATTTAACAGTGAATGAAAATTCAACAATGCAAACACCATCACATAAGTACTTTCTTCCTACAACTTTAAAGAATACATTAATCTATTGATTCTCACGTGAATTTTACGACAGATCAACACTAATAACCCTAAAATTAAAAGTCATAAAACGGATATAGATGGCATGGTCTCTTCAATAAATATGAAGTGACCGATTAGAAAATTTTGCTGAGTGTAGAGGTGGACACACCAGATATTAACTTGAACATACAAATAACTCAATGTGTCTGATCATAAACGACACTTTAGTAATTGTTCTCCCTGTGTTTGTGATTATTATGTTGTATTTGCACTTTTCATGTTTGAGGCATAGGCAATAAAAGTCATTCCAGAATGTTTACAGCATAGTGTGTTTCAAATAAACATTGATTAAAAATATATCAGGAGTTACCACTTGTTTATATGACGAAGTAATATAAGGTGACCAATTAGAATAGTCGTTCAGTGTACATATCCTACAGAAAAGATAAAGGGAGAGAACTCTAGATGGGATAAATGGAGAGACCTTGTAACCTACTCCTGCGATCCATAACGTCCGTTAAACTTTCATAACCACTAGCGGATTCAGGGGGGGGGGGGCGCACCCGGCGCGCGCCCCCCTAAAATTCCCCAACCTTACATGTATGTCCATGCGCGTATTCTGTCTGGCAACGGCAATGGGGCCGCAGACATTTTATGACCCCTACTTCTCATCTGTATCTTAAACTGGTCAAAACCAGGCACACATTGTATTGGCATTCAGCCAAGATATTTAGTACGCATGACAAAGTGTTATCATCGCTACCATACAGGGACCGTCGCTAGTACACTGACTGCTATCGACTAAGGTGTGAAAACAGTCGGCGGATTAATGTAGGTATGAAAGGAAGCATACTAACCAAGTGACAAGTATATTTATATTGACATTGTTATGAATCTTAAAATTTAGATAATTACATTGACTTGACGATCAATTAAATGGCGATAATCTCATTTACTCACAAAAAGTATTTTAACAGTGCACACAGACACAAATTAAATACATATTCTGAATCTCCATTATGAAAGTAGACTCTGAAATTGATGTTTCAAAATGTATCCCTAAAAGTCCCGTTTTTTTTACAAAATTACACATATCACGGACATATAAACCATGTCCGTGCACATACATGTATGAATAAATGTAATAATTTTTAAACAAATTTTCGGAAAATATCATTTTAAAAGTGATGGATTTTGCGCCTGTCAAAGGTGATTTCCTTAAAATGTTCTCATCAGAAGGGGATACCCCTCCCGCACCCACCCCATCCGCGGCCCCAATGCTCAATACCTTCTGACGCGCCTGATGTGTCAGTATGAATACGGAAATATACAGGTATCCTTAATTATAAGATTTTAAAATAAGCGATTCTGATTTATTGTAGCAGTATATACTAACATGATGATGTGTATAAACAGTCATTGCCGTTTTATAAGGCTGGAGCAAAACCCAAAAAAGTAACGCCCCCCCCCCCCTAAGCCCAAATCCTGGATCCGCCCCTGATAACAACCACTCAATTTACACAGGTGTACATATATCATCTCCCGACGTGTTACAGGTTTGCATACTGTTAAATGTAACCGTTGTCCGCTCATTAACAAAGCAATTGATTATATGTTTATTAATGTTTGTTAGTTCTTCTCTTAAAAGTCAAGAACGTTGTGGATAATAGTTTGATATGGCTGCTAAACGGATATGCATAATAGGAGCTGGACCATCAGGAATGGCAACTTTGTTTCATTTTGCAAAAATGGAAAATATGCCTGATGTCGTAGTGTATGAGAAACAAAATACATGGGGCGGCCTGTGGAATACATCTTGGAGAACAGGTATTGTACGAGTGCAAATGTTGAACTTCATCTAAAATTCTATGTACATGTATTTCGTTTCGGCATATCTTTTATCTTGGTGTAAGAGCAGTATATTCGAGATATCATGTTGTGTCAATTTAAAATGAAATTAGAATGAAATTAAAATACAATTTCCAGATAATAAATATATCAACACGTTAAATATCCATTTTGATTAAAACGTCTTGTGATTGCTTTAATATTAGATTTATTATAATATCATTGCGTACATGTTTTTTTAGTATTCATGCCAATCTGCAAAATTGAAATGCATTTCAATGCTATTATCTCTCAGTAAGCATTTCAATCTAGCTGTTTAAGTCATTGCTGAATTTAATTTAATTTGAAGATGCAATAGTTTTGGTTGCACTACGTACAAGTCGGAATATATATTTACCGATAATGGAGTTTTATGTCTAAATAAATTGCTTACATACACATTCTATGCCCTTGTAATATTTAGCGTGTGTGTGTGTGTAAAGTAAGATAGACTGTAGTAATAGTCTTTATATTTGTTTTAACCTTTTTCATATCTAACAAAATAAAAATAACAAAAAGGTGTGGATGACCTGAAACACTCATAACATTACAACAGACGATAAAACAAGCTGTTTATACACCAGTTATCTTTGTACATGACATTAATCGACCGTATTTTAGGACGATGATACGAGATTTGATGAACCGTTAAAACTACACATACTAAGTTGAATATATTAACCGATACTCGTGGTCAATTAAGATAAACCTACATAAACTGACTCGCACTTGTTAGGACGACCGCATTTTTATGTATAAACCCAGGCTTTCATTATCGATGTGTCCATTATATTGGGTATATGATGGGAAGGTTTTTTAAATCATACTTTCAATCATGAACGGATGAGTAGGTTGTATACAATACCCATATAATCTATATTGAGGTAAACACGACAATGAAAGAAATAGCGAATTTGAGTCATACATATCGAGGCTGATCATTGCTTTTCTTATAATATTTTTAGATGCGCATTAGCGTTCTTTAGGTACATGTACTTCAGTATCGTATTGTGTTTTGTTCTGTTACATTTTTAATATTCAATAAGCGACTGATCCACAGTTTTACCTTGTAAATGTTGTTGTATCGAAAGTGACATATTTATTGTTCTACGATAATAGTGTCCTATAATTCTATTCAGAATAGCTATGTACGTTTGTGTAGTTAATCTATTGTTTTAATTATGTTGTAATATGCATAAATGTTTGTTCTAATATCTATTATGGCTACAAATATGTTATAATAATACAGATTAGGTCACTTAATATACCGTTTTCATAAACATTTAACTCACAAGAGTTGAGATGTATGTCTTGTTCGTTTCTCTTCTGTATAAAAAAATAAGACTATTTACATGTTCATTTACTGTGAAACCATAAAGGCACAATAAACGTCATTTTATCCATTTAAACCACAAACATATGTGTCATAATATATCTACTTGTATGTATAGAAACACGTTTATCATCACTGGTCGATTGTTATCAGTCATTTCGGTTTCGTTTTTGATAAAAACGTATGAACGTATCATGTGTTGTCTACAAAAAAACTTGATGCATTGATATTTAATCTTCTGAAAATTGACGTGCCAAATTAGTGCGTGAATACGTATGTTTATAACTACTTAAATATGGGCAGATACTGAATAATGCCAACTTTTCGACTAAAATGTATTTGTGACCATTACCGAGACTTTTAATATTTAGACCACACATGGGTTTTAAAGAAGACCGATCTTAATTAACAGACGGTCAGATCATCGAGATAGAATAGGAAGGATTTTTAAATGTATATGAAGACCAGCCTTTTTAATGAGGTGGCCTAAATTTCGAGCTGGTATATGCGTGAAGTTTTATGTATTATTTTCATGTTTCTTTCCTTATGCTCTAGTATGTTGGTGGTAGGTTACACTGAGTATATGATAATATTTGCTCGATTTTAATTTGCATTTATAGGAACGATTGCTTAGCATAAATACAGGTCATCAAAAAGAAATGTGCATGTACGTCAACCTGGAATTTAGAATAAGCCCCCTTCCCTAAAATAAGAAACGCCAGTAGTGTACGTTATTTATTGTTCAAACGACCACAGTAAAGTACAAATCACCTTTGAAAGATTATAAATTTATCATAGAAATTCTATGTGCTTTTAACGTTTGCTTTGAAACAATAATCGTAAATTCCTTACACTATTGTAAAGCAACCTTTCCCAATTGCACTCTCAGTGCTTTGATTTGTAATGGGTGATAACGATGATTTTATGTCTAAGCAAGCATTATTCTCATGACTTCATGCGTACAATTTTAATTCTCCAGGTTTAGATGAGTATGACGAACCAAATCATGCAAGCATGTACAAACATATGTGGACAAATTGTTCCAAAGAGATGGATGAATTGCCTGATTATACATATCATGAACATTTTGGACAACTGACCCCATCTTTCGCACCTCGTGTTGTATTTAAGGACTATTTGGAAGGTACATACGCTACAATGATTACACTTACTTGTAATGTTAGTAGAAGAGACTTAGTCAGTAGGAAGTCGTCAATTTATTGATTGTGATATACATGGTAGAAACCGAAAACCCACAAACATTGTCCTCTAACTCGTTTAATAGTTTAATATAATAGACGGCATTTCATCGAAGATTATAATTCAACTTTTTAATAAAATTAATTAGGTCAACCTTGTTAACAATACTAGCCTTCCGTGCCTATACCTGCTAGCAATATCATCAAAACCGTTGTTTATATTAAACCAAGCATATCATTAACGACATAACTGATCCATTGAAATGCATGTTCTTATTTTTGTCCGATAATTTCAGGTCGATGGACAAGGAAAGCGGATAAAGATTTGAAGACGTTTATAGAATTCAATACGGTTATACGATGGGTAAAGTATAATGACGACAAAGATCACTATACAGTTATTGTAAATAATCTGAAGACCAAAGAAACACGTGAAGAGATATTTTCACACGTCATTGTGGCCATCGGAATATACAGCACACCTTTTGTTCCGGATGTTCCAGGTATGAACGACTTCAATGGTAGAATACTTCATTCCCATGACCTAAGAAACGCTTCAGAATTTAAAGGACATGATGTCCTTGTGATGGGTGCCAGTTATTCTGGTGAAGACGTCGCTCTTCAGTTGGTCAAATTCGGAGCCAATAACGTATATTTAAGTTATAAACGGATTCCCAAGAGTGCCACCTGTCTGCTACCGAAGGAAATTGAAGAGAGGCCGTTGGTTGTCAAAATGGATGCCAATAAAGCATATTTTTCAGACGGCACCAATGTAGAAATCGACACAGTAATATTGTGTACTGGATACAAGAATCATTTCCCCTTCCTTGAAGATCGATTTAGAATTTTGGAACAATCCCATTTCTATCCTCCTGGTCTGTACATGGGAACATTGTTCTACAAAGAGGGCAAACACAACCTTTTCTATGTTGGAGTACAACATCAGCTGTTTACATTTCAATACTTTGAAGCTCTAGCCATCTGGACATGCAAGTAAGTATATAAATAATATACTGAACAAAAAAAGAAACTTCTGATTAGTACACATAGTGTTTGCTGTGTTAAATATACCACTGTATACAGAAAGTAGATACATGTAGGTAATATTAGCCTTTACCTGTGTTATCATGATTCATGCATTGTAGCGATTATGTTGCACTGTTAATCGTCAACAACGTGAAACTCGATTTGCACGTGCATGCATTGTTTAACATGTCCCGTGTGGCATTCGGTCAATTTGTTTTACTTGTCTTACTGACATTGTTGTCAAGTAAACGAAAACGCTTTAAAACTTGTAAAAGAATTAAGACATTTTACATTGTAGCATTTTAGTATGCCAAGAATACCCAATAATTGACGCCAACGTGCGATTGGCATGCTTGATTCTGGCATGTCGATAGAAGACGTTGCAAGGCATGTTGGGAGTTCTAGTCGAGCGATACGAAATCTTCGCGCACGATTTAGAACGACAGGACACACCGACAACGACTTGCCACGTCGTGGACGTCCGCGTGTTACAACGCGTGGTCAAGACCGCCATATCATGAACACGCATTTGCGCAATCGATTCTAAACTGCCACTGCTACTCCTGCTAACACACCGGAGCTGCATAATAACCTAATCAATGGGCAAACTGTTCGTAATCGTCTGCGCGAGAACGGTTTACACGGACGACGTCCTTACGTCGGATGCGTTTTTACGCAACGTAAACGTGTAAATCGTCTTACGACGACGCTGGAATACCGTTCTTTTTTCGGATGAATCTAGATTTTGTTTACATCGTGGTGATGGCAGAGTGCGCGTCTGCCGTATGAGAAATGAACGCTATGCCGACTGTTGTGTACTTGAACGAGATCGTTTCGGGGGTGGGGGTTCTGTCATGGTTTGGGTAGCCATTGCCCATGGTTATCGTTCACCACTAGTCGTCATTAATGGCGTTTTTTACATTGTAACTCAAGAGGTGGTCATACCCGCTATTAAGTGTTATTTTAGTTTTTAACCCCTACCCCACTTGGTCAAAATTTCACCCATTTTCTGTTAACCTTTGGCCATCAATTTTGCACCAAACGATGCATCATGGAACACTCTTTAAACGCATGTATAACAATGATTCACCCGATTTGTTTTTATCCAGCTATGTTTAAGCAAACTTAGCGGAAGTTTCTTTTTTTGTTGAACTGCATTACTAGCCTACTGTTTACAAGGAATAAATGATTGGCGTGGAATAATAACTTTTACGCAGAAATGTTATTACATTTGAAGTAAATATCAAATATGGCTCCTGTCTGGAAATTATTTTCAAGTGTTGTTTTGGCTGTTCAATTCGGTACTATTTTTGTGTGTATTTATCCGCGCATTCAGTTGACACTGCGTGGGGTCAATATGTGTATTGACGAAAAAACATCTCGTTTCAAAGTACTATTTGGAATTATAAGGATTAAACGACCATTTTTTGGCGTTCATGCATGTGTAAACGCCGATCAGTCCGAACACATTTAACATAAAGCCCTTCCGGGCTTTATTCAATGTGTGCGTTCTGATCGGCGTTTACACATGCATGAACGCCAAAAATGGTGGTTTAATCCTATAGTATAACACGAAAAACGCTATAGTTAACACATTGCATTGTGTCCATCACGTAAATATTTTAAATACTGCATCCTGATATGGTCATTTTTTACATGTTTCATCTTTAACCCGGCACGTATATAAATACATAATAAGTATGTCTATAAATATTTAAAACGCTTACATCCAACGATTATATTAACTGTTATGCAACGTCACGTTTAAACAATTCAAGTGATTAAAATGAAAGTTGAAGCATTTTTAAACATGACTCGATGGTGTGTTGTGTAGAATGCTAGTTCTGTACTGACAAGCATTCTTACTTCAGAGGCATTATTCACACTCGTGTGACATTTCAAGTAAATTTGATATACCATTATTAATTTTACTTTTTTCCCACAGATACATCATGGGCAAATTACCTGGGAAACAAAAATCACAGACAGAAATGGAAGCTGATGCAGACTCCTGGGTTAAACGCGCGGAAGCCAATGTATCTGAATTGGATGTTCTTAATTTTCAAAGCGACCTAATTGATACTTTGGTTGAACAGTCGGGGTATGAATATGATTTAGCGAAAACGAAAGTGCTTTTCGCTAAACTACTTCAGACTCGACGGGAAGTTGGTCTTGTAAATTATAGAGATGATTCGTATACAAGCGTTTATTCAGGAAAGACAGGCTTAAAACAAACACCTTTCATGGAGAACTTTGATGATAGTCTTGAAACTTTTTTGAACATCAAATAAATGACCAATTGGGATTTACAACATCTTCTGTAAGTGACGCCATTTCAATAAAACGCAACATGTGATGACACTTTTTGCAAGCAGGAAAAATAATTACTCCATATGGTCCGTTCGTTTTCATATTGCCATACGGGGCAAATATTGCTTACTGTCAGTATATGAAGACATCACAGGTGACGTTTTCTGGAAATGACGTCACTTATTGAAGAGGTCGGAAATCGTACAGCGGCGTTCCATTATATATTGCTACAATATTAGCAATACAAGATGTGTATATACAAGACAATGTAACCAGTGTAGAACAAACAAAAGTGAATATAATCACGAATGTGAAAAAAATCCCATGTAATTATTATCAACAAATGTGGAACTTAATGTAAAACATTTCATTTGAGTCACATTATTATGAAAACAATATTCCAAAACCATTCCCTGTAACCCTGTAATTTAACCGTGACCTAAACGTTATGTTGGTTATTTTCTCATTGAGAGCAATTCTTGTAAAGCAATCTAACTGCACTTTTATCTCAAAGTATTGAAATCATTGTTGTTTTCTATATTTTAGTCTATATTATATTACTTCAGTCATTCTAAGTACTTATGGTCGGTATAAATTAAACGGTGTATGGTGTACATTATTTTCTCTTCTCTTATTCCTATATCATGTGAACATATAATTAAGTACTTTATATGATTAATGTAATGCGTTGCATATGTTTCATGTGTGTTTTCCCTACTTTAGCAATACACTGTAACGCTTAACATTAAATATGGTAGATAAAATACACATAACAGGCATTAGTAAAAATGATGTATACCGATAAATTAAATATGTATTCATGATTTGTTTAAAGAAATATTGTATAGATGACTAGTACCACGTATTTCATGAATTAACAAAATGTATGTATTTATATAACTTGCAATTGGGAATCACAGGTATAATGCCTTAATTGCTGATTAAAGTAGCTATTGTATTCTGAAGAAGGCTTTATTGCGAAACGTTTATGAATTAAATTTTTTTTTCTTTTATCTCATTTGAATTATGCATATTTAGTCAGGAAGTTCTTCACGGTGTGATGTGTTTTCGGTATGCAATGGCTGTGCAATGGGTATGTCCACCCGATTGTTCATTAGTCGGTATGTTCCATTCGCATTTGCACACGAGGAGAGCCCGACCAAATTAAATGTAACGTGTAATGGTAGTAGACGGACAATGCACAGCGCAAAAACAATTACGCATGTTTGTCGTTACTTTCATAACAGTACTTACTTGTCTATGAATAGGTATGCAACAGTATAAACCGAAACGGGCTTAGTGCAATTATGTGAAGTGCATCGTACTTAATAATTCCTTTGTTACTTGTGTGCGAATTGGGCATTGTCCGGTGATTGTGGCGTTCCCTGTAACAACCTGTAACAACTCTTTCCTTGGGCAGTGTCCACATTTTCAAAATAGTTATGAGATCAAAAATGTTGTTTCTTATACATCAACAAACCAGTTCTGCGAAACGACATAATATGTTCATGGATATATCATCTGTCCGACTAGCAGACATTTCAAGTTAGTATCTTACTAAAGTCAAACTGGTTCATAATTCTGACGTGATTGGATAAAGATGATTGGACAGTTTAAGTATAGTTTCCCTTGACTAACGAAATATTATGAAGGGTGTGAGGAAGTAACAACAAACAGAAAATTGATGTCTTAAAAGTTTTTTTATGGAAAATGATCGGATATCCTTATAATCGAATATTCGTTCGGTACGGAAAGTGGACCGAATATTTGCAATTTAAATCACCATTCGTTGACATACACAACAATAATTAATATATAAACATGTAACATTTCATTCCACACTCCTTAATGACAGACCCTTGTTTAAATATTAACACATTTATACAGGAGAAGACCTATATAAGTCTCTGACTTTCGGTCTCATTGAACAACTCGTTTAATGTAAAATGTTGTAAATTGTATTGTATTAGTATGATGTTCATAGTATGTAAATAAAATATGTTTAAACTAACATATTTATAGACTAGTCAATATTTTGTTTGAACTACAAATACAAGGCTTTATCCAATTATACCGTTCGTCAAATCTTGGGCTTTCCCAACACTCAGTGGATACAATCTGCAAAAGGAATATGACAGACACTGAGACAGTGTGATATATAACACTACCAGTTTATGTATATAGTATTCTCTCAATAAGATGTCATTTTGTAGAATCTACTAGAATGCAGACCATAGAGAATGCCACTCAGAGACATGAGTGTTTGCATCAAGTTCATGAACCTTTTATAGAATAATCATTACAATCGCTTGGTGGGGACAAAAAGCAAGGCTAAACGGACTAGGAGGTACACGCGTGGTGGAGACAAAAGCAAGAACAAACGGACTAGGAGGTACACGCGTGGTGGAGACAAAAACAAGAACAAACGGACTAGGAGGTACACGCGTGGTGGAGACAAAAACAAGAACAAACGGACTAGGAGGTACACGCGTGGTGGAGACAAAAGCAAGACCAAACGGACTAGGCGGTACACGCGTGGTGGAGACAAAAACAAGAACAAACGGACTAGGCGGTACACGCGTGGTGGAGACAAAAACAAGAACAAACGGACTAGGCGGTACACGCGTGGTGGAGACAAAAACAAGACCAAACGGATTAGGCGGTACACGCGTGGTGGAGACAAAAACAAGAACAAACGGACTAGGCGGTACACGCGTGGTGGAGACAAAAACAAGAACAAACGGACTAGGAGGTATACGCTTGATGGGGACAAAAACAAGAACAAACGGACAAGGAGGTATACGCGTGGTGGAGACAAAAACAAGACCAAACGGACTAGGCGGTACACGCGTGGTGGAGACAAAAACAAGAACAAACGGACTAGGCGGTACACGCGTGGTGGAGACAAAAACAAGAACAAACGGACTAGGCGATACACGCGTGGTGGAGACAAAAACAAGAACAAACGGACAAGGAGGTATATACTTGATGGGGACAAAAACAAGAACAAACGGACAAGGAGGTATACGCTTGATGGGGACAAAAACAAGAACAAACGGACAAGGAGGTATATGCTTGATGGGGACAAAAACAAGAACAAACGGACTAGGCGGTATACGCGTGGTGGAGACAAAAACAAGAACAAACGGACTAGGAGGTATACGCTTGATGGGGACAAAAACAAGAACAAACGGACAATGAGGTATACGCTTGATGGGGACAAAAACAAGAACAAACGGACAAGGAGGTATATGCTTGATGGGGACAAAAACAAGACCAAACGGACAAGGAGGTATATGCTTGATGGGGACAAAAACAAGAACAAACGGACAAGGAGGTATATGCTTGATGGGGACAAAAACAAGACCAAACGGACTAGGAGGTATATGCTTGATGGGGACAAAAACAAGACCAAACGGACAAGGAGGTATATGCTTGATGGGGACAAAAACAAGAACAAACGGACAAGGAGGTATATGCTTGATGGGGACAAAAACAAGACCAAACGGACTAGGAGGTATACGCGCGGTGGGGACAAAAACAAGAACAAACGGACAAGGAGGTATATGCTTGATGGGGACAAAAACAAGACCAAACGGACAAGGAGGTATACGCGCGGTGGGGACAAAAACAAGAACAAAAGGACTAGGTGGTATAGGTGTGGTGGGGACAAAAACAAGAACAAAAGGACTAGGTGGTATAGGTGTGGTGGGGACACAAAAACAAGAAACACAAAATATATGAGTAAA
This sequence comes from Mactromeris polynyma, assembly GCA_032209605.1. Lineage (NCBI taxonomy): Eukaryota > Metazoa > Mollusca > Bivalvia > Venerida > Mactridae > Mactromeris > Mactromeris polynyma. Next base: position 9,254,345 of record JASFXZ010000024.1, read on the forward strand.
ACATAATACCTGTTGTGTATTCCAAACAAAGCTAAATCTGGAGCTGTCATGTGTGCAATCAATTTCATTGTATGTGCGTCTAGTACAACGAAAAACCCTGTCAATAAATTATATATGTTACAATGGATGATACTAAGGTGCAGATATAGATATGTCATACAAGAAAAGCTTATAATGACTTGATAAGTTTTGTTATAAACGTGTCAAAAGTAAAAGATGTATACATTTTATTGTGTAAATTGTGATTGTATAAGCCTTTAAAATGGTATAAGACGTTAACATTTATCAGCCTTTAGTGAAATGCGGGGTTGCTGACAAACAAAGCTACATTCGTAGAATATCTCGTTGATTAAATCCCGACAATTTACTTTAAACAGAAACACGCAACATTTTAGAACACGCACAGATATTTAATACATATGTTGTATGTAGTGCTTAAGCAGTAAAATGACAAAACATCGTGTTACTGCATTGTGAACTATATAATAATGTTCATGTTGTTTTCCATCCATTAACCTTTTCCCCTTGATGGCCCCTTAAATTCTCCAAAGTTTTTTTGGATTTTGGATGGTCGGCCTGACCATTCCTTGCACCATATTCCTATACATGTTTACCCCTTCTGTCCCTGTTGTTTCCAAATGGTCTGAGTGAGGAAGCATTATATGTATGTGGCGATCGCTGTAACAACATAATCTCAGTATAACTATAGAAAAATACAAATTTAGCACATAAGACCTCATTTCAAAAACAACTTTGTTTGCTGGCTCTGACTCCGACCATACTGTTTGAAGTGATTTGCTTTTGAAACTCAACATTTCTTGTTGGCGTTTGTTTATTTATTTTTCTCTTGAAACAACAACAAGAAAACTCCATCTGAGGGCAAAGCAAAAGTTTGCAGTGCAGCATTTTTGGCAATCAAGTTGGAAGTCAGACTACAAACACTTTTGTTTCAAATTTAAGACTGTACAGAAGAACGTAATCGAACAAATGAAACTAATTGACCATAACATAACTATAAGATGTATAACCTTTGTGTTTCCTGCCATCTACTCCCTGAGAGATGATAACTCCGTCATCTTCAAACGCAGCATTTGGTTTAGGTATAAATTGTGGCTCTTGTGCAAACATTCCTTCGGGGAACAAATATTCAACTTCTTCATTTGTATCCACGTTCAACTAGCAATCAAAGCAATCAAAGATATATGTATATAATAAACACGTGAAACATTTTAAGTGCATGTATGAAGTCAATGTAAAGTTATAGCTTTTATTGCATACTTCACCGACGATGATTGTGTGTCTACCAAAAAATGAGTATAGCTAGATGTTGGAAGAGTTCATATAAAAACAACAACAAGAAATCGATAGAACCGATGGATGCTCAAAGAAGCGTGTGAAAGATCATCATACCGGAAAATGACGACAATATACGCATCTCCTCTAGTAGTGAAGCTTCCCATTAAGTTTCTTTGAACTCCGGACAGTGGTTGATGGGAAATAGCGTGTACAGTAGTACCGGACCGACGCACTGAGGCTATAAGCTCAGCCTTCATAAAAAAGTGTTCGATGTTGTATTAAAAAGTACCAATATTGACCATCATAAAGAGGCGCTCACATATACTTACTTTTGTTATAGCATTCTGTTCGTATCTGTCGAAGTTTCTAACCATATAGGCGTACGTGTATTTCTTGCCATAGAAGGCATAGTTAATGTTCGACATTTCAAAAGCCGCGGCGGGTTTGTTGGGTGGTCGTAGACTACGTATCCCAAGCACCGTGAAGCTACTCTTTGTGATTGTGATTCTAGTAACGTTTGTTTTATAATCATTCTGTAAGTATAAATGGTTCGCTAAATGTCATGCATGTATAGGTATATATGCGCTTCAAAACAGCCATATAACCTCATTTGTCACTCACAGCTGCGTGTTCGAATCCATATGAGTTGCATGAATTGGTGAGGTGGATACACAACTGACTTTCGGACTTTCGGTGGATCTACCGACGTGTCCGCCGGTGTATGATATGCTTCTCAATTATGTAATACTTGCAAACACACGGAATTGTATAAAGGAAATCAAATGTATTATAGTATGGTTCAGAATTATCAAAAGTATCATTGTAATAAATCTACGACAGAAATGCTTCAAAGCAAGTACTAGCAATTATCCCATACCGGTTGATCAGCGGTTAAAGGGCTAGGCAGTCACCCGGGCGGTCTAGGTTCGAATCAAAGGCGGAGAGTACATGTCCTTACAAGGCGTATAGTTGCGGTCATTTGTTTCTCGTATGCCAACAAGTGACTAAATAAAATTGTATTCCACATCATCAAAGAAAGGTAGAAATCATTAGTAGAAACTGTCTAGTATTTCAAAATGACAGAACAGTCACTAGATATTTTCACTGTTCACATCGATCTATCTCGTATTGGTTACGATGTGTTCCTTCAAATAGGTAGACAGTAAAGCTAATTACAATGTTAATACTTAGGTCGATTCTTGGTTCTTTCCATCACAATTTTGAGCACTAATCATTAACATCACGTGATCAGCTCTAACCCAGTGCCTGGTACAGACGACTATTGTGTTTAGTTACAGTCTGCTGTATGCCTGTAGTTACCAGTCCGCTTACTTACTGTTGTAACGTATATGAATGGACTTACTTACGTCTGTAAGAAGACTGTCAACATACATATGCACATCGTATATACTGGAATCATTGTACGTCAACATGTCTAAGTATATGTAATTGTCGTCTTCGTAAGCACCAAGCTGAAAGTTGAACATTATTTTGTATAAATTGTCACTTAAACAATATATGCTTTAAAATCTGATATCTTCCTGCGGCCAATATTTTGCATATCGAAATTAGCAGACTGTTAAGTGAGGATACATATTCGTGAGTTTCTACTTTCGGTTAGCTAAATATTTAGCGAGCATTTATTCTGGCGAATATAACGATCTTGCGAAAATAGCGAGATTTAATCCCTTCCGAAAATTCCGGATTTTTCAGCACTACATCAAATCGTGAAGTACCTCCTACAGTATATACCAATTATTTACTAACTAGGAATCTAACATAATTGTAATTTCTCTTATTATGTTTCATTATGTAATATAGTATTATCAAATAGTACTAGTAAGCAACACCGTATCATGTTTTCATACAATTACGTCATAATATTCACCCAATGTTCAAATGCTAGAATTCAGAGTTAAAACGTGTATATTTTTGTTCATTGTACTGTTTGGGATATAATTAGCATGCGCCATTTTCATTTTCTACATATGGCATAAATACGTTTTCATTTCCTGATGATAAACAATTCTACGCATATTGTGTGGATTTATTCACGAATGCTTAAAACTTCGCTGTGTGGGGAGGCTCTGTCTTATGTATGTGGCGTCCCCTTTAGCAACTTATTCTCTCTCTTTTAGAACATAACATGTCCACAATCGTCGTCAGAAGTGTGAACAAAATTAAATTCGCTAACAACTAAATAGTTACTGGCATATTGTATGCACAAAGCCTTGTGCACATATTTAGATATCTACCTGGTGAGTAATGAACATAGCTTCAACGGGTATGGTAGCCAACACTACACCATCAACTTTCCTCATGATTATGAATCTAGAGAATGCTGTTGGTTCATATCGAAATCCTTGTGGGAAGAATGGTTTATGATTGTCGTAATGACCTGGAAAAGAGAATGATTTATGATTGTCGTAATGCCCTGATGATAGTTTGTGGCTGTCGTAATAACCTGATAAAGAATAAAGTTTATGGTTGTCGTAATGCCCTGATAAAGAATGGTTCATGGTTGTCCTAATGTCCTGATAAAGAATGCATTATAATTGTCGTAATGCCCTGATAAAGAAAAGTTTATGATTGTCGTTAAGATGTGACACAGAGATTGATTTTCAGGGTTATAGTCTTAACTCGTAACCGTAAGGAGGCATATAGGGATTGAGGGGTAGAGCGCCTGACTTCTGATCCGAAGGTCGAGAGTTGAACGGCGAACTTGAACAATCCATTAGTTCGGATTAGTTACCCAGGAAGCAGTCATCGATGCTGATCAAAATAAGTTGTAAACTTGTTGCGCAATCAATGATTAATAAATAAATTAAAACCGGTCTCGAATAGCCCATTTCAATTCGATGTTCATACATCGGGACCTGCTATTAATTTCAGATGATACCGTGTATTCAGATAGAAGCATGGCGAATAAACGAGGTCCAACAAAGATAATACTTTACCATAAACACATGGATCAAACATGTATGCAGTCTCTGGTAAGATGATATAGTTCTTTGTCATAGCGAATGAATGAAGATATCCAAATCTGGAATCAGTGTTGGGGTAGGGTATGTTTGGTGTACATTTTGTCATATCTGCGTCGCCATAGTGATACGTTCCTACAACTTTACGTTGTCTATCAGCATTGACTTTATATACAACTCTCGTACAAATACAATACATTGAATAATTGATCATTTATTATCAAATAATCATCATTTTACACGTCAAAGAAAGACGTCACACCACATTGTGCATGCCTCATCATATTTTGAAATACATCACATTTTGTTTGCCTTAACACAATTTTAGAAAGACGTCACATCACACTGTGTACGCCTTTTCATATTTGTCATTTGGAAGGATGAGGCATCAAACAGTGTTGACCTAGTCATATGTGGAAATACGTGACATCATTTTTGATGTTGTATATGTATATGTTTTGTATTTTAAAAGACGTTCGGCTTGACATCTTTGAATTTTGTACTATCATGCTAGAAAAGTATGAACCCATAGTATTAAATGCATACGAAGCATGCAAGCTCATCTGTTTGATAGAAATACCTTTAGCAAGAGTCTATTCAATTGACCTTTCTGCAGATATTGATTGACAGCTCGCGTTAGCCAATCGCGTTGCAGTATTCGCGCACACCTCCGGCATTGTTTTATCGACGCCATTTTGTTAGACAAACGCTACTGTTGTCAACAAATTTGTCTAAGAGTGATAGTTTTCGGGAAAGCAAATTACAGAGTGTTTATTATTGATCTAAGACAATGGTGAAAATGTGTAGCTTCGGGCTGTGTGAAAGTGACAATAGATATCCAGACTGATAGGTGGCGTGAAATTTTTACCTTTTTCAAAACCTGCATGAAAAATGCATGCGGTGGATTAAGTTATGCAGCAGACCGCATCACCAGTTAAATCCATCAAAAATTAATGCAAACAGATATGCCCCATTGATAAAAATATAACTTTTTGTTTGGTATTTGTCATTTTTACCTTTAAATATCAGTTTGACTTGGAGGGGACAAACATTACAAGTTAATGAAAAGTCTGAGTTTGTATAAATAAAATGACCAGAATTAATTATAAAATCAATAATTATTGCGATTAAAAACATAAAACTGAAACATGTATTGCTATAAACATATATACATGGAGAAAATATCTTAATTTTGGTAATAATTGATATTGATGAAAAATCTAAGTACATGTGATAGTCTTGTCATAGATTGGAATATTGAATTCGTGAAATTGGAATATTGAATTCGTGAAAATGGAATATTGAATTCGTGAAATTGAAATATTGAATTCGTGAATTGAAATATTGAATTTGTGAAATTGAAATATTGAATTCGTGAAATTGGAATATTGAATTCGTGAAAATGGAATATTGAATTCGTGAAATTGAAATATTGAATTCGTGAAATTGAAATATTGAATTCGTGCAATTGAAATATTGAATTCGTGAAATTGAAATATTAAATTCGTGAATTTGAAATATTGAATTCATGAAATTGAAATATTGAATTCGTGAAATTGAAATATTGAATTCGTGAAGTTGGAATATTGAATTCGTGAAGTTGGAAGTGGGAATTTGTGTAATTGAAATATTGAATTCGAGAAGTATGAATTGTGAATTCGTGAAGTTCCCGAATTCAATAATTCCTAAAAGAAACAATTAAGTGTGAATGTCACCAGCGGACTTTCGTAAAGAACAAACCATTGTTTAAGATATGTTTGTGATTCCCACTTTTGTACAACTATAGTACTCCATAACGTGCCATCTGGTTCTGTCTGTTCGTGTGCTGGGTTATTTGTCATCATATATTATGGTGTGTTGGGTACACCCAGGTTGTCATCGTTATATAGTACATTACCCCTCTGTACCATGTCATTAGGATCTATTACAACACCTAAAATTACAATGTACCAGTGATATTATTCATATACAGTTAAACCCTAATAACAAGACCACCATTGGGACATTTGATAACTGGTCTTAATATTGAGGTGGCCTTGATATTGTGGTTGAATAAAGATAATACAGTGAAAATGGACTTGAAAATGTTGTGCTTAATTTTGGGGTCGTCTTATTTTTGACTTGGTCTTTAAGTGAGGTTTTACTGTGTACATATAATATATGTGTACACTCAAATACCTGATTGGACACCTTTTTATATTGTCCTAGTTTACAAAATGATCTCAATGTAATAGACACAAATTAATTTCGTTTTACTTCATGCTCATGCATACCTCGACCTTGTAAAACCTAACATTCCCATATCATTGTTCAAAATCAGCACATACAATTTTCTATCAAAAACAGAGACGTAGGGGGACCAAAGATAAAAGTGTTTTATTGTACAGAGTACTGTTATCCGCGATTTTAATAAATGCACGCAATTTGGTATTTTGATTGTCAATTTTTTTTATTGATTACATTAATTAACAATCCTGTCGTAACGTCCAAATCAAGATTTCCATATTCTGACAATAGGCCATGTGCTACATAGGGAGCATACATGTTTAAGCTATTTTTGACAAATACCATTTAGATATTATGAATGAATGAATTATGCGGACAACACCATTTTTTCGCTTAATATAATTCGTGAAGTTAAAAACTAATACAGAAACCACAAAAGATCGATGGAGACATTCACACTTTTTCTCACCCAGGAAATACTAAATTTTGTCCATTAGATTTCCTCTGATATTATTATAATATATTATGATCGGCCAGGCCATTGTTTACGCCTCTGTTCCCTCGCGTATTTACCATTACACCACTTCAATGCCTGATGTTTTACGGACTGTTGTTTCCCGGAAATCTGTGTGGGTAGGCATTGTCTTATGTATGTGGCGTTCCCTGTAGCAACTTATTCACTTTCTATTCAATCCTGATAGACGACGTTAAGTATGCTCTAAAAACTTGGAAATAGTGCAGTAAAAAATAAGTCGAACAATGTGGCACATTAATTCATAGACTGGTGTACTATACGTCACAAAAATACGACGTTTTAGGACGCCAACATCTGAACGCACAATCCCTTTGTGAAGTAAGTACATGTACCTATTGGTGATTCTGTCATGGCGATTGCTTGGTTACCAATTTGCCACCAACTCACATGAGGAACTTCATGTACTTTTGTGCTACTGCTCATATTAGCTGCCCATTTATCTATCTGCGCTGCATTCTATTATAATATATATGAGTAAATAAATAATATATAAAATATTACATATAAGCGCTGCTATGGGATTTACAACCTCTTCTGTTAGTGACATCATTTCAAGAATAAAAGCAACATGTGATGTTACTATTTGCAAGCAGGAAACACTATTTACTCCATAAGGTCACTTTGTTTTCATATTGTCATATGGGCAAATGTTGCTTACTGTCATTATAATTATGGTGACATGTAACGTTTTCTGGAAATGACGTCACTTAAAAAAGTGTTTGGAAATCGTATCATTGAAATCGTACAGCGGCGCTCAATTATAATGTTCGTTTGGTGGTGTTTATGAGTATTTGTTTAATGGGTATTTCGGGCAGAAGAAAGCTTACACTTTCACTACAAATTTATAAAATTGCGAACAATGAAGATAACGCTCCGGTATGTTACATGCAAGGCATATTGCAATTCAAGGAGGATATATAATTTAAAAAACTATCAATTGCATACAAGTAAATACACTATATGTGGGTTGTTTAAGAAATCCTTAGCTCCATATTAATGAGACGAACGCATTATAATTATAAATATATACATATAAGTTAACTTCATTTACTGTAATGTGAATATTGTGTACATTTAACTGGATCAAATTTTATCACAGATTCTGTAAATCAAATCCAATTGGAGCCTTATGACTTAACATTATATCGGATTTTTTGTTTTTAAAATCAAACGAAGTATGTGTTAAAATGAAAAGATCGCGAAATCACATGACAAACACTTACCGATTTTGAATATGTTCCAGTTTGAAATACTGACGATGCATTCATCTCTCGTCCATAGTAATTATATATATCATTGACAACTGTATCATACCATCTATGGGGAAATTAATCATTGTTAGAACTTGTGTTTTGACGGAAAATTTAACGGACCAAAACTATAAAGATCCCGATCCGCAGTGATATAAGGCTTGATGTACCCATTGGCTTAGCGTAACTTACATGAAATTTCAATCAAGTATTCAAAATTCGTCAATGTGTACAGCATATATTTGTTCATTCCTTCAGGTCCGTGTTGATTCGAAGTTGAGCAGAAAGGGTATCAGGCTTGAGTAATTATAGGCAAGTGGAGAATTTAAACTGACCAATAAATACAGTACACTCAACAAAATTCCTAATCGGTCAGTTTATATTGTATCATTATTTTTCTAATAATGCATGTATTCACACAAAATTTCACATACCGATATTTGAACAGGTAATGCAGCGAATTATTGATTTTTTTTAGCCGGCTCGCTATGAAATTAATCGTATTAGGCGTATTGACGTTTATAGCACGTTTTGCACGTGCGGGGCATGGACACATATTTGCACGTGTTCGTGTACACTTTTGTCATTGCTGATGAAAATCCTTTTTGAAAAACACAAAACATGGTGAGAATGACCGAAGAAGAACGCGCCCGAGCCGTCGGAATGATACAGGCCGGAACTCATTTACGATAGGTGGGTTTTATTTTTTGAAATTTCATAAGAATATTGACATTATTTGTTTGTAGTCATTATATTGAAGTTTCTTGCCACCTGAAATAAGTTGAAAATGGAAATAACCACCAATATAATGGCTACAAACAAATAATGTCAATATTCTTATGAAATTTCAAAAAATAAAACCCACCTATCGTAAATGAGTTCCGGCCTGTATCATTCCGACGGCTCGGGCGCGTTCTTCTTCAGTCATTCTCACCATGTTTTGTGTTTTTCAAAAAGGATTTTCATCAGCAATGACAAAAGTGTACACGAACAAGTGCAAATATGTGTCCATGCCCCGCACGTGCAAAACGTGCTATAAACGTCAATACGCCTAATACGATTAATTTCATAGCGAGCCGGCTAAAAAAAGTCAATAATTCGCTGCATTACCTGTTCAAATATCGGTATGGGAAATTTTGTGTGAATACATGCATTATTAGAAAAATAATGATACAATATAAACTGACCGGTTAGGAATTTTGTTGAGTGTATAATACAAGTGTAATATCAAAATATGTGGCATATATTTAACAACAAACTAACGACACATAGACCTACCTGTTAGTAAAAGTGACGTTACCGTTCTCTATACGATATTTACTACCCATGGTAATACAGTCAAACAAGTGACCGATGTAGTTAGGTAAACTTTTATCCATATGATCGGTTTCCCCAAACGCTCCACACGCATGGCGTATAAAGTTTCCTGGTAGACAAAATATAATGAGTACAATGTTACCACGTAATATCAATACAAATGTAGCCTTGTAAACACCCGGTAATAAGTCGATAACATGAAACAAATACCAGCATTGGTTCTGAAGAAGTCTGTCTTAGTTGTGAGGTAGTCTTATCATCGGGTAAATATATGGATGAAAAACTGGTATTTTTAATGAGTTGGTCTTAATTTCGAGTAGGACTTTAATTTATTACTGTATATTACGTATATTGTGACGTATCGAGTTAATTGTTACGTCCCTGTAATTTAATGCATTACAACCTGGTAATTTAGTGATAAGATGTATATATATATAATCAACTATTGAATGAAGGCTGGTACCCATTACACAAAATTTAAAATTGCCGTTGAGAAATATTTCTGTGATATCAAAAGTCATTGCTTACTCGACGTTAAACCAGATTTACTTTCGTGCTATCGACATTGTGAGCAAAAAATAAAATGTGTGTAAATCGTAAGATATAAAACTGGTGCAAAATGAAATCCAATCTTTTCAATATTGGAATTATCGAAGTATTTTTGCGACTAAAACGTTTTTGTAAGCCGGCACTATAATGGTCAATTGCAATGACTACAGTAATGTACCTACCAGAAAGCCATTGCGGTACTTGTCCCTGTTCTAACGTAACTGGAGCGTTAATTGTTTCTCTAACAATATTTCTCACTCCATCTTTCAACATTGCTTTAAGTTCCATCTCCGTGTTACCATTGGATACGTGGAATAAAGTCCAGCACCATAATACAACGCTGGTTATCATTCTGTGTGTATTCTAAAATGTAACAATGAATATATACTAGCGGAAAAAAGAAACTGTGCATGTGTAAAATGTTCATATATCCTTCAATTTTATAAATTAAAGCTTGAAACTTTACACAGGTAAGTTGTGTTTCCCTCTCGGTCATTTACACTGGCCAGTGCATGAGTTGCACGGGTAGTTTGCCTGTCAGGCTAACGTCTTCTTTTTCACGTTATTTTCGTGCAGCAGTCAATTGCAAACACGTTTGTCGCCTAAACCTGTGTTAAAACATAGTGTTGTTACATGTAAGACACAAAACCAGGATAATTTTGAAAAACGTCGTTGATACGCCATGCCAAGGTTGAATGAAACTGACAGATGCCGCGTCGTAGGCATGATTGAAGCTGGTGTACGTCATACTTACGTTGCCAGACAATTTGGCGTTCACCGAAATACTGTAGACGCCTTGTTGAGACGGTACCAACAGTTTGGGGCAACCAGAGACCGGCCTCGATCGGAACGTCCACGCGTAACGTCTATTCGCCAGGATACGTACATCCGGGTGGTTCATCTCCGTGACCGACTCAGAACTGCTTCTTTGACGGCTAGAAGTATTCCTGGCCTTAGAAGAATCAGTCCCCGAACGGTACGTAATCGATTGCGTGAACGAGGCATACGTCCACGACGTCCTGCCATACGTCCTGTTCTGCAGCAACGTCATCGTGTAGCACGTTTTGCCTGGTGTAGAAGACACATACACTTCACGCAACAGGACTGGGCACGTATTCTTTTCACGGATGAGTCCAGGTTCCATCTCGACAGCAGCGACGGCCGTTCTAGAGTGTACCGTCGTGTTGGTGAACGTTTCCATGACAGTTGTGTGATTGAACGACGTCCATTCGGCGGAGGTAGTGTCATGGTGTGGGGTGGCATCTCATCCCGTGGTAGAACAGCACTCGTGGTTGTAGACGGCACGCTTACATGCATCAGATATCGTGACGAAATCATACGGCCTCACGTCCTTCCATTTGTGCAGCAACGTAACGCCACGCTGCAACAGGATAACGCTCGCCCGCACGTCGCGCGGGTCGTCACCGACTTTTTGACCCAGAACAATGTGAATGTGCTGCCCTGGCCTGCAATATCACCGGATTTGTCGCCTATAGAACACGTGTGGGATGAGATGCAGCGACGGTTACGTGGCCTCCAAAATCAGCCGTTGACGTTACCTGACCTATCACGTGCGCTTGTCAGAATCTGGAATGGTATTCCCCAGGCATTTTTCAGAACACTTGTCACATCAATGCGGCGTCGTTGTCAAGTATGCATCGATTCCAATGGTGGACATACACGGTATTGATGAGCTGAACTTTGTTTAGAGAACGTCTCTGAAAACTGATCTCTATCTAAGACGCAGCTGATTCAATAACCATATCAATTGAGCTGGTGTTAAATAAAGGTAAGATAAAACCCTGTTGAAATTTTTATTGCGATTCCTTACATACCTCCTAAGTTATAGCATATTATACACATGCACAGTTTCTTTTTTCCGCTAGTATATAAAAAGGGCAGATAACTCGGAAACAACACAAATTAAGAAAAAGTCAATACTTATAATGTCAGGTAGCTGCGAACTGGAGCATGCACTTTCAGGACCAACCCATGTCAACTCAGGTAAGTAAATACTATTAGATCTTAGAACTTTGAACAATATGTACAGTAAATCATCGTTGACATGTTTTAGTTATTGTATTTAATTATATAGAATAATAGGCGCATTGCCTTTATCTAGTTAAATAGTAAAGCATGCGTTTGAACTAATTCTGCATTATCTTCGTAAAATCTAGTAACAGTGCCATTTAAAGCGGAATATATCCATGGGAATATGTCAATTATCAGTTTTAATCGAATCTGTGGGACGACTTTCAATAGATACACTTCGACAAATCGACAGAGTTGAATCTTTTCTCAGTGGAAATACCGAGCCAGGCATTTCAATAAGCCTATAAAAGTGTTACAAAAAGCTCAATAACAACTCACCCTCCTTTTTTGTCGATGTTTAATTTTAGATCCCATTCATAACACAGTATAGTATAATTTGACTTTTAAATTCATTTCCAAAATTTAATACTCACGTTGATTACCGATCGGTGTTTGTATAGACGCAACATGTGATCATGACTTTGTGTATAATCCCACCGGGCTATTTTTACATTTGTTATATACATGATAAATGTTTATATTTACTGTGACCGTATCATCGTCCCATTAACACATTACAGCTTACCCAATATATATTAGTTTGGATGCTCCCCAAATATGAAGAAATCGCAAAAATAAACGAAAAACAATGTTGACAAATTCGTTTATCACGTTTTTTTACATATACAAAATGTAGTAGTCATGTCATGTAACATAATACCCGTATATAAATTATGCTCAATGTGTGTGATAACACGGAAGAATATGTATAAGTGAAAGTCGAATTGTATTTGCTATTTTAGAAAGGCAAATACAACTTACCGCGTTGAGTAGATCTCTGTGTAGTATGGTAGTTGTCTATGTGAACGTATGTTGGGATAGTTCTATTGAGCTGAATTTTGTGCAGACATTTATATAAGTAATTCGTATTTCAAAATATTGATGACACAGTTTGTAGTGAAACACTGGTATACAGGGACACGTCTAGTGCCCAGTAACGTTGGGGCGATATGATAGACACCGGAACCCCTTTATACCGGACGAGTTCGGGTCCGGACAAAATGTTCGGTTTAAAGGGGTTTCCGTACTAGTATTTGATACAAAAACAGATACAAATACAAGTATGTGCAGACATTTTCAAACGTATACAGTTGCGGAGCAGACACAAATAATTTACATAAAATTAAACATGTGTGTTGAACAAAGTGTCTTCATTCTGCATAACTATGTATATACTAGAGTGATTATGTGAATGATTATTATGTTAACAATAATTAAATATATACACTGGATATGTTCATGTTCATGTATCAAAATGCACCAATACGTTGATTCCAACAAATTGCAGCTTATACAACAACTTTACCGCATGACATTACCGTTTTATCTATACAATGTTATATAAAGATAATACTCGCGGTGTCCGAACCTACATGTATCACTGTATGTAGTGACATATGTCCCTGAAGTGGTCTTCTAAAAAGCATGATATAATAGTGTCAAACGTGCTTCGGACTTGTTGCTGTCCAAGACTGTTGCGTGTTTTACTTTTCATCATGCTTAGAATCCGTCTTAAAATTCATTGGAATCCCATGTATCGATTAAGCCATAATTTCATGAACATTGATATAACATATTTATGAAACATTTTGCTTGCATACCCGACCTTGACTCTAGCGTGCGGCACACCACATAGCAATGGCACGAGTAAGACACACCACATAGCAATGGCACGAATAAGACACACCACATAGCAATGGCACGAGTAAGACACACCACATAGCAATGGCACGAGTAAGACACACCATATAGCAATGGCACGAGTAAGACACACCACATAGCAATGGCACGAGTAAGACACACCATATAGCAATGGCACGAATAAGACACACCACATAGCAATGGCACGAGTAAGACACACCACATAGCAATGGCACGAGTAAGACACACCACATAGCAATGGCACGAGTAAGACACACCATATAGCAATGGCACGAATAAGACACACCACATAGCAATGGCACGAGTAAGACACACCACATAGCAATGGCACGAGTAAGACACACCACATAGCAATGGCACGAGTAAGACACTCCACATAGCAATGGCACGAGTAAGACACACCACATAGCAATGGCACGAGTAAGACACACCACATATCAATGGCACGAGTAAGACACACCACATAGCAATGGCACGAGTAAGACACACCACATAGCAATGGCACGAGTAAGACACACCACATAGCAATGGCACAAGTAAGACACACCACATAGCAATGGCACGAGTAAGACACTCCACATAGCAATGGCACGAGTAAGACACACCACATAGCAATGGCACGAGTAAGACACACCACATAGCAATGACACGAGTAAGACACACCACATAGCAATGGCACGAGTAAGACACTCCACATAGCAATGGCACGAGTAAGACACACCACATAGCAATGGCACGAGTAAGACACACCACATAGCAATGGCACGAGTAAGACACTCCACATAGCAATGGCACGAGTAAGACACACCACATAGCAATGGCACGAGTAAGACACACCACATAGCAATGGCACGAGTAAGACATTACAACTATAGCCCGAGGTTCGTTTTTAAAGATGAATGATGGATATTTGCAAAAGAACCTGGGTCCTATCGCTGGCGATTCGCTTTGATTCGGGGTTCAATATTGTGTCAAATACCAGCAATCCGAAATAGGCATTACATTATAATGGAATACTCCTGGCAACAAATATATACACGATTAATGATGGAACGCATACACACCTGAGATAAGTCTGACATTTGATGTTTACCAGTTTACTTCATTATCAAATGATCCTTATCAACGTGTACTAGTTCACAGCCGGTTCACATTGAATCACCAACCAAGTAGTAAGACTTCAGAACGGCAACAAAATTGTCGATATTCGGTATGTTCAGGTGTCAGGATAAAGCGCCACCTGTTGGTTATGACTGCTTGTCGATTTATTGAATTTGAAATGCACAGTCACTTTCTGAGTTTGGTCGATACATGTATTACATTGAGGTACCATTTATTTGAATGGGTCTTATGTATGGACACAAACACGACCCTTTACCCCAACTCTAACAATTTAGTATCGAGGTCACGTGAAGACATGGTAATTTCCCGTACTCAGTCACATTAAGCTCAATTCCAGGAGAGTAGAGCGAAGAAAAAAATAGTTCGCAGTTAAATTGGCGAATACCCTAACGAAAGTAACTTTTTTCACACCATAACATGAAAGACGTTGGACAATGATTTGAAATGAAATGATATTGCATAACAATAGTCATTCCTCGTCTACACGGAATGAAACAGAATTCCATGACGACAATTACGTATACACGGTAATGAGGTGGAGTTCAGGGTCGCGATTCAATTGACGTACATGTCTGATGAGCGCGCATCGGATGAAATGCTGACTTTGTAACCTAGATACATGGAAATACCAATCGAAAATCACGATACATACACTGATAGATATATCGGATTTCATATAAACATGGAATGAGCGCTCGTAATAGCATAATTATAATTTGCTCTCGATAAGGCGTTCTGTGACACCGAATGAAATAGTCATGAAATGGTATGACCAGAGTCTCCAAACTAGGACTAGATATTGTGCTAGCTTAATCGCGTGATGTTTGATTGTTGTCTTGTGAACTTGATGTATTAGGCCAACAACAAACTTCATGTGCTGTAGCTAGTAATAGCTTCGAATTTTGAAAGAGGCCAGGGATTCAGAATCATAGAAGAAAGGTCAACAAATGACATGGAATTCTGAATTCAATATAATTGGTTCTATTTCTGGATGCTGGCGTCCGTTCACGATAAAATCGTCTGCCATGTGGGTTAATCTTATACTTTCCACAAATAGTGACATCATTGATAACCTATTTGCATTTTTACAACAATATTGTTTGATAAGGAAAAAAAATGATCTTCAAGTTGAGTACGTTTATGGATTGTCTCCCTTGGGACTATAAGCATCACCGGTCATCGGCTACATAGTCATCTAGTGACCTTGTATAATCCCGTACCTACGACAAACGTTGATAAAACTCCTTGTCGTAAATTCGGCGTCTTACGACAGACTGACGACAAAAAACGTCGCAAGACACGTTGATAAAACGGCGTCCTGGTCATTAGATGATCCACAATGGTCAAATTGCTGCTCGGAGGAAATATGTTTCAGCATTGCATTTTGCTTAAACATGGTGTACGGTTATAATAATTCACATTATATGTACATTAATAAGTTTCAAAGTTTAGAAGCCTACCCCAAAGGCTTTGTAAAATAAATTAGTTTTCGTCACTTTCTGGTAGTCACCTAGCTCTATAAAGTTAAATAATATTAAAAGTTTCTGATCCCATAGAAGTTAGCGTCCGTCTTTTGCCAAAATACGTTACCTTACAGTTTCAAAATAATTGAAGCTCTAGACAAGAGTCATAGCCCCCTTATCTTACCGACGGACAAGTAGTGTCAGATCTTACGTCAGTAGAGAATACCCAGTCAGCAAGCCTATATTGGCCCGATATCGGACCGATATACTTTCCATATCGGCCCGATATCGAATACGATATCGGGCCGTTATCGGTTTGCCCATCGGCTTTTGATCGGGCCGTTGTCGGTTGGAACTGTTATCGGTCCTACATCGGTCCTATATCGGCAACTGGTGTTTTCCGCTATCCATCCAATTCAAATGCATATATATATAATAAAGACGAACAGGTAAAATACAGTAATTTTTATTAAGAATATGAATAAAAACATGTACAATACAGTAACATCTACAGAAAGAAAGTTATTCGATATATAAATGACCCTATAAATTGCAAAATGGCGACTAAAATCCACCCATCCAGCTAGACTTCAAGAAAACGGCAGATAAAATCAAATGCTAACACAATCCGAAAATCCCCAGTTATTTCCAAATACAAAATGCATGTACATGTACATTGTCAATGCTTAAAATTAAATGCACACCCACATGCCCTGGCACAAACTACAACCAGAAACATGTCCATATAGTGATAGCTATAATTTGAACACAAGTGTAAAACCAATTAAGTGCCCCCATTTTACTCAATCAAGGGGCATAACTCTGCTCTTAATCCAATCAAAAACAAGATGCACAATTTTATGTGATGACTAATATAAATAATAATAATGTTTATTTCTCCTCCAAATTTGAAGATTTGAACAAACAATATTCATACAAAAGACATCAGCATATATAACTATACATATAAAAAGAAGATGACATACTCGTACAGATGAACATATAATGTGCATATGATATCACATATAACAATATATGTAATACAAGACATATCATATAACAGTGAGCATACAATACACGCATTATCAGACACAAATGCACATATAATAAACATATTGCATTATCAGGCATACATATACATTACGTCACCTCAATAACGTTAGGATTTAGAAATGTGCATTGCTAAGGTAGAACAATTATTATACTGTGAAAATAGAGGCAATGCTTGAAAGCTATTTCGTTAACCATGGAGTACGAAAGTTTAACAATCCTATCACGAAAACGAAATAGCTAGGCTCAAGTTATTCGTCGACTTACTGGTGTAGCGCAAGCTGTACCAAAACCGTTAATGATTTAAAAAATAAACATCTCACAAAAATACAGTAAATACGTTGTTTACATAATACGAATGTTCATTAAAACATTGTGAAAATAACACAAATACGATACATTACAGCGTATTCGCAAAGTTTTTTGTTACTAAACTATTTAATGAGACTTTTCCTCATATGAATATCTCACACTGGGCGTTTAGTAACAATATTATAAAACATGTAATGCAGTAATTTGATGAGAGTAGACTGGCAGACACACTAACACAATAGAATATACAGAAACATGAATTATTTACAGTGTCAAATACGTATATGTTAAATTACACTTATTTAATTAATCTCCTCAACCACCCTCATTCTCTTTTTCCTACCACCATCTCTATCTTGAGCATTTCGCAGCTAGTCTTTAATGAAAAACTCCACTTCGCTGGAACTGGCAGATGTGAAGTTCTTCTTGACGGCTTCTGCAAATATTAAGCAACTAATTAAACCTACTGTTATACCAGATACTTTCTAGTTGGGCCAGTTCAACCAAAACTTATTGACAATACTTAATATAATCTCAGATAAAAGTCCATAGTGGGAACAAATAACATTCATTCAAGAGTTCTAACAGAGTGAATACTTAATAGTACATACTTTAACAGGCTGATCTGGGTCGAAGGCTTTTAATGCCATGACTGGAATGTGTACTTATACACAACAAAAAACTGTCATGTACATAATGTTTGGATCAAACTGTACACAATGTTTGGTTGATTCAAACAGCAGGTGATGTGTTTTCTCCTTGTCAGTTTGACTATAGATATTACATCCACAGTCATTTGGTTAAATTTTCTAATTCATGTGTAAAAGTTGGTGGTTACTGGCATAAGAACATGTTGATACTGATCGATACCCCAGGAACACTGGTTAGGTCAACAGAGTATTTACATACCATATTACTGTAAGAAACAGCTTGAACTCCTACGCATCATGTACATTATGCTGCATAAATACATTTATCTAATTGAGTAGTCATGAATAACTTTTATTCAAGCCAAGTTCAACCTAGCTATAAGTCACTTAATAAAAACAAATTAACATAAATCAAGTAAATCTATTCTCCTTACTTATAATAGCAGAACAAATTCTCGGTGTGCCAAACGGCCTCCAATGCTGGCAAGGTAATTCACCTGGAAAAAATAATAAAATGAGATAACTTCTGAACTAGTAGATCTGCACCCATAAGCCCTAAATCCCCACATCTTACTTAGCAGAAATGAATGATTGGACGTCTTCATGTTCTGCTACACGAAAATATGGTTATACAGTAAAACCTCAATAATACTACCACCCCCTTGGGTCCCCTATACTCTGATCTTCATATATTGAGGTTGAATAAAGAGCAAAATAGTGAAAATGGACTTGAAAATTGTGTTCTTAATTTTGAGTTGGTCTTGTATCTAGGTGGTCATTAGGTGAGGTTAACTGTATTACAAACATCTGATCTGGACAATCACTGAGCTGAATGACTGTTGAAAAAAGTCAAACTATACAAACATATTAATTCCCTTACATGTAGCTCGTTTTGTTTATATAAGATTATTAAGAATGTTGAAATCATACCATGACTTTCATGACTGATGAATCAGACAAAGCCTGCTCCATACAGTCCATCTCCTCTGCAGAGTTTGCAGGAATGCTGATCCCTTCTGGAGCATCACATTCTCTGACTCCAGCATCCATTTTTTGGGCCAATGTTTGACACCATCAAGCGCAATTCTTTCTGTTCATTCCTGATCTCTTCCAACAATCCGAATATTCTTTATGTCACGTTCTGCAAAACAAATAGGTCTTGATTTGAAAACACACACATATTATAACTATATTACTTTTCATTAAACATATACCACAATGAAGCTTATAGAAAGACACATGAACATTCGAATGTTTACTGAAATGCATATATATCAGATGGCATATAATCATGATTTCCTCACAACAAAACTCTAGTAAGTGCAAGAAAGTGAACTATTGGTTCATCCAATTATTCCAACAATTTTGACATATTTAAGCAATTTGGCATTTAAGTCGTAAAACAATATCAAATAAATTCAGTTTTACATATAATTTAATTATATACCCACAACACTCATGCCAAATATGTGTTCAGTTAAATACTGAGTCGCGAATACTGGATACATTTACGAAAAAGGTTAGACAGTTCCAGAAAGTGCTCGATGTATACTTGCAAGAAGTAAAGCAAATCAAAATAAATCATTAAGAACAATTTTCAAGCTACTTTATACCTGTAAATATTGATGGATGATTGATTTTTCGTCAAACAAATGATTCTCACAGATAAAACTGTGTTTTGATTCTCGCGCAGTGCGGCTGCCTATAGTTCCAAAATTGGCGCCAAACGAAATAAAATAGATTGAACGAAAAATATATTGTTCGGAAAATATCATGAAATCCCGTCAAATACGGCGTTTTAGAGTTGTAATAAGACAAAATATATTATGTATATATTATAATATAGTTTGGACCTTAAATCGCACTCAAATATAGAAGTCACTATCGGTATATAGGTCCGTTATCGGACCGATATTCATTGATATTGATCGACTGAAATAAGTAAATAAATTACGAAAATTTAGTAGTTTTTTGATAATTATTCAAAGTATAATTAACTGAAAGGGTCGTAACATTTTTATACACTCCGAATGATTTGTCGTCCAATAACGGATGGACAACGGATAGATATCGGGCGCCGATGCCGATATGCCGCTGTCTTGCCGATATCTATCCGATATAGGTGTGCTGGCTGGGTAGTGACGCTCCATATTTCAATTGGCAGCCACTTACGACGTGAGTAAAATCTTCTGTTTTAGAATGTACAGAAGTTCCCCTTACAATACAATGGTGGTCAAGTAAAGTGCGGACTTATGAGCGTAAATGAGATAGTCATGTACTTCTTACCCCATCCATGTCGAAATATTGTCACCAGTTCCCTTTAATCAGAATTGTGAGGAAAGAGTTATGTCGTCAAGTTCTAACAGATAATGATACCCTTTTACCGTAATTTGTGTTGTCATTGTCATTCAGGGGTGTTGCGTAACAAAATTGAAAGTTATTCCAAGGTGATGCAGTGAATAATTCATATGATGCCACAGCATGAAAATATATATGAAATTAAAGCATTTGTCAAGTCAGTTTTATTGTACTTAAAAGCTCGGACACTTACTTACTATCTCCACTACATTCACATTGGTTCCAGGGAACCATAATGGACGAGGGTTTGAGCCCATGATCCCTGATCCAAAGAGTACATGAGAATGTCGCATTGAGCCAAGGTTCAGTGTCGACCTTCACCACCGCTGTATTAGACACGAGTACTGGTCAGTATCCCAGGCAACAGACATCGAAAGCAATTCATATGCTTTTTCATAGTCGATATAAAATGGATAAGATTTAAATATATTTGTTCAAAACATACATGTTACTTGTTTGTGTTCGTTGGCAAATTATATTTATGACATTGTGTATCGATTGTTCTGTCCTTTCAGGGTTGAGGTCCTACAGAAAAACGCAAATAACGATGAACTTGAAGTCCTGAAAGAATTGGACGATGCCGAGGATGTTACTCCTCGTCTGCTTAAGTCTGAACTTGCCGACCAACCATCGATGAGGTGTCATTTATATGTCTGTATATGTCTGTATATGTCTGTATATGTATGTATATGTCTGTATATGTCGGTATATGTCGGTATATGTCTGTATATGTCTGTATATGTCGGTATATGTCGGTATATATATACATTTGCACCACTCAGCGGAGCCAGTAGAAGTGGACTGATGATAGTTTGTCTAAATCAAGCTTACATATTCGCTATGAAATTTACTATGCCTTCTATGACTCAACACAACTGTTCTTGAAAATTCTCTTTCACGACAGACCTAACGAACTCCCAGTGCACTGGTTCTCTGGACATCCAAGTATGTGTACCGCTAGACGGCGCTGTGTGTGTCTCAGTAGCATACGACAAAAGATGACCGTCTGCTGTTGGAGGTGATTAGTGCGCAAACCTGAAGTGCTTAATTATTTATCTCATCCATTAAACCAGTACACATGTTCTTCCATCGTATTTTCTGAAATGACCGAATTATTACTAATATTGCTCCAAAATTATACATCGCCTAATATACTGTTGACAGATTAATATAAATTCTAATGTTTTTTAATATTTAATCAACTTATCAGACAATTGTGATAATTTACGATATTCATAATGTGAATCAATTCCCTCATCAGACATTTAAACTTTATACGTCGATAAATGCAAAAGAAATTTAATTATTTGTCCTTGCATAACACTAATGTATTATTATAATGAATCGCACTCAATTACGCATTGACTAATAGAGTGACACAACTCAGTGTTGTGCGGTCGTTATCATAGTTATATTCTACCCTGCTGAAATATTTTACTTAAAATCAAATTAGCAGCATCGTGGAGTAACGTTGTGGACATTCATTCAACGTTCGAGATAATCCGACAGTGGGATACTGTAAGGTTTAGGATATTATAATCACACTTATTATGTGCGAATCAACATCAATTGACGGGATATAAATTATATTTTAATATACTATCGAAAACTAAATTCAAAACATCGTGACAACAATGCGTAAAAGCATCCATATTTGGCAGTAGTTGATTATCTGTCTTAAAGACTTGTAACATTACGCAGACGCTAACAACTTTTCAATTACTGAAATATACTGTTCAAAGGTCTGGAAAAATTGAAGAAAACGCATGAACTAAATGTTTATGAAAATGGATTTGTTTCAAAATACTTCTGCGTTCGGAAATGTTCCAAATACCACAGCGAACGACAATACTACGCTGTCACTGAATGCTGTGAATATAGACATAGAACCATATAGCAGTATCATCAAAGGTGTGCTGTGGTCATCACTCGTTATTGTCTTCTTGTCCCTGATTGGAAATACATTGATCATAATTGTAATGTCAAACAAGGCGAACAGTAGACATTCTATAAGTGTGTATCTTATGGCTTTAGCTGTTTCAGACATATTTTACATGCTCATTGTGCCGTTACACCGCTGGTTAGACAAGGAATTTAATGTGAATGTATACAATATCAGACTAACTTGGTTGCTGACTGCAAAATTTGTCTTAAGCTTTACATTCAAAACCACATCTGCATGGATGTTAGCCGGCGTTACAGTGGTACGGGTATTCAGCGTGGCACTGCCTTTAAAGGCCAACGATATCTGCACCAAGACTACAGCGAAAGTGTCTGTAGCCGCTATATTTATATGTGTAGTTATCCTATATTCATGCGCTTTTACATTAATAGTCGCATATGAATATCTGCCCGACTCGAGTGCATTTATCCTTTTGGAAAAAGTAGATGATGGAATTGCTATCTTTAAGTGGTTGGATTCCATTTTTACCTTTTTTCTACCCCTGACAGTCATTTCGATTGGATCTATAATAATAGCGGTGAATCTTCACAGACGGAGAAATATTCGGAGTTCTAACTCAAGGAACCAGTCTGTAACAAAAATACTTCTTGCTGCTAACATTACATTCATACTCGCTTTGTCGCCAGCCATATTTACATATCTCATTTGTAAAACTTATTGTGGCTTAACTCCATTGCAGTATCAGAATCTCTTTGAAACTCTCGTATTCAGTTTTAATTTGAACTCCACATTGAATTTCTATATTTACTTCCTCAGCGGATCTAAATTTAGAAGCGATGTGAAGACCGTATTCACTTGTTGTTGACCTTCAGATTATTTACCGTGTACAAATATAACATTTGTCTTGTGAACATCAGTGTTGTTTTGTTGTTGTTGGTGGTGTAATTAATGTTGGTGTTGTTGTTGATGGTTTCTCTTGTGTATGTGGTGGTGTTGATGGTAGTGTTGGTCTTGTTGTTATTGGTGTTCTTTGCGTTTTTGATGGTATTGTTATTGGTGGTGTTGGTTGTATTGTTGTTGCTGTTATTGCTTATTGGTGTTGATTGTGGTGGCGTTGGTGTCGTTGTTGATGGTCTTACTTGTGTATGTGGTGTTGTTGGTGGTAGTGTTGGTCTTGTATGTGATCTTGTTGATATTGGTTTTCTATGCGTTGTTGATGGTAGAGTTATTGGTGATGTTGGTTGTATTGTTGTTGCTGTTGCTGTTATTGCTTACTGATGTTGAGGTTGATGGTGGTGGCGTTGGTGCACTTGATGTTGGTGTTCTTGGTGTTGATGTTTTATAGTGTTGTTGATCTTGATGTTTTTGAAGTTGGTGTTCTTGGTGTAAGTGTGAGTTGGTTGGTGTTCATAGAGGTGGTGTTCTTTGTGCTGATGTTGTTGATGTTGTTGATGGTGTTTTTTGATGATCTGTTGTTTTGATTGTGGTGGTATTGTTGATCTTCGTGTTGGTGTTCTTATTGTAAGTGTTAATGGTGGTGATGCTTGTAGTCTTGTTAGAGATGGTGGATGTGGTGTGAGCGATGTTCTTGGTAGTGTTATTTGGATGGTGTTGTGGCGATGGTTGTGATGTGGATAATTGTGGCGCTGCCGCTCTTTTCTAGCTATGTTACACTGTTAGTTTCATATCGTATCTTGACAATTTTGGAGTGTGTAGTGAATGTGATAGTGAGTTGTTGAAACTTCTTTTATAATGCACATTATATGATATTATTTGAAACATACATGTCTAATCATCTTGTTAAAGTAGTTATGTTAAAAAGCAATATAGCCGCTTGCTGTACAAATACTAGTGAATTCCTATCCTGTTTATGCTACGAAATATTTTGGCATTTTGAAAATTCATACGCTGACGTTATGCACTATATATCATAAATGTATAAAACAATCTATTATATGGTTCGTTGTCATACCAAATGAATATTGTATTGAAGAAAATTAATACTGTCACACATTATATACTATGTATTAAATTTTGATATCCCGACTTTTATTTCTTATTTTATCATTTCGATAAACAAACAGCTCCGGCCTGGGTTTTAAACATACTACTATGAAACTCGTTTGAATTTAAATGTTATTTATATTTTTGTATCGTGAACTCACAAATAATATATATTTGGCAAATTCCGGAAATTCTCACTTTCATTTATAGTTTTTACTATTTTACCCAAAAAATCACCTTTTTCACTGTATGATATTCTGAACCAGAGGTATGTTGTAGAGCAGTTTAATATCTATTAAATACAGTTATTGAGGTAAATTTATAACTAAATTTCGTCGAGTTATTGACAAACTCCAGAAATTCCCACTTTAATTTGTTGTTTTTTTTCACCATTTTACCCCAAAAATCACTGTTCACAACATATGATGTGTCATTACTTAAGGTATGTTATGGTGCAACATAATGTCCATTAAAAACAGTTATTCTGGTATTTTTATAGCTAAATCTGATTTTGATATAGTCAAATTCCAGACATTCATACTTTTTTTACCTTTTAGTACATTTTACCCCAAAAAAAGCATTTCGCACCGTAGGATTTTCCTATACTTTTTTTCCTTACACGGCAGATATTAAACAATACATTTATGCCAAAATCATTTATGTGCATTTTTTTCCTTTATTTGCCTTTTTTTCAGTAGAAGTCTGGACTAAAATGCAAATGTAATACTCTGTATTGTTTGAATGGTATATCGTGTCAATGATCACACATTTCACGACTTTCTTGCACATTTCTACGCTTTGAACAGCATTTGATTATGATGCTATTATGATAAAGCCGCTCTCCAGTCGATCAAAAACTCATTAATAAGGGAGACAATTTCATCGTTAAGCCATATAAGTACGCGGGAAATTTCCTCACGAGACTCCAAAACTTCATCGAATTCATTAAAAGATCTACATATCTAACCAACTAATTCTTTCCTTCGCTTGATCGATGATGCTATCCACTGTCGGCGGCAACAATATTCTTCTCCACCGGGGTGATGTCATCGACATTTCTGACATATTCGGTAAAGCCGTGGGTAAGGCAAACACTGATAACGTCCATATATCATCAGCACTGGTTATCTACAAAAGAAAATGTGAACAAATGCTCTGTCAATTTTACAGATGGAATGCAGTCTGCCTCAACCAGATATTTAAAAATATGTAGTGTTATTTATATTGTCTACATAAATAAATATATATTCTAGCATATGGCTAGTAAATGGACACATAGCAAATGGCTGTGAAATATATGGCTACAAAAATCCGATAAAATTGTGTCAAAATAGCACATATCTGATGAAATTGCGTGAGTTTACGAACTCAATTACTTATTCATCAAATCTGGCTACCAACCGTTGAAAACCAGCGCAAGTCTCGATATTTGTAACACTTCTGTGAAAAATATTTGTGTTGTACAAATTGCATGTGTAACTAAATAAATATATAATCAATATGTATTCGTTCTCTATATGTCAATCCTCTCCTTGTATATTTGTTATCTACAAAATTAAGTTTGTATTATGCGAACCAAGCCTCTGTCCAAGGTAGATTAATATATGCACTCATTTCATGCATGGTCGTTTGTTCTCAAACTTCTTCGCTGTATCCCGCCTATGAAAGAGAGGTTATACTTTCCAGGGAACGCAACATGCATTAGAAAATGCTTCCTCACAGACCCAAAAAAAACAACAGCCTACAAAACAGCAGGCCCTGAGGAGGTGCAAGGGTACAAACAATACTTCGAGGCTAATATTTTCAAATATGGAGTAATGCCCAATCGAAAATGTTTAATTTAAGAATTTCATAATAGTATGCACAACTGAAAAATGTCTGAAAATTGTTAAAACGTTAAAGGTCACGTGGATTATGAATCAATGTAAAAATATATACAATAGAACTGTCAGAGAAAATCGTCTATGTGAATTATGTTCTCCAAATTTTCAAACATAATCTGAATACTAGTATCAGTTTTTCATGTGCTTTCTACCAATTATGAAGTCCGAACACAATTTCTTAACCAGTAATCATGAATTTCAGTGAATACATTTTGCAATAAAGGGTCTAAAACAAACAACGCAGTTAATGTTAATTCTCCTAACTCAGTTTATCATGCAATAAAACTGAGTAAAACTAGACTTGCCTAATTGTTCCGTCCTAACAATCGTATCATCTTTTTATTAATTAATGTTTTTTATGCTTGTTTGTATATTTAATATTGAGTGAAAGTATATAATTCTAGCGTGAAGGTATATAAATATAAAGTGCATTTATCGTTGTAAACTAAAAACATGTATAATGTACTTTAGAGTAAGGACTGTATAATTCCCATTCTTAGTACGGTATTGTATTTGTTTCCTAGCATTGTATTGTGACCTGCATTCTGATACGACAACTACTCCCACATGATATATACTATGTACGTACATAATGTAAGTCAATTGACTTTGTTACCACAGTAAACCGTCACCATCTTTAACGAAAATACGAACATTGCACCTACATAGAATTTTGAACCAAAACATATTATCTATTATATGCTGTTCAATCCTCATTGATGTATTTTAAACCGTTTAAAACAGTTTATGCTGTTTGAAAGCATTTCCACACTAGCAGACGTGTCTTTCATAGTCTTTCCCTGTAGTTTCGTATTATATGTATCTCTCTTTTATATATTATGTTGAACTGCATGTGAATTAAAACCTGTTAATTATCGTTTCTAATACGTTCGTCAATTGAGACAAATGAGACAGCTATCGCTTACACAGGAACACGGCTTCGTTGATGATAATAAACATGAAAACCTAAAGGAAGTAATAAGTCTTCACAGAGAACGCCACATTCACAAGACAATACCTCCCCACACAGACCCCAGAGAAACATCAGCGTACGGAACATTAGGAGTTGAGGAGGTGTGAAGGCGAACACCTATGGCAATTGGGAAGTACGAAATTGTCTGAATATCAAAAACAACAATTAGAGAATTGGAGGGGACGACAAGGGGGCACAATAAGACGATTCGTAATGTCTTCTAATTTGAACTTAAATAGCTAAATGGTGCCTATTTGGTATAACAGAGAAGTTGAACACATGAATATCAATTTGATCTGTATACAAGCGGCAGTAACGGGTTAAAAAATGAGTATGGGTAATAAAATAGAATATTTGCTCGTCCAGAAATGCCACAGGAACAAGTTTCTTCTTTGTATACAAGTTGAAGCAACAATATTTTCCATCGGATTCTAGATGTAGACACATTCACATATATGCCATAATATAGGATAATCCTCATTGTTTAATAAAGACGATTAAAACGATTCAATACACTCACATTTATTTTAACTTTTCGCTATACGGACACAGAAAGCATTTGAGTTTAGGCTGTATAATCTAAAGGGAGGTAACTGAAAAATGAATGTTGTTGGAATGTATATGCTCTTTGTCTCCCGTTTCGGTTACAAAAACTGGATGACAAAATGAAATTTGAAAAATGGTAAAATACACGGTTCTAGGTATGTAAGAAAAACATGTTTTCCTCCGTCCCAGTGTTATATAAATAGTTAGCTTCGATCAATCGTTTTCGGATTGACTTCAGATGAAAATAGACATGTGCAACGGAAATCCGAGGTCGGATTTGGACATCGGAATAGGTACTTAAACAGGGGGTTTCTCAAAGGTTTAACGTACAATTTGATTGAAAGGCGCAAACCCTATTTACGTTTCTCATGTCTGAATTGTGATGTCACAAATTGGATCATGAAATGATTCCAAACAGACATCAAATGCTAATCGTAATTGTCAATGTTTTCGAATTATTGGTAAATCTATGCTTTAAACATTATCCTTTATTTTCTTAGTCTACTCACGCATTTCATCGCTTATTTTGTAAAACTTTTCAATACTGTTTAACATTAGAGTACTACTCTGGACTTCTTAAGTTTTTTTATCATAGAGGCATGCGTTTTGTTTTAAATTTCACACGAAGTTAATTGTCGATTTCTTACCATATAAAACACGAACGAAACGCTTTAGAATTCACTTTCACAATTGAATTGGATTTATGAGCTATTGTTAATGAGTTTACCTAGCGATTCCGTGCACGAAGTATAAGTTGTAATCACATACATGTCTAGCCTTGTAAAGACATACACGCCATAAGTGATGTACAATGGAAAATAATCGAGGTAAGTACAATTTTGTTACACGCGTTACCTCCACGTTTGCAAATATAATTTGAAAGGTGAAGACAAGTACTATTCATAAATGTTTAAAATTTATGTTTAAATAGTTACCTATTCTAACATATGGCCAAGTCTATTCACTAAACAACTTTACCACTTTTACTATTGCTGAACTAAAACGTTGGTTCAGACAATTTGTTGGGCAAGTCCGTGTACATGAAAGGAGGTATGTTGAACCGCCTGTTTTTCAAGCTCCCCAAAACAACGACGAGTCTGTCCCTGGTCCTGCACCGAGGCTGGATCACAACGCAGGAACATGCGTGCTGAAGCACTGGCAACCCTCCCTTAGTTTTCGGAATCCACGGAAAAGGAGGCTGTGGCTCCGCCACCCAGGCGACCAATTGAATGGGCCAGGGAGAACCACGAGCTCTATAATAAAATATTTTCGTAAAAGAGATTTCTTAGAGATATTTAGGTCAACAGCTCTGATTCAGATTGAGTGTAAAAGTACTGAATAAATACGAGAAACAAACAGCGTTATGTTTGTCCTTTAAACAATACAATTTCATAATGGTGAGATGACCCCCACACTTTATCTGTACTCCGGTGTCCACCATCACATCCAATCTAAGGTTACACATGTCTAATAGCCGGCATCATATAAAGACTCATAGTTCGGTTGCTTCGATTTCATTGAACGGTAAAAATGTGGTAAATTTCTTACACCCATCATTCGCAGAGTTTCCTATCCCAGTCATTGAGAGCATGATGTTGAACGGCTGTTGGAATTTCTCGCATGATGTTTAGCTCTATTTGCCTAGGGTCAGAATAGCTTATAAATGCGATGACTCGTTGTTTTTCGTCCGTGCGTCCGTAAACGGTAGCTTATACAGTAGTTAGATATCCATGAGAGCTCGGTTCCTTATGAAAACC
The DNA here is from genome assembly GCA_032209605.1 of Mactromeris polynyma. Classification (NCBI taxonomy): domain Eukaryota; kingdom Metazoa; phylum Mollusca; class Bivalvia; order Venerida; family Mactridae; genus Mactromeris; species Mactromeris polynyma. The sequence continues at coordinate 9,284,273 of JASFXZ010000024.1, forward strand.
AGCGATATCTGCCCTTGCATGACTGGATAATTGGCCTTGAAAATTGGAAATATTCCTAAAATTGATATTGTGAACACAATAGCGCCTTCATTTAGTATCCGATGTTCGCCAAACTTATCCATGAGAGATCGGTTCCTTTCGAAAACCAGCCAGATCCACCCATACATTACTGGATTATGTCCCTTGCCATTGTCAAGATTGCTCTTATGAACACCTAGCACCTAAACAGGTCAAATGAATGTAATAAAATGAAATAAGCAGGGTGAAGAGGCAAATGGTCGAACAATTGCACCACTCAGCAGAGCCAGTAGTAGTGGACAGATGATAGTTGGGCTAAATCAAGCTTATATATTCGCTATGAAATTTGTTATGCCTTCTATGACTCAAAACAATAATTCTTGAAAATTCTCTTTCACGACAGACCTTACGAACTCCCTGCGAACTCGTCGTCTGGACATCCAAGTATGTGGACCGTTAGAGGGCGTTGTGGATGCTCCGTAGCATACGACCAAAGATGATTGTATGCGGTGGGAGGTGATTATTGCGCAAACACGAAGTGCTAAATTATTTATCTCATCCATTAGACCAGTACATATGTATGTCCATCGTTTTTCGGAAACAATGACCGAATTATTACCAATATTGATCCAAAATTATGCATCGCCTAATAGACTGCCAACATATTAATATCAATTCTAATGATTGTTTTAGTATTTTATCAACTCATCAGACAATTTTGATAATATACGATATTCATAATGTGAATCAAATCCCTAATCAGACATCTAAATTCCTAAGTCGATTAATTAAAAAAAAAGTTGCCTTCGGTCAAAGATTAAATCAATGCTGATGTCGTCGATTTCGACTGACGAGTTATATTACTTGTTCTTGCATAACACTAATGTATTATTGTTATGAATTATGCCTCGCTCTCAATTACGCCTCGACTAATAGAGTGACACAAGTCAGTGTTTTGCGGTCGTTATCATAGTTATATTTTACTGTGCTGAAATGCTTTACTTTAAATCAAATTATGTTTTTGCTATATGATGGTAGTGGATTTTTTTACTGTGCCAACCCCCTTTGGATAGACTAAATATATATGAAAATGAATTTGTCTCCAAATACCTCTGCGTTCAGAAATGTTACCAATATTGCAACGAATGGCAACAGTACGCTGCCATTGAATGCTATGAATATTGAAAATATTAAAAAAATACAAGTGTGAACAAGACATTTAGTCAATGACAAACTACGGTACGATCATCGTTTTGTTATCTTAGTAATCGAAAATTGAAAGTCGATCAGTTTCTAAAGCCATGTCAGTATGGAACATTATTCCACCACAGAGACATTGTTTCCATAGTTCACGATATCTGTGTACAAGGGGCCTCTATAAAGCAGCATATGAGTCCGTTGTATTGCCCATGAAAAAGAATAACAATGACTTTCTTAGGACTGGGGTGTTAGAAAGGACGATATCGCGAATTAAAAGAACAGCTGCGAAAAATGTTTCTAGAAAAACAGGAAGTCACAAGTAACATATCATTGGATTGCTTTGATCTCCCTGTGGTTCGCAAGCCAGTAAATGATTTGAAACAAGATTCGTCAGCCTTTTTAACAAGTCCAGCACAAACACTGCTGATGAACCATGCTAAACTGTATATACATGCTAAAGCAATATTTTATACGAATTTGTTCAATATTACTATGCTTATGTTATTGTTTTAATTGTTCAAAATAAACGAATTTATGTATATATGTTATGATGATAACAAAGAACAGAAAATGAATGAAAATTAAATATAATTTAATAATTTACCTACAGAAGTATAAATGAAGAAAACATATTTCTACAAGTATAATATATTTTTCACTGTGAATAAAAATAAAACATGTATATGAGGCTTGAACCAGTAACCTCTAGATTGCTAACTGACTGCTCACCTAATTGACATACAGAGGCACACGTAAGTACATACTTCAATAACTGTTCATATTTCGAAAGTTTGTTACGACACAAGCGTTTATTGACCGAGACTCTAAATGATCAAGCCTGTTTATGCTAATTTTCGGCTAATATTGTGTAAATAATACTGCGCCATCAGATCTTGGCCCTACAATACCCATTCCTAATAAATCTATTTATCAGTTTAACAAACAACTGATTTTAAGTTACGGCTGTAATGAATTTTAAGAATCTATTTGACCAAGATCAGAAGAGCTTATGCGATGGCGCGTTATGTATTCGCTATGAATTTACTATGCCTTCTCTGACCAACAACACTCATTCTTGAAAATTCTCTTTCACGACAAACCTTACGAACTCCCTGTGAACTCGTTGTCTGGATATCCAAGTCTGTGGCCCGCAAGAGGGCGCTGTGGATGTCTCCGTAGCATACGACAAAAGATGTCCGTCTGCAGTTGGAGGTGATTAGCGCGCAAACTTGTAGTTTTAAATAATTGATATAATCCATTAAACCAGTACACATGTATTAGCATATTTTTCCAGAAACAATGACAACTCATCAGACAATTATAATAATTTACGATATTCATAAAGTGAATCAATTCCCTACTTGGACAATTGAATTCCTAAGTCGCTAAATTCAAAGATAATATTCCCTTTGGCCAAAGATTTAATCAATGTTGTTGTCGTCGATTGCGACTGATGGGTTATATTATTTATTAGTATGTTTACATGTATAACAATATAATGTATCGTTGTAATGAATCAAGCATCGCACTCAATAACGGCTCGACACATAGAGTGACACAAGTCAGTGTTGGACGGTCGTTATCATAGTTATATTTTACTGTGCTGATTTTTTTTACTTTAAATCAAATTAGCAGCATCATGGAATAACGTTGTGGACATTCATTCAACGTTCAAGATAATCCGACAGAGGGATACTGGGAGGTTTAGGATATTACATTAACACTTGTAATGTGCGTATCAACATCAATTGACGGGATATATAAAAATAAATTCAAAACATCGTGACAACAATGCTTAAAAGCATAGAGATTTGGCAGTACTTGATTATCTGTCTTTAACCACTTGTGTGCAAAGTAACATTACGCCGACGCTACGAACTTTTAAATAACTACATGTACAATATACTGGTTATCGATCTTGAACAATTGAATAAAAAAACGGATAAACTAAATATATATGAAAATGAATTTGTCACAAAATACCTCTGCGTTCAATGTTACCAATACCGCAACGAACGACAACAGTACGCCGTCACTGAATGCAGTGAATGAGGACATAGAACCATATAGCAGTATCCTCAAAGGACTGCTGTTGTCATCACTCGTTATTGTCTTCTTGTCCCTAATTGGAAATACATTGATCATAATTGTAATGTCAAAAAAGGCGACCAGTAAACTTTCTATAAGTGTGTATCTTATGGCTTTAGCTGTTTCAGACATATTTTACATGCTCAATGTGCCATTACACCGCTGGTTAGACAGAGAATTTAATGTGAATGTATACAATATCAGACTAACTTGGTTGCTGACTGCAAAATTTGTCTTAAACTATACATTCAAAGCTACATCTGCATGGATGTTAGTCGGCGTTACAGTGGTACGAGTATTCAGCGTGGCTTTGCCTTTAAAGGCCAACGATATCTGCACCAAGGCTACAGCGAAAGTCTCTGTAGCCGCTATATTCATATGCGTAATTATCCTATATTCATGCGTTTTTACACTAATAGTCGCATACGAATATCTGCCCGACTCGAGTGCATTTATCCTTTTGGAAAAGGTAGATGGTGGAATTGCTATCTTCAAGTGGTTGGATTTTATTTTCGCCTTTTTTTTACCCCTGACAGTCATTTCGATTGGTTCTATCATAATAGCGGTGAATCTTCACAGACGGAGAAATATAAGGAGTTCTAACTCAAGGAACCAGTCTGTAACAAAAATACTTCTTGCTGCTAACATTACATTCATACTCACTATGTCACCAGCCATATTTACAACTCTCATTTGTCAAACATATTGTGGCTTAACGTTATTACAGTATCGAACTGTGTTTGAAGCTCTCGTATTCATTTATGATCTGAACTCCACATTGAATTTCTATATTTACTTCCTCAGTGGATCTAAATTTAGAAGCGATGTGAAGACCGTATTCACTTGTTGTTGACCTCCAGATCATTTACCGTGTAGAAATATAACATTTTTTTGTTGTCGACGTCAGTGGTGTTTTTGTTGTTGGTGTAAGTCTTGTTGGTGTTCTTGGTAGTGTTCTTGTTGGTGTTCTTAGTAGTGTTGTCGTTGGTACTCTTGGTAGTGTTCTTGTTGGTATTCTTGGTAGTATTGTTGAAGTTGGCTTTCCTTGTGGTGGTGTTGTTGTTGGTGTTTGTTAGTGTTTGTCTTGTATGTGGTCTTGCTGTTACTGGTGTCATTTGTGTTGTTGGTGGTAGTGTTATTGGAGTTGTTGGTAGTATTGTTGTTGCTGTTATTGCTGGTGTTCTTATTGTTGATGTTGATGGTGGAGGCGTTAGTGTTCTTTTTATCAGTGTTCTTGTTGTTGGGGCTCTTGGTGTGTGTGTTGGTCTTGATAGTGTAGGTCTTCTTGTTGGAGATGTTTTTGTGTTGATGTTGGTGATGTTGTTGGTGTTGTTGATGATGATGTTGATAATGTTTATGATGGTGTTGGTGTTGTTGGTCTTGGTGGTGGTGTTCTTGTAGTTTGTGTTCTTGTTGTTAGTTTGAGTTGGTATTGGTAGTGGTGTTGTTCTTAGTGTTGATGATGATGCTGTTGCTGGTGGTGTTTTTAATGCTGATCTGTTGTTTTGATTGTGATTAGAGCTTGGCAAGCCATATTCAGATTTTCCCTAAACAAGTCCAGACAAAAGGGGGAGCACACGTAAGGGGACACAAAACATTACAAAACAGATTAGACATATGATGAAAAAGACAGTGCACTGATTTATCTTAAAATTCATATGTGCTGAGTAAATTTATGTCGGGAGTATGATAACAAGTTTATATTGTTTAGTTAATTACATTCAATTGTATGTTTTCAATTGTATACCATTATAGTTAATTACGTGCAAGTGTATGCTTTCAATTATATATTATTATATTTTCCCAATGTATGTGAATATGTTTTATACGATATTGTATATAGTCGTTTCTTTTTGTCATGTGACATTCTATATTGAAATGTATTTTAATTTTTAATCGATTGTTGCTAATTCTTTCCTTCATGCGCAGTTTGCTGTATCCGTTAATTAACTTGACAGTTTAGATGTATCCATAATGATATCCACTGTTGGCGGAAACAATATTCTACTCCACCGGGTGATGTCATGGGCATTTTGACATACTGCGTGAAGTTTGGGGTTATGCAGAAACTGATAACGTCTATGTATCATCGGCACTGGTTATCTACAATGAACACGAACAAAGGAAAAATAATACGTGTAAAAATGCACTGTCTATTTTACAGATTGAACGCAGTCTGTTGCAATCTGATATTTAGAATACAATTAAGTAGTGTTATTTATATTGTCTTTATATACAATATAACTTTTTTGTTGTCGACACCATGTATATATACATTCTAGCCTAGCGCTAGTAAATGGCCAAATAACAAATGGCTCTTAAACATGCGATACAATTGTGTCAAAATAGCTCTTATATGATAAGTTATGTGAGTTTACGAAATCAAGTACTTATTCATCGAATCTAGCTACCAACTGTTGAAAACCAGTGCAAGTCTGGATACATGTAACACTTTTGTAAAAAACATCGTATTGTACACATTGTAAGTGTAACTTAATAAATATACCTTCAATTCGTATTTGTTCTCTATATGCCAGTCCTCCTTGTATGTTTGCCCTTTATCATTTACAAAATTAAATTTGTATCATGCGAACCAAGCCTAGGTTCAAGTTAGAATAATCATTGCACTCGTTTCATGTATGGTCGTTTTGTTCTCAAAATGCGTCGCTGTATCCCGTATATAAAAGAGAGATTTTTTCCAGGGAACGCCACATGCATTAGACAATGCTTCCCCTGAAAAACAACAGCCTACAAAACATTAGGCACTGAGGATGTGCAAGGGTAAACATGTATGGGAATGGGGGCGTATGGAATGGTCTGGTCGACTATAACGAACAACTAAAGAAATTTTAGGGGTTCAACATTGGGGAACATTATTTAATTGACAGAATACATCACGGAACAATTTAAGAAAGATCATGAATATTATATTAGACAGAACTGCACATGGGGAAATGGGAACTTAACATACATCTAAAGCATATATAGAACCAATAGCCATACAGCGATTTACAGCCTTGGAACTGTCAGTAAAATACTGGGGGTTTAAACCGATTTAACAGTTAGCTAACCTCAAACTTAACCGCATTATGGTGATTGACTCCCAACATATACACATACAAATTGACTAAGTGGGCAGTAACTAATCCTTAAAAGCAATTAACCATTACATATACAATAACATGTACATTATATATAATCCAGTACGAAGAAACGAACAGCCTTAGACTGACTTTTCTCTCTGTAACTAAACGAATCATTTTATATATAAATAACATATATCAGAATGCGAAATAATCACAAAATCGTAAATGAATGACGTTATGTTCGATTAGACATAATCTTAAATACTCTGGTGACAGGGAATTGAAAATGAAGACAAAAATAATAAAAAATATAATGATATTATTGAGAAACCCAAACAAATTTACGACTGTTCTAAGGGAGGATTATGTTGTGTTATAAAACAGTAGAACGCAGAGAAAAGTTCATTGTTATTATGTCATAAAAAGGAAATGAGCCTGAAGAAATTTAACTGATAGAAATGCTTCAATGCATAGAGAAGTGGAGAGCGGTTTAATAAAAAACTTAGGTCAACCTTATCAATACAATGACAAACAGTGGACATGATAACATGAAACAAAGGACACCACAGTACAACACAATATCAAAAGGGTTGGGTAATAGCTATAAGACACTCCATAGGACACATTATGTTTGCTCCAGAACAAAAGTCAATGCCTACAAAGCCCTGAACAATCATAAAATACTTAATTATCTGTCATATCCTGGCATAGCAAGTATGGTTTACAGATACAACTTCATCTAGTCTTAAAACATTAGTGTCCGCCGTGCAGTTAAAAAAGGTGCGAAAGCCTCTCAACTGTTCTTTTATATGAAATATTACAGGCGATAGTTCTCATTATGTCAGGACTATACCCCTTCCTAATAAATTTATTTATCAGTTTAGCAAACAACTGATTCAAGTTACAACTATAATGAATTTTACGAATTTTGTATAATACATGTAGATCTCCATAGAAATTAGGTTCTCTAACATAGATTTGACACTAGTTCCATATTTCAAAATAATGTACGGATATTTAAAGCAAAATTTACGAAACGTCTTCAATAATTTTAATTGATGATAACGATAAACTTGTTTAAGAACTTTTCATGTTAGGAGAACGTTACGTTTATTACAGTCCTCAAGGTTAATATTCCCTCGTAGAAACCATACAAGTTGAGACAGGTAAATGCCATATGCGGGACCCCTCGGAATATCAGAGTGTGATGAAGGGAAGTTTATAATCTCATAGTCGTAATCTTCTCGTTTATCGTTTTTTTGTAGACATAATGCCATTATCTATGGAAATGTCTAAGTCCAGAAACGAGGTGTATCCATAGTGTTGGCTTTCAAAAGTTGATGGATATATATTATTAATCATAGCTGGAAACTTTCAATATCAATATTCGAAATATCATGTATATAACGAGAGGTACTATTGAAAGCGCCTTTGCTTTCTCTGGTTAAAGCCTCTTTCATAACGGAATTGCCGTACTCAGTATATAGCTAGTTGTACTCGTGGGTCTTTGTTGTTACTAAGTTGTTTCTCTCAGAAATGGTTGGCTGTATCGAGTATATGTGTTTATGTACCGACAGGATTAATTTGTACAGGGAACGCCACTTCACAAAACATGCCTCGCCACACTCAGGGAATCACCAGCATACGAAACATTAAGAGTTGACGAGGAGTAAGGGTAACATATGTAGGAATGAGGAAGTAAGGAATTGTCCGACTAAGTAAAACAACTTTGATAATTATAGGGGACACGAAGAGGGGAAAAGATGGGATGGAATGTAGGTATTACTTTACAGGATAAGCTAAGAAAAAAAGACGGACAGAAATCGGGGAAGAACAGGAATATAATTTGAGGTCAAGGAATTGAACAAGGGGAAAGGTCAACTTAATATTTATCTTAAAACATAAATTTACTTACAACCGATCGGGACGGGGGTAAGTGGAGAATTAATCCAATAGATAGTTCCCACGTTTACTATAATAAATTATTATACGCATGTGCAAGTACATATACTGTAGAAATAATGGTCCTACATTGAGCTTACTACACAGGGCGGGAGAATTAAATTTATAACGTTGATTTAGTTTAAAGTATATGCTTGATTCAACTACATAAAATAAACCGAAGATTGCTGTCCCGTACGTATTTGTACCGGAAATTAAGAAAGTATGTCTTGTACCTGCGGTCATCGAATTCATAATTCCGCGTTGCTGTCTACGTTTCACTTAATCAAATATTTTCGACAATTCACAGTCGCGACATCATTTGCGCTAAAATGTCATTTCGCATTTCTGACAAATCCCCCATTACGTAATTTCCAGTTCCGGTAAAGGCGGATTAAAAGCAAAATGGCGTCCAAAAAGAAGCTAGATGAGAAACACCTCAAAATATTACGAGAAATGGTGGCCTTATCTCACAATAAGCAGTGTTTCGATTGCCATCAGAGAGGGCCAACCTATATTAACATGACAATAGGATCGTATGTTTGCACAGCATGTAGTGGTTTGTTGTAAGTCGAATTTGTTATCCGAAAATATATTCACTTACCGGAATTTGACAGTTCACCAGCAGGTGCCAGTTAATCGTCTGTTCTGTTCTTCCTATGGGTCTTCTTATATAATTATGTGTGTAGAAAAGGTTCTTAACGATGCTAGTTTTGAAATGAAAATCTGCCTGTATGGGTTTCAAGTCTTTGAGTTTGAAAGCAGTGGTTTACTGAATAGGGGTATGGGTCCTGTAATCTAGAACGGGAATCAAGAGGTATGGGAATTTCCAGTCATTCACATCTTAAAAAGGATGTGACATAAGATGTCAAAATTTCGTATGAAATATTCCTCACAAAATTGCACAGCAGAGTTGTTTCAATTGGCATGGTCCCCCAGTTTTCGTGGTACTAACAATATCGGTTGATATTCTGAATTATCAAAGCAAGCCTCGCATAAAAATAAATACAAAACTGTCTGTAAACTGCAGTAATCAATATTCTATTCGTTCAAGCCAGTTTCAATGTGAAACTCATTGTTTTCAAGTCTGTAGTGCCTCTTATATTTACAACTAGGTAATTGGTCACTTGGTGTGTATGTTTTCATTGTCCAGAGTCATTTCAAACGTACTTAAATGCAGTTTTATGGGCATTTTGTGTTAATATTTCATGATAATTAATTCGGAAGCTGTCCCTCCTGTGACATAGGATTGTAGCTCAGCCTATCTAAGGAAATCAGGACAGCGGTCTGTTGAATCACTGCATGCAATCACAAATGGAAATTGCCCTATAAAGTAAATTTAGCACATTTTATCAATGCATTTGTTATTTTAAGTAGAAAATTAGAAAAAATAGTTATTTTAAACCTGTTTAGAGAATATTTCTTCAAATATAGCATGTTCACAAGTTTGCAAACGGTGCATATATATATGGATACATACCATGTGGTTTTTTGAATAAGTAAATTAAGTTGATATACCACAAAATCTGTAAGGAGACCAAAATAAGTTGTTTTTTCACGTCAGACTATGACAAAGTTAATATTCTACTTGAAAATGGTAATAATAAAAATACCATTTACATCAGTTGAAAGTTCATGTTTTGTCTTTGTTTGAATTGAAGGGATTTAAGTCAGGGTTGGCATGGTATTTACCAGTGCGGTATTTACCAGTGGTAATTCCCGGTATTCCCCGGGAAATACTCCTTAATTTAAGAAAGTGGGAAATACTCCAAATTTCAGCAAAATTTAGTCTATTATGACCAAAAATGTAGAACCATCAGAGTCTATCATATCATTAAAATTCCTCACAGGATATTTAGATTTCATGTTTTACAGTCAGGGGATCATAAGTTGAATGTGCATTTCACCATATTATCATAGTACATAATAAAAGCAATTATTTTGAGAGTGAATGTTAAGAGCGGCAATTTGTATTTGTTTTTCACTGTTTTGACTATTATTGGATTTATTATACATGTATACATGTGCAACAATGTACTGTTACTTCGTTTGTAGCCTACTATTTCTGTTTAGTAAAGAAATGCTTGGGCTATGGTCTGTGTTCTATTTGTTTATTTTGTTTTGTAAGAGAGCTCTATGTGCATTGAAACACTAATTATACTCATACTAGTACTTTACTACATAGTCCAGCCACGGACGTCACATCTCTATACTGTCGCTGTACAACGTCCTGCTAAACCGTTCACAAAAGTAAATAGAAGCTGGACACCGCCTGTCTTTCCACTGCATTTACTCTTATTTTCGTGAACAGATATATGCTTTGCGTGCAATAAAAAACTGAACGACATAAATGTGTAGCTTTTCGTTGATTTATTTGTCTTTTCGACACATTTTCATGGATACGACTTGTTCTGTAACAAAAATTGTGAATCAATCACCTGTTAAATAAGAAGATGGAAGAGTTGCTATGGAGGCGGTGCGCACATAGTTATTACCCTACTAAGATCATTGTCGATATTGCTATTATTTGCTCCTTCTTGAGCCAATACTGAAAGTGATATATATCACGAATTCGATCAAAAGTTGTTTCAACGTTCAAATCCATCTTGTATTGCTACTTTGACGGGCGAAATTGGCGAGAGCGCGAATGTCAACATACAGTTTGTAAGGTGAATAGTTTACTTGCGCACCGTGGGCGGAGTTACGTTTGATTGACAGATATTTTAGCGACAATGTTTGCAGTCATAAACATTTGACCCCTGTCTTCTTGTCGAAGTGATTGTGAGGCACTCAGATGCGCTAGAAATTCGATTTGTGTGTGCTTCTACTCGTGAAAGATTGCTACAGTTTTTCCGCACCCTCAAAAGTCTGTTCGGTCGATAATAAAGACGCCATAATAGTGCCGTTAAAATCATGCGGCATAATCCCAGGTTTTTACTATAGGCTTGTGCGTGGCTCTGTTACGAACGACACGTGTAAAAGTCGGAGTACAGAGACATGTATGCGGGGCTATTTACTACATAACATCATTTTTATACTAGAACCGATTTGTCTAACAATTTCTTTTAATTCTCATCTGAGGAACTTCCAGCATCCATCATCTTCTGTTTTATCTTTTTAGACGAGGATTAAATCCACCAAACAGGGTCAAGTCAATATCAATGGCTAGTTTTACACAAGACGAAATAGAATTTATTAAATGTCATGGAAATGAGGTGAGTAGACGGAATTACATGTATTGTGTTTAGTTTATCAAAAAACAAAATACTTCCGAACTGTACTACTTTTGTTTTGCTTATTATTATGAACTTTATTATAAAGTTTAGCAATTCTTAATATACATGTATATATTATTGTATAATAGCATACTAGTATCCATTCCCATTAATTTAAGTTGGTGAAGGTCAAAAACCAATGTTTGATATATTTACATGACAAAATGAACCTGTGATAATGGCTTGGCTTTAAATGCTTCTTTTTACTAGCTGTCTGATGGCAATCACTTGTTTATTGTCTACTTTTGTTTTAACAGTATTGTAGAAAAGTATGGCTAGGTCTCCATGACAACAACAGGGTTACTCTTCAAGCTGATGGTAGAGACGAGTCAAAGGTCAAAGACTTTATGGCACAAAAGTATGAAAGAAAACGATATTATGTTGCACCAACAGACAGTATGAAAGACGAAGCTAAAACTATGAATGAATCTGCAATATCAAAAGTTCCTGGCACAAAGCCATTGAAGTCTTTGTTAGGAGAGAACGCTCCAAGAATACAAGTTGGAAACTACCAGGTGAGCTGACTCATCACAGTTTTTACTGTTTTAGATTGAATGCTTGTGTATTGTAGAATTTGATGTGCTTTGTTTTTCTTCGGGATGTGAAAATGAAGTAAAAAAATGAATGGAAACTTCATGCTTTGATCTCCTGTTTCAATGTATATTCTTGTGGACAAATCTGTCTGAAATCTGTGGAAGCTGAATTATATGAGAACTTATTTTTGTCCAGCAATTATTGTCATATCAGCTACAGTTTTCATGATAGGCAAATGCTAAATACTATCTCATTTGTACTTAATTATATATCTTAGGATATGGGAATGACAATGAAACCAATGAAACAACTAAACATAACTTTATATGATTGTAAAGAAATTCATGATTATAAAAACATAAGAGGATGTCGTTAGGGATCATTTATAGCTATGATATAAATGGGAAATGTATTTCATCTCTCGGGTAAATGATATTATAATATTCAATCAACACCAACTCTGTCTAAAATGTGTTGCTGTTATTAATCAATCACACGAGGTAACAGCTGCTTCAGTCATTGAAGTGATCCTTTTTTTTGTATTGAACGTTGATGTAATTATAATCCTGAATACTGCTTAAATACTGCATACTGCAATGGAGAGATGATGATTCGATGTTTAAAATGAGATAAAAATACATTACGTATTTATATACATTAAATATAATATTACACATTCTGACATCTGTACAGCTGTCAGATTATACTGGAGTTCCACTAGGTGCTGAATCTCAAGGGTCATTTTGATCATTTTTGATCAGATTTTACCATTTTATAGTCAAAATATCCATATTTAGAAAAAATTCTGAGGGTCAAAATGTAGCTTTTTGAAAATTCTAGGGGTCAAAGGATCATCTCTAGGGTCCAATGGAACCCCTGTTATGGTTACTTACATATGTTATTATGCATTGTGGCAATTTTGATTGGTTTTCTCTTACTATGTCTACACATAATTATCTGTATCTGTAAAGTAATGATGATGACTCAATCATTGGACTTGTGTCTACTGTCAAAGTTACAATACAAACTCCTTGTCCTCCCATGTCAGTTGTAATTTACTTCTTTGAATACTGAATTTTAAACCAGTGCTGTAATATGGCCACACCCCCTACATAGGGTTATGATTGGTATGAGGTATGCTGCAAAATTTGACAATACTTACAATTTGCTATATCAGGTAGTGAAGTACTACTTTAAAGCATTTAAGTAGAATTTTGAAATGATGTAAGAGAAACGTATCAGAATACACCTTTCATGACTCAATATGTATCATGATACATCATATTATTGAATGACCAAATTATTGTAAATGTTTTACTTGTAGTCATTAATGGCTATGAAATATTAAGTAAAGGCATGAGTTATGAACATGTGATTTGAAAAACTTATTGACCAACTGAAATGAAACAAAAGTGATTAGAAATTTTGTGATGTAATAGACCACCCAGATGTTGACACACTGATATTAACAACTGGGGCTTGACTCATACAATGAGCTAAAAGCTTTTTCGACTAATTTCGGTTCTATGATGGCAACATTTTTGACACTTATTTGGTAATGTTCAAGTATATATGACTGTCCAACCTCAGTTCCAGTTCTTTTCAATGAATAGAAATGACTGATATGTTAATTGTGATATATGTATCACATGTGTTTGCATCATATTACGATACATCGATGAATCGTCGTACCTCTTATAAATATCCAAATACAGATAAGTATTATTCACTGTTATTCATAGTCATTGTTTATTTACATTATTGAGGATTGCTGTACCAGTTTCACTGTGTAGCTGACATATACAGGACTTTGCTCTTTTAATCAACCCACTTCATACCTTTGTTGATTGATACTGTTATCACATGTTTGTGGTCAGCTGACTAAATGTCACACATTTTTCACATTTTGAACAAGTCAGTCAGGTCAATGAGTTGGGTCAGATATTAAGATAATTGAGGTGAGAATTGATACTGGCTTGTCGCATCCGTACTTGTTTACATTTAATTCGTATTAAACTGTTGATCAAGTGTGTACATTTTACTCTGTGTGATAATTGTACCTTAATGTACAGTGGCTCCACTAGGTGCTGAGTCTCAAGGGTCATTTTTTACCGGATTTACCATTTTATAGCCAAAATACATGTAAGGTAGAGAAAAATTGACCCTTCAGCAAAAAACGTTAGGAGTCAAACTGGCTTTTTGGAAATTCCAGGGGTCAAAGGGTCAACTCCATGGTCAATGGAACCTCTGACTGTACCTATTCCTCTGTATTTTCCTGCCATAGTAATTTGTATTGATATTAGTAAATTACATGGAATATCTATCGACAGAAAAATACGTTGATATATCGATATTCCATTTGACCCTTGAGTTGACTCATTGACATCTGGATTTTCCAAAATACCACAGTTTGACCCTTAGGATTCTGGCTGAAGGGTAAAGTTTTCTCTAAATCAAAGCTATTTTGGCTATACAATGGTAAAAACCCATCAACAATTATCAAAACTACCCTTGAGATTCAGCACCCCTGATCTATGCCCTTACCATATAAGTTATTTCTTGATGGCATGAACCAAATACAAATTTCTTGGCATTTTACATCATTTCAAGGAAAACTCAAAATAAAGTTCCTACTTCTAATTTGCAATAACTGAGTCACACGACGGGTATGGTATAACTGAAGTTAAAATTAAATTTTGTTGTCTCCAAGTCCTAGCCTGTGAGATGGTTTTTTTCCAATTTCAATGTGTTAATTGGAGTTCGTTCTGTATTTGAAATGAACATATCTGATTAATAATTCAGAGTTTTGTATCAAATGCCAATGCTGTTGAATGCTTTAGGCTGAAGATGTTACAATCACTGCAAATCCATTTGAAGAAATCTCCGCTCCTAGTACGGCTCCAGCGTCCTCGTCAGCAGATTTGTTCTCTAATTCTGCTGTACAAAGCTCAGCTCAAGTTGTCAACAATAGTGATATGTTTGGGGACGTAAATCAACAAATACCTTCCGTATCTCAATCAGGATTTAATCCATTTGGAGGGGCATTGAAACAGGAAGCCATTGCGAATAATGATTTATTTGGTGGGCAGTTACCTGTGTCCTCAACCAATGCACAAGCAGGGTCTAATGCTTTTGGTGAATCAGGGAATTTGTTTGGGGGTGCCCCAAGCTCTGGAAATACAGGGGATTTGTTTGGGGGTACACCAAGCTCTGGAAATACAGGGGATATGTTTGGAAATACCCCAAGCTCTGGAAATACAGGGGACATGTTTGGGAATACCCCAAACTCTGGAAATACAGGGGATATGTTTGGGAATACCCCAAACTCTGGAAATACAGGGGATATGTTTGGGAATACCCCAAACTCTGGAAATACAGGGGATATGTTTGGGAATACCCCAAACTCTGGAAATACAGGGGATGTGTTTGGGAATACCCCAAGCTCTGGAAATACAGGAGATATGTTTGGGAATACCCCAAGCTCTGGAAATACTGGAGATTTGTTTGGAGATATCTCAACGGGGCCCAATCCTGGACTCAACAAGGAGGTTGTATACACCCTCAACTTACTCCCTAATACTCATTCTTCACTGCAAGACATTTTCACCATGAACCAATGATATCTGTGTATATACATTGTATACAGTCATCGAAATTATGCTCATTGGAAATTCCACTTTGAAATGATACTTTGGATGGTTTGGGGCAAAACTGTCATTGCTGCTTCATACCATACAGAAGAATGATAGTTTCTCCCCAATCCCTCCTTTGTGGGGTAAAACATTTTAGATTTTTACCAGGATAATTGCTATGATTGACAGGATGTTGAGTTCAAATTTCAAAGACTGGTTTATGGAGCACTGCAGTCCCTTATCCTAAATAAGATACCATGTTTTGCCTATCCATTACATTATAGTTGTCACGTTATTATATACTCAATGTATTAGTTACCCCGTATTAGGAGGCCTGTCTACTGTATATTTCTAGTACAAGTGTATAGAGATAATGCTGAGAGATTTTTTTCAATGTAATTATGTTGTTAAGGCAATATTGATATGTTTATTTTACTCAGAAACTGAAAAGCATTTATACTTGCCCAAACTTGTATTTCACTTTTTGAGAAAAAAACCTAAGACAATCACGTTTCTGCTGTGTAAGTTGGCTGCAAACATGAAAACGTGGTTTTCTCTGCTTTTGAATTAAACATTTTCAAGGAAAAAGCAACGCCCATTTGGGCAAAGCACCCAGGAATCTATGTAGGCTTGAAATTGAAGTTACTAGCTGAGGGCTTCGGGCTGTTGGGTTATGATAAAAGACTGCTACTACCTTCATAGTTATGTAATGAGGCTTTAAGTCACATTAACAGCAGGGATTTCCCTGACGCAGAAATCTTGAGTCCCTGACTCCATTTCCTTTCTAGGGACTCCCATGTTCCACTAACTGTGCATCCCGGGGACCCCTAAAATAAACTTTTGTCAAGTATAAACTGCATATCTGGGACCCTACAAATTTACTAAGGACTCCCAATTTGTAAAACACAGGTCCGAGGACTCCTAGCTGAAAAATTCTAGGGAAATCCCTGAACAGCCTGGGTCTGGTCATGTCGTGACTATTCCAGCTATATGAGTGAAGGAAGACACTAGGCAGAACCTTGGTAGAACCACCGACGTTCAGCAAATTTTACAACTTGGATGGGATTTGAATCCTTAGTAGCTAGGGGCAAGTGGTTTGAAGTCAGCCACCATTACCACTTGACCCATAGTTATGTAACTTTTGATGTACAACATATAACATTGTATTGTTTAGGATCAAGTAAATCCTGTCACAATTATTTAAGTTATACGTTGTGCCTTACAACATATATAGCCGCTTATAACGTACCTGAACACCCTGTTACGTAGTCGCCTACTCGTGTAATATACAAATTTACCGTCTTGCACTCCCTCCCTCCAATTATGAGCCTACAATCAGTACTCATAATACATATTACTAGTCACAGTGAGGTATTGCCGATATATACTGATATATACTGTATGTTTACAACTGTTCACTAATTCATATCCTGCAATTGAAACCTGTTGTAACAGTATGTGAATGATACGATGTAAATTGGGTTATCTTATTGAGCAATTCATGATAATTATATGTACCATATAAGTGGTGTCTTGCTATTGTACTCACTTCAGAATTCTACACACTTAGTACTGATAGGAACCAAGTTTTACTGTTAACATCTTTATTATTTATGCTTAAATACTAGTTGATTTCTGTAATTAATATATAATTTTTCGCTGCTATATTTCCTGTTTTTTGTATTAATTCGGTTTTTAAGGATTTAATGCATGCTGGTACATGTATCATGGGACATAGTGGATATTGACCAGCTGAATGGAGTTATGTGACAGTAATTTTAAATAGTAAACCAGTGGTATTTACTGTAAACTCAAATTGACTAGTTAGTGTGAACTATTTCTTGAAATTTTATGTTCTTAAGTGCTTTCAATTGATTCTATAATTGTCTATAATCATGTCTGTGGAATTGATGCAGTATTTGAATAAAAGGTCCACTGCCGTGTACGGAAAGCCGGTAAGTAGTTGACAATAACAAAATAAGTCAAGAGGGTACCTGATTTGTCATTTTGGACAAACAAATCTGTTTGATT
Organism: Mactromeris polynyma; assembly: GCA_032209605.1. NCBI lineage: Eukaryota > Metazoa > Mollusca > Bivalvia > Venerida > Mactridae > Mactromeris > Mactromeris polynyma. The sequence goes on from JASFXZ010000024.1 coordinate 9,302,078, forward strand.
ATGTCTGTATAATTCCGGCATATTACTTTTTCTGTTGGAAGCTGAAATTCTTTAAAATTGTAATAACATCTTCAGACTAAGCTTCCATTATATGATAGTTATGGCTGTCTTTAATTGATGTTGACTGGGTGACATATTTGGGTATGTGTTAAGGAGTTTTTAATTGAACCCCAGTATCTATTACAGTCGCTTTGGTATTGATGAGTTCCTTGAAAATTCCATTGTTAATATTATTTACTGTGAAGATGTCAGTGAAACAATGACGTAGTCTTGTATGTTTATTTCTAGACTGGATTATTTGTATTTTGTAGAATAAACCACTCCAGTCTGCATTTTACGTGTGTCCGATTAATTGAACATGTACTTTACTGTGCTAATCACTTAACTAGGTTTCAGATAGAGATATCACTAATGAGTTTGTAATTGAACTTTGTGTTCATTCTTCTGTTATCTCAACTTTCACTGTAAAATTAGAGCTACAATCTTACTTGAAACATTACAGACTGCAGTATCAGAAGAGAAAGTGAAAAGGCTGTAAATTGTTTCAATATATTGATGTAGATAAACTTGTCTTGCTTGCCTCCTTTGGTAAACAGATTTTGATTTTCTTCAACATTATTTTGGGGTATATATATCCTATATATCGAGGGTTCAACTCAAGACTATCGTAACTCCTATGTATTTATATAGGAGTTACGATAGTCAAGGTTTCCACATCAAGACTATCGTAATTCCTACATATTTATATAGGAGTTAAGATAGTCTTGCACTGAACCCTCGATATATTTATGTTAGAAATTTCAACAACATCTAAAGATTTATTACAGTCTGATACATTGTTGTTGTTGCATTGTTTCTGCAATGATATGTGCACCACTCTTAATCTACTCTCGATAACGATGTTTGTTAAAATTGTCATATAATGTCAATAATGAAGCCTGATTGGTCTATTACAGAAAGCTGCTGCCACGCCTCCACCAATAAACTCCAACCCACAGAGTCCAGGTAGTACAAGTATACAGTCGTCAAAATCATCCGGCTCTACTGCTATGGATTTGTTAGGTGACCTTGGTGGTGATCCATTCGCTAGTTCTACACCGCAGTCCCAGTCTTCATCAGGAGGTATTACATAATTGCTACCCCAACTACTGTTTATATTGGTTCTATTCAAAGCCGATATTTGGTCATATTCCTAAGTGTCTCTTTTCCAAAAGTTTGGGCAAAAATTCCCAATTAAAATCTCGAAAAAGTCAATGAAGTGTTTAAGAAATGACCTAGGTACTTTTTAGCCCTGTCGTGTAACCATGGTCAGCGTCATTAAAGAACAGGTTTGATGAAACATGATTTAGGTCCTTTTCGGAATACATTATTTGTGATTTACCAATTTTTACCAAGGGTATTGGTCTCCTTCCCAAAATTCTGAAAACAACTCGGTGACGGCATCTCTTACTTCATTTTGAACAAGATATTTGGAAGAATGTATAGTTGTTAAGATGACTCGAGGGCATTCACTTTATATTTACTGTATGATAGTTACTAGATGGAATTGACTATTTATATCTGCATGTAGTTCATTTACTAAGTACTGTTAATCAGGTAAATGAATGTGTTGTGAAATTTTAGACCACATTCATAATTCTAAGAGAGTATATATTGCCTTATTAAGTTAATAAAAGTCATAAGAAACATTAAGTGATTTACAGTACAGTACATAATTAGATTAGATTACATATAATCAGATGGCATCTCTAATTCCCTACCATTGACAACTACATTCAATTTTAAAGGACAATGTGTCATGTCAAAAACTTTAAAAGTGGCTGTGTTTTGTCATAACATACTCCAGTACATAGAATTATGATAATCCTTATTTTGTAATGAGAACAGGTACAATATTCCATTCACACTCTGTATTATGTTTGTCACAGGTGGCTTTGCAGACTTTGGTAATTTCGGAAACACCGCTACTAGTTCACAACCCCCAGCATTTTCCCAGAGTGGTAAGTAAGAGCTTCTAGTACTTACACGGCGGGTGTCATCAATTCTTGACGTAGCAAGGGAATCGCTAAAAGGAGGCGGGGTCTGGGAGGCTCTCTTCTTAATTATGATCATTTATGAAAAAAAGTTGCTGGCTGATGAAGCTTAAGTTACCATATAATTTTACCAGCTCCCAATTCATAAATCATATTGACACCCTTGCTAACAGTTGATATTATTGTTGAATATTAATAAAACTTTTGCTTATTTACTTAAAATTCTGATTTTAACATTACTTAATTTACTCCATCCATAACTCGACAGGGACTCCATGAGTTGGCAGGGACTTTTCTATTGCTTGGTTACCGTTCTATCCACTTGTAATTTGTCCTTTCATGAAAATTAATATTAAACTGAAAATACACTAATTAACTCCATTTGAAGTTCACCAATTATGTATCATCCTAATTGTTAAATGCAGACAATTTTTATCAGGAAAAAATTGCAGGAACAGATTCTAATTAATATTTTTTAAAATGTGTCATTGAAGTCTTGACACATCCAGTGATTGTTATATGGCAATAAAATTAGACGGCTTACTCATTGTTCTCATGACTATTTAAGTTTGAATGATGTTTAAAAATTGCCTTATGAGACTTAATGAACTACTTTTTATGTATAGCTCCCTTACAACCAGCAGGTTCTGGTTCACAACAGCTGTTTAATGGTTTTGGGTCGACTCCAGCTTCCACAGCCCCTGCCCTGGCCCCACCCCCACCAGGAGGTGGTGGAAGCAAGTATTCAAATTTGTCAGATCTGTTCAGTGTATCAACTAGCGAGGAAAGTACAGCACCATCAGGTCAGTATGCTGGTGGAAACAAAGTTCAGGGGCCTTATTAAGGGGCCTTAATATTTTAAGACTATAACTCAAACTGAGACTTCAATTTTCAAATGTTAAATTTACCAGATTTTCATTGAATTTAAACAAATAAAATTTTGTCTGAATAATTGTTGTTACCCACTCTACACTTTTGCCAATTTTTATTAAAATCTGTACTGTTATAACAAAAAATAACATGTAACATTAATTGTAAGTATAAGTCATAGTTTCAGTCTAATAATGTTTATGAAAAAGACCTCTGGAGTGATTTAAGAAGCATGTGATTGATGGCTGTGGAAATTCTGTTTCTCAAGTCGCAGTATATTGTTGGTGTTTTTGTATGACTGAATAATCAAATTATAATGTTACAGAGGCTCATAAAATTATGTTTATTTAATTTCACCACCTTGTAGAATATAATATGATATTTTTATAATCAAAATTATTTTAAAGTCTTTTTCTTTATTTCTTAAGACAATTAACACTTCTATTGGTATAATGTTGTAGGTTGGAGCACACCTTTTAGCTCTAGCTCTAGTGGCGGTATGAACTGGGGCGGGACTCAGACTTCAACCAGTACATCTGCTGGTGGATTAAACTGGGGAGGTGATGGTAACAGCGGTGGTGGCGGGGGACTTAATTGGAATAGCTCGTCAACTCAGTCAGCTCCGCCTGCCACTGGGATGGGTTGGGGCGGGGCTAACAATGCTAGCACGTCGTGGGGCGGAGCACCTGCTACAGCACAATCAAATGGTATGTATGTTGTGGTAGTTTTTTCATGTCAGTTTTATGTAGATATTTTATTAGATTCTTTTTATAAAAGCTGTTGTGTAACATCTGTATAGTGTACTTTTTAATCTGTCACTTCCGTGTTTTGCTCAGACATAGTGTGATATCTATTGTGTTACATAAAGTAAGGCTATTTCTTTCATCAGATATGTTATATGAATATTCAATAGTGTTACCCTAATTGTGGTGATGTATGTACTGTTGAATCAAAATAAGTTGAGAATACTATTATAGTGTAGACTAGGTCTATTGGTCAATATTTTGCGAAACATGTTCTCATTGGCTGACTATCTTACTGGTTGTTTACAACCATTCTCAGGTAAATAGAAACCGACTGTAAGAATTCAACCGTATTTGTATAAGATGTCCATGCATCTTGCGGAAATGTGATAGGGAGTGTGTTAGCAGGTTATTCACTATCTATATCAGCTACAAAATCTTGACCAAAAGTTGTTGAAACATTTACTGAATGTCCTGTGGACCATTTTATCAGTTATACGAGGGGTATCAAAAAGTTCAATGACTTTATTTGTACGTTTTTAGTAACTTCATCTAATCATATGAAAATACAAAATAAATTCTTATGTTTTGTAACTTTGATCAATATTACCCAAGCATTTTTGATTTTACGGCATATATTTTATAGTCTTATCAATGGCTATTCAGGGCAATGGATATCATGAATACTAGAAAGCACAAGGCCTATTAGTCATTCACTGATTCAAATATTTTAATTATACTATTCTATACCATTGTCAATGATACCTTTTTAATGCTAATGTATTCCCCTAAATACTAGTCCTGATATCTATTTCAATATTGGTAGAATGCTCGACTGCCCTACTTTATGTCATAGGCCCAGCGAACTCCCAGCGAGGTTCTCCTTGACAATTCAACTGAAGATAAAACATCCCAAGTCATTTATCTTCCGCCTCTGATACATGTCGGCATTATGTCAGTTGCTTGCAAAAAAACCTGTTAGCTGCAAAACAATTTGACAATTGTATCAGCATAAATTACTTTAAATCAGTATATCTTAATTATATCAATGACTCACACACTGTGCTATATAATGTGATCTGTCAGATCATAGCGGTTTCAAAACAGTAGCAACTAAAATGTGTTTGAAGTAATGAAAGTAATTCTACTGACTTTTTGATACACCCTCATACAATCTTGAGAACTTTGTTATTGTTACTGTTGGTGGTATCTTGTCTAATGTGTAATGTTTGATCATACAATGTAGGTCTTGGCGTACCAGGCAATCCTTTCTTATCTGCAACGGGTAAATGTACATTGCAGCTCTATATCATAACTAATCTGAGCAGTATTTGTATCATGCAGGGGTTCCATGAGATGCTGAATCTAAAGGCTCATTTTGATAATTTTTTACTGGATTTTACCATTTTACAGCCAAATTACCTATAATTTAGAGAAAATGGATGCTTCCGCCAAAATCATGAGGATCAAAAATGTGGCTTTTTTGGAAATTTCAGGGGTCAACTTTAGGGTCAAATGGAACCCCTGATTATGTTTTCATTTTGTCACTGTCTTGCAAAAACCTCAAAAACTTGGCTTTCTCTCACAAAATGTCTCCATAAACAGGAACACAAGGCTCTAAGCTGTTAGTAAAGTTTTTTATTTGATTCGTTAGTGAGTAATAATTTAGAAGATCTGATGTTTCTAGATGGTGTTTTATTGAAATATCTGCATAAAAGAGTAAAAGGAAATGTGGAGGTTGTGAGCATATTTAGTTGAAAGCCAAATTAATTGAGTCGATTGCAAGCAGTGTTTTGGTTAAATTTAGTGAACAAGGAAGAGTTGGTCAGATCTTATGATGGTTTTAAAGATTTTCGTTGGAGACATTTCTGTTAAAACTGCTATGGTTATATATTATTTTCTTGCACAAATGTAGCATTCTTAGTGTTTTGTCCATTGCGTTTTCTGTTCAACAACACCAGCATTATGCTTCAAATAAATGATGTCTTGTTTTTGTCTGACATGTCACCCATGTATACAAGCTTGTGTGTAAAATGACACCTGCTTCGTACTTTTGTATTTGTCAACTTTTTGTCGCTATAAAATCGTCTATAGGCCAAATACTTTGTCAGTCTTTTCTAATTTAATTTACAACAAATTGTCATAGCTCTTTGTACATATAAAACAATTGCTTGCTTGATAAGTTATTTATTTATTTCTAAAATAAGCATTAGGCAATTTGTGAATATTGGTTTCGCGCTTTTAAAGATGAAAGATTAATGACCCTTTATTAAAAGATTGGTCAGTGTGTCAGTGATCAGTGTATCAATGCATGTTCTGCCGGTGCATGTTTCACAATTATTGACAATTCTTCCTTGTTCATTTTGTATGTTTGTACATTTCTTCTTAGTGAATGTTAGTGAACGCTGTGTTGATATGGTGCAGTATTTGACTTGCATTAATTAATAAACTTGATAAAAATTAACCCATTTTACTCAATTCACAAGTGCCCTTCGTCTAAATTCCTGGTTTAAGATAAATACTGATTGATTACATGGTAGTCAAAATTCTGGATTCAGAACCCCAGAGATCGATTTTCAGATCGCTATAAATCCGGAAATGTAAAATTTGACTTGTCCGACATAGGAAGCATTTGGTCCGAGAATATCGGTCAATTAAGTAACAATAAACATACACAATTATAGCTCCACAATCTAAAATTAATAATCACATGTATGTGTTTGTGGGATTCTAAGGTTTTAATTACAACTGAACAATTGCTGATGTTGGTTAGCTTTAAAAAACAGACTTGTCCAGGACTAACTATAACTCAACTGTTGGTAGCCCGATTCAGCATTTGACTAGTCCAGGACGTTGGGCTAGTGGATTTCTAGAGCCCTGGGGGTAGGGCAGATAGGGGCAAATCTGTTACTGAACAAACAAAATTTAATTTAAATGTTTTTAAAAAAAGCATATGATAACAGCCAAGGTGTTCCGTGGCTGAGTTCTATGATTCCCGCTAAGTTTTCAGGATTGAGGATTTCGCTCTATTGACCCACCTGTGTTTACAACTAGGACAAAATTGCTTGATTTAGCCTAAAGTCAAATGACTCTTCTTCCTCTGTATATATAGTGAAGAGTTTTGAAATTATCGGTGCTGCGAATTTTACAGGGGAAAGATTTAGTTTTCTCCACTTAAAACTGTGACATATCAGTTCAATTTTTTTCTTATGGAATTACACTCACTTAAAATGGACTTGTTATCAGTATTGTAGTTTATGTTTTTAAATTAACAATTAAAAGTTTATTGTGTCAGTTAATATTGCATCATATAAGTGGAAAATGTTTGCAACTCGGCATATTTAACTTCTGTTTGACTTATGTTGGTACTCTCTCTAGCAACGTTCTCTGGCTAGAATGAAAAAGTTTCCTTTTATTTTTCTGCATTGGTGAGGTTTTTGTATATTAAAGCAGGTTTAACTGTACTGTAAAGTCTGTATGTCTGTAATTAAAGGTAAAAGGACCTTTGTAGTAATTTTGTACATTTTAAATTTACTATAGTTATATCCTATCATTAAATCATTTATAGTTTGATGATCAAATATTTCATGTGATAGAAGTGGTTCACTTAGTATGGTCAGGTCGTATGACGGATTGGTCCATATTTGGGATGGAATAAAGTGTTTAAAATACGTGAATCTAGCATTTCGAGGGTTCAGTCCAAGACTATACTAACTCCTATATAAATACATATGAGTTGGGATAGTCTTGCACTGAACCCTCGATTTGCAGTTTGAATATTTCAAAAATGCTTTGAATTTGCCTACTTTTATTATGTATATAGCATGAAAGTTACTTGAATTGCATTTTAGTGATTATGACCTCAGCAGTTGCTATGATGTATTTTGTTTCAAGTTTCTCCAGCCACTCGCTGAAAGACATTTGTCTTCTTTATGAACGTATTTTATACACTGGATTGTTTTTTGTATTTTATGGTTTTATCCTAGAAAGAACATGTACATGTACACTTGATTGCATTGTTAACATTTATCAGGAATCTACTGATATCCAGGCATGCATTGTTCTAGTAATTAAGGTTTATCAGAAATTTACTGATATCTGGTCAAAAGTTGTTTTAGTAATTAAGTTTATCAGGAATTTACTTTTAATTAAGTTTATCAGGAATTTACTGGTATCCAGTCAAGAATTGTTCTAGTAATCAAATTTTATCAGGAATTTACTGGTATCTAGTCAAGACTTGTTCTAGTAATTGACGTTTATCAGGAATTTACTGGTATCTAGTCAAGATTTGTTCTAGTTATTGACGTTTATCAGGAATTTACTGGTATCTAGTCCAGATTTGTTCTAGTAATTGACGTTTATCATGAATTTACTGGTATCTAGTCAAGATTTGTTCTAGTAATTGACGTTTATCAGGAATTTACTGGTATCTAGTCCACATTTGTTCTAGTAATTGATGTTTATCAGGAAATTATTGGTACATTTTGTATCCAGTCGAGAATTATTATTTTAGTAATTAGCATTTATCAGGAATTTACTGATATTCAGTCAAGAATTGTTCTAGTAATTAATGTTTATCGGACAATTCTTTACCATCCAGTCAAGAAAAAATCATTTAGGTAACTAATACTTACAGGAATATTCTTGTAACCTATTGAAATGGATGCACTGTTCAATGCAGTTTATAAATTGTTTGATTTAGAAGCAAAGAAATAGGCTCAGCATAGGTATACCAATATACAAATTCTACTAAATGATAATGTATACATTTATTGTGTATCTCCTCATCAAGTTCAATAAATATTGAATCATGTCTTATAAAGGGGTTTATTGTCCATCTTTTATAGACTGATCATTCAAATGTGTTTTTTTTCTCCTACAAAAATGTTCCAAAATTGTTAGCTGTGAGTCATGTTTATATGCATACTAGTACATTTATTTTGTATATGCTAACAAACTACTTGTATGATAAACTTGAGGGTTTATACAATACAGAGTATTTTATTATCACATAATGAGCATGATGTGTGTACATGTAGATGTTGAGAAATCACTAAGGATAAAGTAGTTTCTAGTATTAGTGTTTCAATATAATTATGTCATTAATATGCAAATATTTTGGAGACATCAAGGAATACGAATGCCATGAATATGCAAATATTTTGGAGACATCGAGGAATACGTATTCGAATATTTTAACACTACTAATCTTCGGATTATTTCCAGAACCCCATAACTTGTTTTTCGTCTTTTTGAGAAAAACAACTTAAAAATGTTTACCCTCTTGAGATAATTGTTACATACAGGGTTATGGAATTGCATTGTATTTAAGTTATTTGCATTCCAGAACAATATAGGTAGTACAGATAGAAAGAGATTGGAAAGACGTTTTCAACAATACCAAATACTCAAAACCGCCAAAAATTTAATAACGGGATTCTGGAAATAAGGCGTCGTTATGTCTAGTGGTATTGTTTACAATGAATGTTTCTGTTTTCAAACATCATTTTCACTTATATAAGTAGTGATGAGTTGGATTATATTTTTGTTTATTTAGACATTTTTACCACACCCAGATACAGCATATTCCAGAAATATTCAGATAAAATATTTGAATGTTTTTGCCATTTCTAATATTCACACTTGTATTGAATATTACATAAAACTTGATATTATTAGTAAAAACAATCAAATTGTAGCCTGTTTGTTTCATTAATGTGGTACAACCCCTTATAAGGAAGGGTTTTCAACAGTTTCACGTTGGTATATACATATTGCCGTTATTGCTCAAATGTGACGAAATATCTGTCTGGTTGTTTCAATAACCTTGTGCATTGAACTGTACAGGCAAACTTGTTCATAATAGTTTTAGAATGATTTGATTGCTATTAATTTGGTTTCATCTGCAAGTACAATGCATGATTGGATGATAATGATTTTGGTGAATGCGTTTAGTCTGTTGCATGAATGAGGGCAATACTCATAAATTGGGTTGCTGCAACTATGGTTGATTTTGGATATGAAAATCCTATGAGGGTTTAGACGTGTTCAATATTTCTAGTTTTATTTTATTAGTTTTATTTGATGGTTTTATTAATGTTAGATTTTCATAAGCACAGTACAAAGTTTTGCTGTTGCTGTAAATCAAGTAAAAATTAAGATACCTTTATTGAAATATCTAAGTGTAATCATGTAGACGCTGTCAAGGTTTTCTTGCCTTTAAACCTATATCTGCTGTTTAAATGTCACCTTTGACCAAAATGCAAGTAACGACAATATTACTTATTTGTTGTCACTATGGGATGGCTGTGTCATTAGTGTTATATTTATTTCAGTATCGAATCCATTTGGTGGTGGCAGCAGTACAACTCTTACATCTCAGTCGTCGTTAGGTATGGGTGGTGTATCACAAGCGCCAACTGCCAATCCTTTCGGTGGCCAAGCTCCTGTAAATTCAAGTGGTTTCGGAGCATTTGGAGCACAGAATGCACCTGCTTCACAGAGTGCGGGTTTCGGACAATTCGGTGCCCCGCCAGTTTCCTCTGGTGGAGGGTTTGGTCAATTTGGCACTCCTGCTAGTTCTGCTAGTGCAGGTTTCGGACAATTCGGTGTACAAAATGGTGGATTTGGTGCTAATACCCCAACCACTGGGTTTGGTGGTGCTCAGCCAACTATGTCTACTGGTTTTGGGGCTCAGCAAGGTTTCGGTGCTGGGCAACCTAGCTTTGGCCAACCGGCAGGATTTGGTGGTGCAGGCTTCGGGGCTCAGCCCACACAACAGGGATTCCCACAACAAATACAACAACAACCTGCTGCATTTGGTGGTCAGCCGGCTCAAATGCAGAGCTTTGGAGGAGCGCCAGGTTGGGGTCAAATGCCTGCTTCCTCGGGGTCAGCGAACCCTTTTATGGTTGGTAGATTTTAATATTCTATAGATAGGGAATTATAACATTACAGTGATACCATGTCAATTTTTTTTATCAGCTTTGTAAGGCACACTGGCATTCGTCGCATAAAGGCCCCCAAATCCAAAAAAAATTAAATAAATATTTTTACTTAAAATTTTCGTTTTGGGGGCCTTTATGCGACGAATGCCTGTGGTAATGCATATAAAATTATTTTATTGGGTTATTTTCTCCTTTGAGTCTGGTGAGCTATTGTGATGTGTCCTTGCCTGTCGTATGTCCCCGCTTCAACATACATATTAGAATTACATCTACAATGCAGCTGATTGCGCAATCTTTCTCAAAATTCATAGGAATGATTGAGGCTCAGGCTTTAATCGTAATAGTTAAAATTAACTAATCATGTTCACAATATTGGTGACCATGGCATTCAATTAATAAACAAATCATGTGACCTCCTTCCAAATTTGCTAAAATAATTTTATCACTCAAAAAATCATTGCCACCAGGTGCCAGGTTGATCTTGATATAACAGGGATAGGGAACATCAAAGATCTGTTGATATAATTTGTCTTGCAATTATAACTGTATGTCTTATACCAAAAAATACAAAATATGTATTTGGGCATGTGAACAGTTAAACGTTACAGGGCCATCAATGCTCCCCTGTTTTAAACATGATCTAGTGCTGGCATATGGAATGATCAGGGGTTCTAAAAGGTGCTGAATTGCAAGGGTCATTTTGATAATATTTGACCGTTTTTTGCCATTTTACAGCTAAATTACCTGTAATTTATAGAAAGATTTACCCTTCAGTGAGAATTCTGAGGGTCAAAATGTGGTGTTTTGGAAATTCCAGGGGTCAAAGGGTCAACTCCAGGGTCAAATATAGCCCCAGATGATCAAATCAAACTCGTCCAGCCATGATGATCATGCCTGCCATTATTGAATGAAATAAAATATTTTTGTATCCTAAAATCATCAAACATATGTTATATTTTCAGTCATAGAGGGAGCTATTTCAGGTGTGACTCTAGTACAGTATTTATTGCCCATCAGTATATTACTCTCTGTATCATACACTGTACCATTAGATATGTATTATAAATCCCTCTCAAATTTTATGCCCATTCAATACACATCCTGATTTTATATATACAGCACTGCAGCATTTTTTTATACCCCCGCTTCACAAAGTAAAGAAAGGGCTGTATAGGAATCAGGCAAGTTGTCCGTCCGTCCGTCGGTCTTATTGGAAGCATTATCCTTTCTCCTGACATCATCCATTCCAGCATACTTGAAAAATAAGGCTTAGGTATCGTTATAAATATAAATATTTTTTAAATAGATGTAACTTTAGAAATCATTTCACCGGTAAAAAATATTCTATGTCTTTCTTTGTGTAATGAAATTCTTTACTTTTAATCAATTTATATATATCATGCAACAAGTTATCACCACTTGTTTTTATCACTCCCCATGCCTGCTTCCTTGGTTACTAACTAGTGCTTGCACATCGTTCAGAGATTGTGAAAATAGTGGTTCAACCTGGTCCAAGTCAAGATTCGAACTCATGACCTATGGATCAGGAGTCGGGCACTCAACCCCTTTACCAATATGCCTTCCTGAATGATTTTTTTGTGGTTCTCATGTCAATATAAGTTAATGAAATGAAATTCATCAGACCAATTACTTACCACTCTCCATTATATTATATTGATAATTTGTATTTAATTCCTTGAGTATGGATGTGTACTGGGAATCTAGATATGTTGTGATTGCAACTTTTTCACATTTTTATTATAATGATGACATTTTCATGGCTAAATAACATCAACCTACTTACAGGTCCACACTAATCCGTTATTTTCACAGAAAGAGAACCAACTGCAAAAACCACTAACTCATTCATGTGAAATATTATATGTTGATAACACATAAGTGAACAACACATTTGTACCTGTTTGCACGAAATTCAAATTTGTTTTACTGATTAAATTTACCTTCTTAATACAATGTGTTTTTTTCTTACAGTCGACAGCACAGCAATACTCAAACACAACACCAAAGGCAGGGGCTACAAATCCTTTCTTGTGATACACTCTAAACACTAGCTTGTACTAGTGATAGGATAAAAAACTATTTATAATTGGAACAACTTACACAAAGATCAATGATTTTATAAATAGGGGAAAAGATGGAGGAAAGAGCATTCTTTGTACTACAAGAGCTAAGTAATAGACTGACAACGTAGCCAGTAGCCAGCAGGATCATGAATTTGTTAGGAATAGTGTGGTGCAAATGTTTTTTGTGGGTTATATTGCAATAGACTTGGCTGTGTCCAAGTAAGACCACAATAGACTTCCATGATCTGTAAAAGAAATACGCTGACATCTATTTAAGATAATTCCTCTGTTTGATGAAATTGAACAAATCTCAATTACAAATTCAAAACAGGGTTTCCGCCAGGCCTTTATCACTCGTCCGGACCTGACTTGCCTTCATATTGAAAGGCCACTTGCCAACAATTATTTATCGCCGTGACATGCCTTATTTCTGGAGTGACATATAACTATGTATTTGGTCGCTAAATCTCGTGCATCTCTCCTCCACTGTGTAAATACTGGCATCAACATAAGTCGCCATTATTGACAATAATCTTAGCGTCTGTCCAGCTGCCGCAATATTACGGGGTTGGTCCATCATTTTACAAGACCATTGATCTGTCTACGTCTTATAAATTTTAGACTTGAAAATTATCGAACCATTCTATGTTTTCCACGCTACCAATTTGTACAAAATATATGATATGCCATTGGGGGAACGCCTCCCAAACCCTACCTGTATGGACCACCTGATATGCCATTGGGGAACGCCTCCCAGACCCTACCTGTATGGACCACCTGATATGCCATTGGGGAACGCCTCCCAGACCCTACCTGTATGGACCACCTGATATGCCATTGGGGAACGCCTCCCAGACCCTACCTGTATGGACCACCTGATATGCCATGGGGAACGCCTCCCAGACCCTACCTGTATGGACCACCTGATATGCCATTGGGGAACGCCTCCCAGACCCTACCTGTATGGACCACCTGATATGCCATGGGGAACGCCTCCCAGACCCTACCTGTATGGACCACCTGATATGCCATTGGGGAACGCCTCCCAGACCCTACCTGTATGGACCACCTGATATGCCATTGGGGAACGCCTCCCAAACCCTACCTGTATGGACCACCTGATATGCCATTGGAAAATCCTGGCGGAAACCTTGCAAAATGTCCATTATGATAATGCTGGTTGTATTACTAGTACAATTTAAAAGGATATAGTCGGTGTACTTGTCTCTGATAGAACAATGTAGCCGACTGCAGACTGTCATTCCATAGATTTGTAGCATTGTATATAAAGGGAGCCACTTTGAACAAACTCATAAGATGTTTATTAATCAAGTTGTATGTTAATGTAACCGAATATCCTTTATTATACATTTTGTGTCAAATAACAACTTGAAATCAAAAGAAGTCTTCTTTAATTTGTATTGATTTCCATGATGTTAGACAGCTATTTGCTTTTACTGTTTGATATAAGGGCTATTTCAGGAAACTCTCGCAGTGGGGAGGGGTATGAACAATGACCAATTAAAATTACCTGGATGGGGGTCAGAGTATGTTAGTGGGGGTAGTTCCTATCCCCCAGGGGGATTTTCCTGGAATAGTCCCAAGATAATCCAATGTCATTATATGAAAAGTTCATGAATGTTTTTTATATTCATAGCATTTTTAAGGATTTCATTTGTTACTATTATTAGCTTGCTTTACAATTTGATACAAATACAGTGATGATAGTTCCCAATGTCAGTTTGTTAATTAAGAGCATGTATCTCAACGTTTTTGTTTGATCTGTGATTTAAGTGCTAATTGTAATTATAAATTGTAATACACAATATTTGTACTATAAGTAATTATTTGGACATTAGGTATCATTCTGTATTATGTATAGGAAGTCATTGGCATTTGTGTCATTAGAATTCTGTTTTTTCTTGTTTTATGTTATATGTGCCAACAAATTGTTTTTTGCAAGTGCTTTATCATTATCAAAATCTCTTAGAACTGTTTTCATAAACAGAACAGCATCTCAAGTGACAATTTTTGAAATGTATACAATAGTTACACAGAAAATGTTGTCCTGTTAGTAACTGTATGTTAGAATGGTGTTGGTAAACATTTACTTTGAAGTACTGATTTCATACAGATCTCAGTTAAGAAATTGCTGGAAGTTCATGTGAATATATCAGATCATTTGTCGGGGGCTTTCCAGACAGAAACGTGTTCAGTTTGGTCAGTTAGGGGCAGATTTGGTCAGGTTGTTAAAATGTCTTGGGATTATCCCCTGAATTTTGAAGATTTCCTCTTTTTTTGACAATGAGTATTCTCACCACTGCTTTGTACTGGTAAGTCTATAAATACAAAGGACTTCTTTCTACATGGGCATTAAAGATATACACACGATTCACATAACAATATTGACTGTTGTTTGTGTACAAGTAGCAGATTGGTTCAACTTGTGACGATTTTAGTTTGTCGCTGCAACACTTGCTCATTGAAATGGTGAATAATTCATTAATAGCCTGTTATACGTTATTTGTGTTCATTTGTGAATAAAACTTTCAATTCACTACCTGTTTGATATTTTATTGTTTGTTTATCTTTAATAAAACATAAAAATAAAACATATGTACGGAAATTACTCATACATGCGGACAGATGGATAATGTGAAATGGGAATATATTACATGCATTATGTACATACTTTTTTATGTTGTACACTTAACCAATTTAGAAACTGAAAGGTTTTATGACTATATATTAATGATGATACATTTTCTAGTTCAATATAAATGCACAAATTGCTATTAATCTTATATATGTTACATCAATAAAAATTGTACACATTATTATATTTATATTGGGTTATCATTGTAAAAATCATCATTATACAACCTTTGGGTTTCTAAACTGTTTAAGTGTCTGTGGATAGGTATGTGGAAGTCTACTTGCCATTATTCCATGTTTTGATATGGAGTTTTATAGGTGTCTGTATTAATTAGCAAGAAAACGTTTTCGATGTTATCTTTGTTTTGAACATTTCATTTCATTCCACCAAACAAGAACAAAAGGGTTTTGCTTATATTGAATATTTCTCCCTTGAAGTACACTTATCATAGGTAAATCAAAGTACTGTGCAGTCTCCACAGAGCAACACACTTTTGTAGGCACTCATTTTGGCTGTTGTTGCTGTAGAGTGGTTAAATTGAGGGAAAATTGCTACAGTTGTTGAAGAGAGGTTGTTGCTCAATAGAGGGCTGCTCTGTATTGGTTGCATTGTATATGTTAATTTACTATTGATTATGAACTGTATGTTATTACTATGAATACTTACGTTATACAGTAAAACCTCAATAAAAAGACCACCTTGGGGACCTTTGATAACTGGTCTTAATATTGAGGTTGAATAAAGAGCAAACCGGTGAAAATGGACTTGAAAATAGTGTTCGTTATTTTGAAGTGGTCTTATTATTGAGGTGGTCTTTAAGTGAGGTTTTACTGTACATGTATAATCTGGTTCAGAAGGTGTTTGTTTCCTGTATGGAGAACATATCGAGGATTGAGAGGTAAACTAGTCTATCTGGGTGTACTTAGATACATACGTTGTTATGTTTCCAAGGCTCTGTGATCTGTACTGTATTCAACTTCGCTCTGGACATTATTTGCTAGCTTACTTGTATTTACGTTATTTACTTAATAGTCAGATTGAAAGGAAACCTGAGTATTTAAGCTAAGTGCTTGTAGTTAGAAATGTAATTACAGATTATATCTGTATTTGTTTTTACATATTGCATAATGCTTGTTGATGTTTTTCATGACAATAAAATAATAAATTGCTATGGTATTTAAATAGTAAATGAATACATTCAGTACGTGCCATTCTAGTACAAAATGAAAGATAATGTTCAGATAGATTGATAGAGACTTTCGTTTTTTCTGTTGTTTTGTTTGAATATATTGTGTTCTATACAGTCTGAATGAAGGGTTTACCGTTGGTATATTTGTTTTAAAATATTCCTGTTTTAGACTTAAACTAGTATATATGTTATATCTTCACATAGTGCTTAATATGAACACAGTGGTAGTTTATGTATGGTAACTAATTCTCTCAGCTTTCCCTGAAATAGTGTCACTTCAGCATAATTTAATCCAAAGTTTCACTGCATTGTACTGAACCTCATATTTTTATACAGTGTAGCTGGGGGTATTATTCAGCACTTTTGTTATTCACATGTTGTGTATAGTGCTGTTAGATTGACTGCAAACAGGTGTATGACAATTTAGGTAAGGAAATGCTTTTGTGCGTAAAGATATAACTGCTGTTTGCTTTACTTTTCTATAAAAACAGAACCGCAGCTTTTCTCCCCGTCAAGCTTACAGACAAACATTTCAATACAACTTATTTGAAATGTAATGGTCCGGGTAATAATATTCATACATTCGCGGTTAATAAAACCGCACTATACATAGATGTATATGGTTAAAATTTACGGATAAATTGGAGAACACCCAAAGCCTGTATGCTTCTTCGTTGATTCGCATATAGACATCACTTGCCTACTGTTCGCAATGTATTAAGTTGATATATATTGTATTTTCACAAGCTTGCAATAATGTTAATAAAGTGCTTTGTATGGTTTCCAGTGTTCTGTCGATTATATAAGTGAATATTTTTAGTATAATTCTATTGATTCTAATTATACATATTCATCTGCTATATTTAAATAATTATATTACTTTAACGTTATGAAGTCGTTATATTATCATTATAAATATACATTACACGTAAATAATTGTATGCATTACTTTGTTTTGTGCTGTATATCATATAGAACTCAAATAATGCATGAATTGATATAGACACTCGTGTTATATCATTCTAATAATGGAGATAAATCCCAGAATCATAAAATGTCTCAACTGAAATCTCAAACACAGATTTTATGACCTAATATTTCAAGTTGATCAAGAATGGTGGTATGTACGCAGATCAAAGTATTTGTGAACCTATGTATTATTAAGTGATTTGTTATACATTATGATTGGAGTCCTTATTTAAACGATTAAAATATTTGAAATGAGACAATTCTCATCGACATTTTGTGACCCTGGGACCTAGAACTGAAACATTGACTTGCTATATGATATAGTTTAACACTATGAATATTGTTTGGAGGCCCCAATTTTCAAGGTTTCTTGATTTGAGGTTAGGGAGGGGTCCTTTGTAATATATTTATTGCCATCTTCCTGCAAGATGTTTTCCACGTACATTGTATTTTGGTTGGTGAATAACAACATATCAGTTGTTGTAACCGTTCTATATTTACAGTAATAGATTAATAGTAACTTTGTACAGTATGTAATGATGTCTGTTTTTCATAAAACATCATTTTTATTTTTGCTTCTTGTATTATTTCTGTGCAGGAAACAATCTGCTGTTTGTGGAAACTGTATTGTTGAGTTAAATATCAGTTACTTTCAGTATTTGCAGTCTATTGTGTTCTCAAGCTATATTGTATTAAAAAAAAGATTCCAAAAATATTTTTTTCTGTATCAGAAGTATGGACAAAACCACTGTATTATACTGGTGATAAAAGTGAAGAGAGATCTCTATTAATTTATTTTCAAGATCAAACTTTTTTCTTCCATCCCTAATAAAGTACCTTGTATGAAAATATTTATGTTAAATTCTGTATTATCTACTAGCAACATTTAGATATTCAGTCAATGTTCAAGTAATCCCCACCAAGTATGCATTGGTAGATATCTTCATTTTTTGGAACAACCAGGGCTATCCAGAACTTTAGCAAGAGCATTTACCTGTATCAAACAATTCATGTTTGTTGGCAAGTGTTGAATTTATCCACTGCCTTACAAGTCGATAGAAATGCATTTATGATGCAGCACATTTTTACATGTCACTGGAAGTTCAGAGAAGCTATTCATACATTTGAGTGCCTCATTTTATGCTTCCTGAAGTGACGTACTTTCCAGAAAACGTCACATGTGAGGTCACCATGTACTGGCAGTAAGCAATATTTGCCCTTTTGGCAATATAAAAACGAAGTGACTGTATGGAGTAAATATTGTTTCCTGCTTGCAAATATTGACATCACTTGTTGCGTTTTCTTGGAATGACGTCACTTACAGAAGAGGTTGTAAATCCCATAGCAGCGCTCATATTATGTTTGTCATGATATATATATATTCATAGATTCAAAAATGAACTGTCATGTTGTCAACAAAGTTGTACTTAAATGACTAAGGAATTGAGAACTATTTGGTGTGCCAACATGCACGTTTGTGTCATGGGCAGTTTCTCTGTAAGAAATACACAGCAGAAGTATAAGGTTATAGACCACTAAAATGTAGTTATAAGATACATAGAATGGTATGGAACTGATGTGGAACTGATTGGCTAGAATGTTATCAGGCTCGGCAATATTGTCGGTACAAAGCGCTTACACTTGCTTTTCCTTCTATATAACCTTGCCTGATTACATTGATCTGCACTCAACAGGTTACTGATATTCTTCATATTAAATATTCCTCATAAGTTATATTTAGCATTTAAACTGAGTTTGTAATAATGTTTTGACAGTTTAGGATGAGTTTGTCGAAAGCTAGTACACAATCTATGTTAGCAATGTGTCATACTTCTTTTTAGCAGTTAAATGTCATTAAATTTGACTGCCGTATGTTTCATTCTGAACAGTTTTCATTCATTATTTCCATTTGATATTTGAATGTGGTGAATATAATATACATGCTTGTAATGCTTTATTGAGATATGTACGTGTACTATTTTAAGAATTATTTGATTAGCATTCATTATCTTGTTATTATCTTATGTTATTTTTGTGATATGTTTATTGTAGCCTTCCAGTCTCAATAAATATGTGAAACTTCAATACCGTTATGTATTGTCTTCTTTAAACTTGTAACCCCACATTTTCAAGGAAATCCCCATATCATTAATGTCATGGAGCCAGTTGGTGGACCGCGGCCCAGGATTGGCGAGTGCAATCCTGGGTCCCGACTTCAGGATACTTACACTCGGCTCTCAAATCACAAATTTCCTTCAAACTAAATACGAGTTACTACTGAACTTGTTTGAGTAAATCTTGTGACATGATTGATGAGTGTGTCTGTTATAATTCTGTTCCGACGGAAGTGTGAAGGTTAGAGAGTGGGAATTGGATAAAAATGCTATTCTGGTATTTGGTATTCTTTTTGGTCCATTTTTTATGACATTTAAGTGTAAATCTGAGATTTTAGGGCTAATATTGAATATAAATCATACTCAAAAAAAATCATACTCAAAATTTACACCCTATCTCATAAACCTAAAAGAAAGAATATTTAGTTTTAAGAATATATCTCATTTAGAAAATATATCTACTTCCCACTGACAAATATTGAGTTCTGAATGCCCTGAGTAATGATAGTAATTTTTAGGACAGGATACCCATGGGTAACCAATTCAGTTTTGTTCCAGTATGTATGGTATGAAACTAGCCCTGTAGGTGATGCAAAATCATGGTCGAGTTTCCCTTGAGCCGAGACCAAATTGAATCCTGAATTTACTTGAATTGTAAATTAACTGGCTCAACCTTTGGTGAATAAATGCAACAATAAAAAGTTGCCAGTACTTCATGATATACAGTAGTAATCCAGGGTTTGCACGGGTCTTGAATTTAATGCCTAATCCTTGAAAAGTACTTGTATTTGCAACAGCCAAAAACTCCTTGAAAAGTACTTGTATTTGTAACAGCTAAAACTCCTTGAAAGGTACTTGTATTTGTAACAGCCAAAAACTCCTTGAAAAGTACTTGTATTTGTAACAGCCAAAAACTCCTTGAAAAGTACTTGAATTTTGAAGAAAAATATTTTTGGTAAATTGCCCTTGAATTATTTTGCTGCGAATAGAAAAAGGGACAAAAATAACAGACCAACAATGAAGTAAAAAGGCGAAAAAATGACAGAGCTTGATTAGGCAACTCTTTGTTTGCACAAACACTGGATCACAGTCAACACCTACAAACAATGTATGTGGAATCTCATATAGTTGTTTATAGTACAATTCAAAGGTCTTGTAACACAAAAACGGAGAATTACAAGCGTTTTATTTTGTATACTCCATTTCTATAATTTGAACTATATTAATTTACACCTGGTTTGAATATAGTGGATAATACGGTTTCACACTTTTTAAAACATCTTCAAGGTACATAGTCTTGTTTGGACAAAATATCCTCAGTAATAAATATAAGAAAGTAATTTACTTCATACAGATGTACTCTACAACACTGCATTGTAACATTTCTTACAAGTTTACAAAAAACACAAATTCAAGCGTCCGATACCTGTACTTGCTATCCTGGCCTACACACAGAGTTAGCACCAGCATAGGAAATACCTGTATCGGACTTGTGTTTTACAATTTCAAAACTTTCAAAATCTTTAAGAAAAGTTACGATGCAATGTTTTAAAGTATGTCTGTGTGAAGGCATTAATATGCCATTTTCTCAATAGCATATTTTGATAGAAAATTTGACTATTACCTTTAATCTTCACGCAACGTAAGGTCTGCTTCATTAATATCTTGGCACTTTTACCAACAAAGAGTGATAGTATCATGGTGAAGCCTTAAATAAACTGCGCCGAGGTGTCAGAAAGAAATCACACCACCGAGGTTCAAGCCCTTACAGCAGACCCTGGTTCTAACCTGTAACTTCTAAAACAAGGGGACTTCTATAACTCATAAAATATTCTAGAAAGTTAATTCAAAGACACAAATTTAAGAAATCAACTCTACCTGGCTGATTCATTATGCCATAATGTTCGTTGTTGAGATACACAAAGGTCTGTAATGTATATTAGAGTAGCTAGCTATGAGACAGACATACATATGGACAGACAGACAGTCATATACACAGAATGTAGGGAAAATCAACAGAAATGTTAGGTCTGATATTGGACTCAGTAAAAAGTTAATAATATCTATAATCTAATAAGAGTAGCTAGCTAAGAAACAGACGAACAGAAAATAGCATCGATAGAAATATAATGTATGGTATTAAATTATGTACATGTATACAACTATACCTAGCAATGATACATTCATACCAGGTTTGTCTCATTTGCATACTGGTAAGACACTTGTACACATATCTATCAGTATAATATAATAAACAAAAAGTGCATAGAGAGAACAGCATATTTCAGTACGTAGGTACCAGAAAAATAAACCCCACATTTTACGACAAAATCAACTACTCTAGAAAATACAGTAATACTGTCAGAAATCTTATATTAATTTTACAACCGGTATCTTCAAATACAGACATATAGTATGTAAATTCATTAAGTGAAAAAATAGCACTAACTCTGGAAGAAGATACGGCAGAACTCATATTTCTCTAAGAAATGTCTTCAAACTGTAATACATATAGAGGAACTTATATGAGCTGTCATTATTTATTGAATTTATTAAACACGTCTTCTAAAGTCGAGTTTTTATCAGTTTTAGATGACGAGTTTAAAAAATACAATAAAAAATGAACACGATTGCATGATTCTATCTATTACATAATAGCAGAAACAGCTGATTTTTCGCCCAAACATAACCTTAACCACCTTATTTTTAATTTTCAGCCACAAGATACGAGTTCAAATGATTATATCACATAGACTTTCATTCAAATTAACAAGACATTAATTTTTGTACAAAATAAATATTTAACAAATGTCAACATCATTTGAGCGCGTCTACGTCACACTTGCTTTGTTGTGACGTCGCACGCACGTGAGTGGTTATTTCACTAGTGAAATATCGAAAATAATACATGGGTGTTATTACCACTCTACACTGTATATTATGTTATAAATATAGTTGTGGAAAGAAGCAAACTGATAAAATAGTCTCTATGTATTAAAACAAATGTCACTATTTAATCATGATATGGTAACAATGAAATAGAATGATACTGGTATGAGAAAGATAACAAACACTATGCAGCTACTGGCTTTCCGAATAGGTATACAATACCTCTAAATTCACAGAGAAATTTCTTTCAGTACAAACATTAATGAAAATTCTAAACATACCATTACATTGTACTAGTATCAAAGTCCGACCATTCTTATCGGACACTCGTGAATATTCGAACATATCAGTAAATTATCATCAGCGAAATACGAAGAACGACTTTCAATATTTGTTTAATGATCATATTCCCGCTCGATGAGAACGGCGAAAGACTGAGTTCCAGTCAAATTATGTCTAATAATAACACTGGTATGAATGTTCTAAACAAACATACACTAGTCTAAAAAGTTTTTGAAAACAATTTTAGAGTATAAAATTCAATTCAACATATTCTTTAATGCATAACAATTGGTTAACATCATAACTAGAACATTTTTTTCCCACTATATACATACAACGACAAACATACAACAATTATACCCATGCTAAATACCGATTGACTTTATATGAGATCACCTAAATGTCTGCTTTTTAGAAAATATACCAACAAACCGTACAGCACAGTTATTAACATATCCTAAACATGCGAAACTTCAACAAAGACAAAGCATTTGCCAAACCGATAATTTACTTTTCTATTTTAAAACCAAAAAAACCCACATGAGTTTGTACCAGACATGCAAGGCAGTAAGACACATTTCGGTGCAAACTGCAAGACAACTGCCGTAATTGAAGCTTCAAAGACAGATAAGTACAGTGCAATCTCTCTAGAGCAAAACCCTTTCAGAAATGTAATTATTTTGGCTGTTGTAGAAAGGTTGCTGTTAAATTGGTAATAATTTTTCACAATAAAAATTGAAAATGTTGCTAAAGAGAGGTTGTTGCTCAAGAGAGGTTAAATTGATAATAAATTTTTACTTCAAAAAATTGAAAACATTGAAGAGAAGTTGTCTCCCCAGAGACTGCTACTCTTGAGAGATTGTACTGTTGTTGTATTTAGAGAAGTGTCGATGTCTGCGTCACCATATAAGGACTATCGGCAATAACGTATATGTATAATGTCATATGTTTGATATATACAACTGTAACAACATATTGAAATCAGTCAATCACACATGAGGCACTGGAATGTAACCATGGTAACACAATATTAACCACACTCCTGTTTTACTGTCTTCAGAATTAAGTTGGTTTGATATGTAAGATAGTTGGCACTCAGGAATACACTCTGGTTTCTGTAAGGAAGAATAAAAGTGATGTAAGCATGGATTATATACAAAAGATCTGGGACATAAACAGTCAGTGTGTACAGGGTACCTATTGGATATCCAGTAGACATTGTAGAAGCAACCACCTGTATTAAGTGACTTGTTCATTGATTGCCCACTTAAATTCCCACCCAAGCGTTTTTCGGCGCAGCTGTATTAACATGGTTTTGCTATTTGCATATCAGTGTTGTGTAAACCAATCAAATCTTAAATTAACCACCAAGGCAATTTCTCTTCAACCGAACAAGGTTTGTGACCTGGACGCGGATTGGTTAACCTTTCGATAAAGGGTACGTTACCTTATCTAAATCCACAGAATTTCGGTGAATTTACCGAAATCCACTTTGGATCTGGAGTGACCAGCAATCGTAACATCTCGGCAATTTTTTGTTGCACAACAAATCTTAACCTTCAAATTGTGCCTACCATCTTTCAAGATATCTCTTGTTACTATATGAATAGCATCTATTAAACGACTTTTCTATACACAGCTAGCATAGGTCTCATTTCATTGAGGTATAAAAAATTCAGTTATTCCTTTACAGCATATCGTTAACATCAGCAAGAGGTATGGGTTAATGCACCACCAGCAATAACTTTTGTTATCTGAAAAACTACTTACTGATTTGCATCCCTAAAGAATTCCTTCAATGTGTTGCTGA
Source organism: Mactromeris polynyma (assembly GCA_032209605.1). Lineage (NCBI taxonomy): Eukaryota > Metazoa > Mollusca > Bivalvia > Venerida > Mactridae > Mactromeris > Mactromeris polynyma. The sequence goes on from JASFXZ010000024.1 coordinate 9,326,664, forward strand.
ACTTCTTTGAATAACGTACAAATTCCTTCTTTCTATCTTCAAGAATCTACAGATATAATGAACATAATTCTCTAGATTTATTAGCACAACGATTTAATACAACTGACCATTTTTCAACAATTATTCAGTAATATACAACATTCAGTAGATCTAACAAGTTTTCCTGGAAGTAATTAACAAGCAGTATTAACTTGCCCTTTAGCAAGCAACTTTCCCATATGAATCGGATGTGGAGAACAAACGACTGTGACAAAAAGTCATGGAAGGACCTGACCTGCCGCGCCAGAGTATTGAACCCAGACACCCAATGATACAGTCAATCATTTTAACACCTCCAAACAGGCAGGCTCATACCAATGTTACCATTCATAAGTTACTGATCATTGTACAATGAATATGATAATAAACATCATCATTTCAAGTAATAAAGGGCGGAATAAAAACATGAATCAGAAACAATTAAAGACACAATATATTTGTTAAGATTTCACTGAGAAATCAATTGTATTTAATGTATCACTTATGAAGGAATAGCAAAATTAAGTCATAAATAAAGCAGTGGGACTTAAACACACTATAGTATATATATACTTACAATGCAACTTAATATATCATATAATAATAATAAATTACCTGTTTACTGCCATTTTCTGACTGTGGAACTTCATTTATCACTCTATTTACAGCATCCAGTAAATATCTTATAGCGCTTGCTATACCTCTGAAATATATCAATTACAAGCTTTCAACATGCAAACAATAATCTTACACACAAAAATAGACAATGACTGTATGAAACAATAAAGTTTACAGTTTAAAATATACAGTCAAAGCTTGTTCCTTCTAATTCATCAAGTAATACATGGTAGGAATAGTTCATGTCATTTTGACGTGCCTAAGAAGATACATTAGGACCTGGTATTTATATGATACCAAGTAGTCGGATAGGTTGTGGAATAAATGAGGTTCAGCCTGTACTACCATAATGTCAAATAAACAGCTGTAGCAAAAACTCCAAATATAATCCATGGCAAACTTTCTCTCATACGGGACTGTAATTGCCAATAATGTACCGGTATGCAGAAACTTGTAAATATGTATACAGACTTTATTTCTTGTTAATTTAATATTATGTTTTTTTTCTTGTCAACATACTAATTAGACAAAGAAATATAACTACATAACTAATAAGCAGCAACATTAACCAGTAACATGAATTGTTCATAACAGTTTAAAAAGCTTATCTTAAATTAAGTGAATTCATTATTACTGGATTTACTGCCTAACTTACCATTGTGTAATACAGAATTAAATGAAATTTATATTTTGGGAACAGATATATTGGAAACCCTATCCTTTAACCATTTAAATGACATAATTGTTTTTAATTTCAAATGTGATTAGATACAGTAAGCTTTACTTCTGTGTAAATGCTTAGCCAATAACTACTAATAAGTTAGCATTGTACATATCGTACTTTATAGTTTCCAGGAATTGTTTTCTATCATATATTTGTTCTGGTATCTGACTAAGTATTTTCTTCAGATGTACAGCACATTTATTCAGTTCCTGGAATGTATGCTCTGGTCTGGTTATCCGAAGATCTGTCAACAAAAAGGCAAGTTAACAAACAAGCAAACAAACAAACATAATGTGCCCAATGCTATTCTAACATTCGTTGATAAACAATTAATGTTAATATTCAGGTTACTGATTAAAATCAATGATCGTGACATTGGTCACATGGATGCAATAAAGTATACTGATCAAAATATTAAGTCTAAAGCTTCCTAAATGTTTAAGCACCAGAAGTATATAAGAAAAAAAAGGTTAGTTTATATTTATATAATATTATATGTTGTATAAACAAATATGTAAATAAAAACATACATACAAATAAACCTTAAAAGACAGAGGGTACATTTATAATAATATGCATTTCATTCTCAATGTTTACATTTTGGTTTAGCTAGGGCTTTTCCAGGAAATCTCCCATTAGGATAGAAACAAACAACCAATCAAAATTAACTTGGGTGGCGTTGAATTCTGTTTGTGCTCCCCTTCAGGGAGTTTGCCAGGAATAACCTTTTACCTAAAAAACACTTATTGTTCCTATGTATGCAACAACAATAGATATCACCTACCTTCTGATTCTGGAGTTCCTCCCAACCTCAACAATGTCTCACTGATATCAAACTTATCCTGGAGATCCGCTTTCCTAAGTAAACCTCGAGTGAAATCATACGTAAAACCTGGCAAGGCAGAATCAACCTGTAAATATAAAGTATGAAATCCTATACAGTGAACTTTTAAAATAACAACCACCATAGGTTTAGGTGGAAAGTCGCTGTCCAAGTTGTGAGATGGTTTGATTATTGAGGTAATAAATATTATAATATATGGAAGAAATCTGTTCCATTAATATCAGGTGTTATAAATGATGTGGTTATAGTTTTAAGGTGGTCTTTAAGAGAGACTTTACTGTATATTTACAATAAATCAAATGTCGAAATATAAAGCAGACTAGCAGAGGTAAAAATCAATGTTGCTTTCATAGATGCATGAGAGAAACTTATCGACAAGTTATACACCGAGTGTTTTGAGATCAGCCTTTTATAAATAATTTTACTGCCTGTGCCTTTTCAATTGGGAAATAGGCGCGATAAATACCAAATTTAAGAAAATAAGGTAATGGTTGTTTTACTTATAAAATTAGCTTTTCAGCTGTTGCTGGTGTTTGTTATATATATGAGGTGATGTAATCTTGAGCAAAGACTCTTTTATAAAAGGTTAAATACACACAAACCTGACTTAATGAAAAGAAATTCAGTCAGTTGGGGAAAAATGAACAAAGAATGATTATTATGATTTTTGGGGGAAAATTGACACTTTTTGATAAGGGGAAACAGCTTATATTCGGCAGTAAAATTAACAAAACAAAATCACTGATATGTTTTATATAGAATGTCACTTGCACAAGTTTGCATGGTAACTTACTTTTGTAAAAGCTGCTCTGAGCGTCTGGGAGGCTGCAAGATCTTTCTTCTCAAGCTATAAAACAAGAACAATATAATTTAATTGGCCAATAATTACAGTATCTGTTATTGTAATAAAACAAGAAACATTTTTTTTCACTGTAAACAGTGATTATCAGTAAGCAGTATGATGATTGCCATTTCTGGTAAGGAATGCAAACATGCACTGAAGTAGTACAAAAGCTTTTTTTGTACAATTTAGGCGAATGTTATTAAAAAAAAGAGTGAATCAAGGTAGGAAATGACACATACAAAGTGCACAGCCCCCTCCACCCTCACTTATGGTAATATGTCCAAAATACATTAATTCCGCTTCTAGGCATCACATTAGCATTGCTGGAATTATTGATTTTTATACTTACGCGTTCAAAGAGAGGAGCCAGAACAACATCGCCGATCATTTTGGCGTACAATGACTTGTTGCTGTCACTCATGGTGAAAACTCAGACAATATCATCTATGAGTAAACGAATGAATGGTGATTCTGAAAATAGATTTTAACAAATCACAAACTTGAACTTTCAACCTGAACAGGGCCCTCGCCAGGGGTGACTTGAGCGAAGTGGTCGCCTAAAATTGTCAGACTAGATCAAAGCGAAATTGACTTTTTGACAATTTTGTCGAAGTTACAGACGCAGTCAATCAGAGAGTGGTAGACGGAGAGTTCCCACAGTCAAAACATAATGATTAGCCATTCAGATCGCCCAATACAGAGAGGCTTATATATAATTTATATATTTTCTGACAGTGAAACAACACTGAGCTACCAGAGATCTAAGCAGAAACTCCTGGCTGCAAAACTGACGAAGGACGAGATGGCAATGAACGTATTTGTTTGTGTGTTTATGTTCATCTATGTAACATTGCTATATTGTCAGTGTGGGAAATGTGCTTGGTTATCAAATATGATGTTATGACAATATTGTTTAATTTCCTTTGTCATCATTATTAATTTGATTTTGTAATAAAATGAGAAAACATTCATCTTTGTTGAAATAAGAAAGTGTATCCAAACAAACTGGTTACGACAAGCATATCGATGTTCTGAAAAATACCACTTCTCCTTAATTTGACTGAAGGGAGAAGACACTTCTGCCAAAAATTCCAGGCCAGTAAGAGTCCTGCTAAATGCTTTTAGGTATAGTAGACAATCATCTGCGAAGAGGCGTACTTGAGATGTAACTGCATCAGGTAGGTCATTAATATGACATGCTTTTGTTTTATTGGTTTCTTGAGCAGCAAGCATAGAATCTTGCAGAGACAACAGAGGAGATTGTCCATGTTTTACCTGCTGTGACAATCCAGTACAGAGAAAGTTTGTCTCTGTACAGTGATGATGCAGAAAACTGAGAAAAGGCAAAAATGGTCAAATCTCAAGTACTATAGTCTATACGAACACAAATATACCAACAGAAAAGCTATTAACATGTCTTCCCATTAATGTAAGAATAGGGAAATGAAGAAATTGTAAAATATTTCGATTATTTTTTGTCATGCTAGTAAGGATAGGAGGGTTAATACAGATAAGTTCCAACTGACCAAAGAACTCGATATAGCAGTGGATATGGCTTTAAACATATTAGTACCTTAAATGACCAATACAAGTTTTCTTTCTATCCAAGAACAATAAGTCAGTGGAACATATTGCCCCAAATTGCACACCAAGCAGACACAGTTGATGCTTTTAAGACCATTGTCACTGTGCCTGTCTTGGTATCATGCATTGCCTACTAGACTACAACCAATGTACAAAGTTTTAAACATAAATTTGTTATTCAAAAATCCAAAAAAAATATTTTAATTTGCACATGTAATATGGCTGTTACTTTGTATATACACTTTTTTAGTGTTTCTCTTTTTTTTTTAACTAGTGCCTACACATAATCTTCAGTGATTTGAAGGAGTGTAGTAATCCTTAAGAAGAAAGAAGAAGAAGTTGACCACACCTAAAAGGTCATAAAATCTCAGGTGTATTGAACGTTTTTATACATAAATCCAAATTTAATCAAAGCAGACATTAGACTTACCAAATATTTTTTAAAGATCCGTAAATTTTAACGCGTTAAAACATTTCATAAATGCACGAAAAGGAAAACAAAAAAATAGAAATTGAAGATTTTGTTGTTCTTCCTGATTGATCGCCTCCTTTTTGAAGAGTTGAAATTTGTTTCGTACTCAAATATTTCAACCCGCATACATTTCTGAAAGCTATATGTAAGTCTTTGTTCATCATTGATCCATTGATTTTACAATGTTTCAATATTTTTTATTGTATGTCTTAACATTATGAGATAGAGTACCCAGAGCAACTCACGATGCATTTTAGCAAGTAATTTAACGTATCATGGGTAAATTTAAAGCATAATGAGCACAACCTCTACTTTCACTTTTGTTTCAGTGATCAGCGAGTATGGGTGTTATCAAAGTGTTAGATGGAGGAACATCTGAAGAACTCAGTAGGAATGGATGCGTAGAAATTCACGTAATGTTGTTAAACTATTGTCATATTTTCTTCCTTGGTGAATGGTCATTGAATTAGCAAACTTGTGGGAATAATAATAATAATTAATAATTTATCGAAAAACAAGTGTGTCCAACTGAAATACATCTAAAACAAACCTGTTAAAGTATTCACTTTTCTATATACACTGTATATTACTCTATACAGGATTATGTGTATTACATGCAGTGTTCTTTTAATACAGTGTTTTATCATAATTGTTGGATTTTTGTTAAATTTGCTATTTTCAGGGGGATCCACTGTGGTCTGCTAGATTACTTCAAACTAATCCTGACGCTATACTGAATGTCCATAAAAAGTGAGTACATTATAAATGTACTATGATTTTAATCTAGGAAGTGAGTCTTTGAGTTTAGCCATCTGGTAGACATCATCAATTCATATATGCCTTATATGTATCTTAGTGAAAGCATACAGGACAAGATATCCATCCTGTATTGTAAGTAGATGGCTAGCCACTGCCTTTAAGTAATTAATATGATATATAATAATCATCTATTAATAAGACTCACTCATTTTTCTTATCAGGATGAGCCTTCTTATCAGGATGGCTCATTTGATGACTTGATGTTGAAAGCTGCCACCTCTCTTCCCATGGTCACAATAATTAGATACTATTGTAATCTACTTCATCTGCTTTTAAAATCATTCTTTCTATTTTATAGTTTTCTTCGAGCTGGTTCTGAAGTTGTGGTGACAGCCAGTTATCAAGCCTGTATTCCAGGATTAATGCAATATTTGAATATATCTGAACATAAAGCTGCTGATCTCATCAAACAAAGTGTTCATATAGCAAAACAAGCTTGCAGAGAGATTGCAGCAGAGAAAGGTAAAGTTGTTAATCCAGAATTGATATGTTATATGTTCTGGTATTCTACAACAAGCACAGGAGATTGTCACTAGTTCTCTCCCTTTCTGTAGCCCTTCTACAGTATACAGGGAACCTTCTACAGTATACAGGGAACCTCAATTATAAGACCAACCTTTGGACCCCTGAAAAATGATCTTAATATTGAGGTGGTCTTAATATTGAGGTGGTCTTAATATTGAGGTTGAATAAAGAGCAAAACAGTGAAAATGGATTTAAAACTTGAGATGGTGTGATTTTTGAGGTTGTCTTTAAGTTAGGTTTTACTGTATGTTTATACAGTACTATAGAAGGGATTTATAAAGGAAGAGAACTTGTGACAATCTCCTATGGAAACAGGCATAATGAGAGTTGCAGGTTTGTCTGACATCTCAGACAATTTTCAAACAGGTATTTTTATGAGGTCCCTGATAACCATCAAGTTAACAAGCAAGCATGCATTCACAACTTGTGCATGTCAGACAAAATTACTTCTGTACTGGCAACTATTGTACGTTCCTTTGACAGAATGTCAGACAAATTGTGAAGCTATTCTAGTAAGCCTGTGACGGTTATGCCAGCCTCGTGATATAATTCTAGTATAACCCAGAACCAATCTTTAACTTACCCAATTTGCCTGATATAAGTAACATTGAATATGGCATTTATTTAAAAATATTATTTGACCAAATGATTTGACCTTTTCAGTCGACCTTCTTATGTAATTCTCTGAAAACCTTAAAGTGGATAGTGTTATTTTTTGACAAAATATCCTTAGTCATAAATCTAGGACTCAACGCAACACTGTCGTAACTACATGTACTATGTATTGATCTAGGAGTTACGACAGTGTTGCGTTGAGCCCTCGAAATGTGAGAAAATCAGTGTTAATTGCCTTCATACATATGTACTCGACAACACTTTTCTTTTATGTTTCTTAATACCACAAATACAAGTGTCTGATACTGACTTATTCAATCCTTGGTACTGAGTTAACATGAGCTGGATAGGAAATACTGGAACAGACTCGTGTTTTAATGAGGTATCTCTATTGAAAAACCAAACCAAAGTATTTCCCGGGACCTGGAATCATACAGTGTGTCAAATTCCCACCAGCCGGGAATCATCTGCTGTCTAAGTCCTGTGTATCCCTCCCCGGGGCAAGTCATTGATTAGTGCATGATATAAACAGCATTTTGTTCAATGTAGGAAGTGAAGCAGGACTAGTGGCCGGTTCTGTAGGACCTTACGGTGCTTGCTTACATGATGGATCTGAGTATACAGGGACGTATATGGACAGTATAACCACTGAGGTAATGAAGTTCTCTGTATGTGTGAGTTTTGTTTATGGAGGCATAGTGGTCTAAGGGTAGAGGGTCAAACTCCTGATCTAGAGGTCATAGGATCAAATCCCGCTGTGGGGAGATTTTTGAGTTGTCATTACCATTCATGCATTTGGTGCAAGAACTCATTATATACCCAGATAGCAGTCTTCTATAGTGATTAATATTAGTTGCCATATAAGTGCCAAACTCCTGATACAGAGGTCATAGGTTTGAATCTCGCCTTAGACAAGATTGTTTCATTTTTCAGTCTCTGCATTAGGCTCAAGAACTGGTTAATCACCCAGGTAGCAGTCATTGAAAGTGATAACAATAAGTTATCATGTTATATTGTTAAGTTAATTAAATTGTATTAATATTGCATTACAGTGAATTTTACGTTTTGTAGGGAGTGAATGATATATACTATATTATGCTGTGCTGTGCTAATAAATGGCTACTTATGTATATTTCCTTACACTGGCTAATGTTGATCACATAATGTATCCCTAACAAACTGAAGAAAATTTATTATATTATATAGGAGCTGCAAACATGGCATATGCCACGTCTCAGAGCCCTGGTGGAAGCTGGTGCTGATCTTGTTGCCATAGAAACCATTCCTGCGATACAGGAAGCAGAAGCCATAGTCAGTCTTATAGAAAGAGATTTTCCCAGTGTCAAGGCCTTTGTAACATTCTCATGTAAAGTATGTGCAACTTTTATCATAATAAAGTAGGTCTCGAATATTTGCATATAAACAATATTGATATATCAAAAGTCAAATATCGACGATATATCAATTCTATTTTTGAAATTCCTGTTATAGACTATTAACTCCCACTTTGCTGTATTGTATGTGTGTATGCCCTACATATTTAAATGTTCAACTTGTACCCTACGAAAAAAACAAGCCTCCTGCAAACGTTCTTGCGAAATGTTGCCGCAAAGTTGCCGCAAACTGTTTTGTTGCAAAGTTTTATTATGCAAAGGAGGTTTACTGCGAACTTCCTGCGAAGTTACCGCAAACTTCCTGCAAAGTTGTCGCAAACTTCCTGCGAAGTTACCGCAAACTTTCTGTGAAGTTCCTGCCAACTTCCACAGCAGACAGACATTTGTTAAACAAATTGTAACACAAAAACCATTTTCCAAAATCATAAAAAACTAGTGTTTATGTTATTTTTACAAAGATGTAATATTAAACAGTACTGTATTTGCACACATAAAAAGTAGTCGTTATGCCAATGTCATGTTTCCTGCAAATTTCCTGCAACATGATTTTTTGCATTAAAGATTCTTGCGAACATCTTGCAACACATATTATTTTATTCATGTTTGTTGCAAACTTAGCGAATTTGCAGCAAAGTCGCAGTAACTTCCCCGCTAGCCGCAATATCCTGCAAACTTCTTGCAAACTTCTGTGACTAAAAAGGTTTGCGGCTAATTTTCTGTTTTCATAAGTATTTTTAAGATGACAAGATACCATTAAGTAATTAATCCATATTTTTAACTTATTACTTCACAGTATTATATTATGTTGCCAACACTATCCGTTAATTTATTGATTGTATCAATGACAGCCCTGTCTATACATGTAGTATATATATGTATCATACATGGCTACAATCTTCTATGAGCCGAAGTATGAATGATCATTAAAGCACCCAATATGGCCAGAAATGAAGCTTGTAAAGGTCAAGTATAGATGAAACATGGTGGAATCATTTTATAAATTGTGCTTGACAAATGGCTGTGTTTGAGCAAAAAATAATCGCATCAAAATTGAGTATTGACTTTTAAAAGTATGGGTAATGTATAGCTATGCATATGTATATACAGTACATGATATTGTGGTATGCATTTTATATAATCGGTACTCTTTCCACAAATATTAAATTTTGTCATTCAATTATTATTGCTCATCATTAATTTTTTCTAGAATGGTGAAGAAACTTGCCATGGTGAAAAGTTTAACTCTGCTGTGAAGAGCGTGTGTAACTCTACAAATGTTGTTGCTGTTGGGGTGAACTGTACCAGCATAGAATATATCTCCTCCTTATTGAAGAGTATTCAAGACTTAAAGTTGCGAAAGCCAATTATTGTTAAGCCAAACAGCGGAGAGCTATGGAACTCAGGCAAAGGGTAATTCCATAAATTTGCCAATTGTCATATCTGAATACAATAGAAACATGTGAAACTTGAATCAACAACATGACAAGCGAAGGTCGCATCTTATTTTGATCAGTGTCACTAAGCACTCGATTCCATGGTTTAGAGCATCTATATAACTCCAAAAACGTGGTATATATGATGTCTGGACTGGTATCCCGATTTTACACTTTCGTTTATCAGTTTGACAAGTAATTTCTGGGAACCAGTCGAGAATAAACTGAAAAATACCCCATAACAAAAATTTACGATGCTTACTTTGAAAATTGGGATATCGCGGCTCCCGGCCGGGAGAGCTTTAGTTGGCTGTCAAATCCGGGAGTCGAGAATTGAAATACCCTCTCCAATTCAGTTTGATTAATGATCATGTTTGGAGTGCGATTTTACAACAGTAGTATATATGCATGACAGGATGCTAGGATATTGATTTGTTTATCGTCCTTTCAGCTGGTATGGTAAGGAACATTGTCCCGACATAGACATATCGGACTTCGTGGAGGAATGGTACGAACTGGGTGCCACCTGGATCGGTGGTTGTTGTCGTGTTTATCCGGCAGACATTGAAAAAATTGTGAATAAAGTGTGCGTGATAAAAGGAAGTCAAGATGCAACATTACAGTAGCCTGTATTTTGAAAGTTATAACGATTATACTTCTCCATCCAAATTGTAACATATGCATATATGTGTTTAAGAAACAATTTTACACTGCTTGATGCTTTTCTGATTAGTAACGTTTGTTCCAGCTTTGAAAAGATGTCAATGAATCATTTGTTGTTTCAAAATATGTCATGTTTACCTTGTAACACTTTCTGTGTACATCATGACTTACCATGTGCAATATAATTATTCATTAGAGAACAATTATTACGATGTCATATGCAACAACAACAACAAATAATGATATTTAAATGGCAAACATGTGATGTGATCACTGATTTATGTGCATATACTGGAAGCAAAATCATGAAAAAGAAATGTCAGTCAACAGCATGTTTAAACAAAACTACGTGTTGTCAGCAAGAATATTGTCATCAATATCAAAACCTCCAAAATTTGATGGTACAACATAAGTATGTAAATAACTAAGTTTTAGGATATACTAAAATATGGGAAAAGTCGTTAAATTTGGATTGAGGATCGTTTCTGGGACTTTAAGTTGTAATAGCAGTATTATAGCACCGTAGATCGTCGCGAGTTTTGTCCCTTTATGAAATTATCCCTTATAGAGTGCTTTCCCTTTATCACTTATGGGTAAACAGAGAGAACTGGTGACAATCTCCTGTGTAGTATAATCATACTATATTAATCAGTACATTTTGTACTTTACTCTATAATAAATGTGTTTGAAGCTTAGATGATCATGTTATGTTACCTCTATGAATTAGTATACTACTGTTTAAACCATAGGAGTTTGTCACAAGTTATTTCCCTTTAATCCATCTCTCCATTTCACATCCCCTTTGGTTTGAACTTGGATCTGATCAGCGCATTTCTCCACTTCTATACAAGTTTTATACAGTTGTGGTTATTGTATTAACCGTAGGAAAAAATAATATAGATTTTGATTCTTGTACTCGTTTAGAGTGAATATATAAAAAAAATTATACTTTTGTGTTACTTACTTGAGTGTTGAAGCTGGTATTTTGGTTGCTTGTATTGTGAGTGGACTGTGACTGGAAAAAAATAAATTAGTTCCATAATAATTATGTCATGAATGAATTAGGAGTGTAGGACATTTGCCCCCCGGACATTTGCCCCCCCCCCCCCCCAGTGTAAAAATGGCAAGATGGACATTTGCCCCCCAGACTAAATGTAACCTAGGACATCTGCCCCCCAAAGAAAGTTGAAGCTAGGACAATTGCCCCCCAGTGTAAAAACACAGGTGGGACATTTGCCCCCCAGTCTAAAAAGGTAGTCCGTAGTGCAGGTACATGTATATAATTGGACACATTCCACATGTTTGGTTGGTACAGTGGCAAGCCATTTCGTTTGAATTTCAGGATACCTCTCGGGCCACGGGTTGCCTGATAAACTCCACTGACATAATATGAATCAAAGTACTCAACAATACATTGCAGACCATCTGGTACAACAGTTTTCAGAAAATTCATACCTTCAGATACAAGATCAGATTTAGACTGGGGGCAAATGTCCCACCTGTATTTTTACACTGGGGGGCAATTGTCCTAGCTTCAACTTTCTTTGGGGGACAGATGTCCTAGCTTACATTTAGTCTGGGGGCAAACGTCCGGTGGACAAATGTCCGTATCCCATGAATTAGATACATTTGAATCTATATACATGTACTTGTTCATCTAAAATTCTATGGTATCACATTTTCAAACTGTAGGAAACATCAGTTTTGTGTAATATGTTAGCAAAATGTTTAGACCCTTGGATTTTTATGATGTTCTTTAGTTTAGTTTAAACTTATTTATTTTACATTGATTGTGTAACAAGTTCTTGCAACTTATATTACTAATCACTCTCGATGACTGCTTCCTTGCTGCCAACAATAGATCAAACTCGCGCAACTCAGGGCTCGAACTAGCGACCTTCGGATCAGGAGTCAGGTGCTCTACTCCTCGACCACTGGGCCTCCCTTGATTTACTTTAGGGAGAAAAAATTTGTATAAATATAGCATCTATATCAACTGATGATTAGTATGCACCTATATTGAAGTTTCAACAAAGAGGAACATCAATTTACAGTCAGTCAGTCAGTCATTTATTCTGAAAATCGTTTCCTTGTTATAACTCTTTTATCACTGATGGTACTGCACTATTTGATTTGCAGATCACCATTTTATTTTCATGTCATTCCATGAACTGCTCTACTGAGTCACTATCAAATATATATAGAAGAGGGAGACAGTCGGTTCGTTACAAATGGAAGTGTGATATAAATCCTTGAGATATATATGTGACATTGGTTTCAATATAAAGAAAATAGAGAAACGTTATTGCTCCCATTGAAAACAGAAATCAAGTAGCACATTTCTAACAACATAACTATTATGGGATATTGACTATTCTAAAAAATCTACGTGTAATTCACGCGAACATACGCATAAAATAGTTTAACCCTTTACTCCATAGATACGCCGATTCACGCCTCTACCGCATCTCCATACATACGCCGATTCACGCCTCTACCGTATCTCCATGCATACGCCGATTCACGCCTCTACCGTATCTCCATGCATACGCCGATTCACGCCTCTACCGCATCTCCATACATACGCCGATTCACGCCTCTACCGTATCTCCATGCATACGCCGATTCACGCCTCTGACTTTCTGTCCCAAATTTATTAAGTTTTTCGTAAAAATCGGACATTCTAATGAAAAGATCACTCTTTCGTTAACCTAAAGCATTAAAAAAAATTAGGTAACTTCATAAAGTTTTTGCATCAAATGCATTTAAAACATCACAGGTAGCGATTTTACTCTGCACACGCGGAAGCGTAATTTCTTCACCAACTCGTGGCAAGTTTACAATAAATGTTCGGATATATATACAATAAGTACCATAATTTTAACTTACCCTAATGTAAAGAGCAATCTTGTAAGATGTTAATTCCACCAAAAATATATGGTTAATATTAAAAGTTATTCCAAAAACGGCGATCAAAAAATCCCAGTTTATAAAATGTTCAGAGCACGATTGCATCATAACCTTTTCTAAACAGGCTTCATTTTGGATATTTTCATTTAAGGTTAACTGTACTAATCTGCTTTTGCAATTACTGCCCTTCTAAGCTCCCAGATTTAACTGGTGACTCTCCGGCAAATCCAAACCTACACATGTTTATGTTAAAACTTTAAATACAATATGTTTATTTATGCTTTTCATGTATGTATGAATTATTGAGCCTCGTAAAGATGTAATTGTAATTACCTCATGTTTACATGTTGATATATTGCATGTATTGAGCGAAATAAAGGAATGTTATGTTATGTTACTAATACACTTCCTTGTAAACTATATAATTATTTCAAAAGACTGCTGTGAAAAACAAACTTGGTTTAATAATCTTAAAAATGTGTAAAGATCAATACAATACAAAGGAAGTAGTAGTAGTAAAGTATTTATTTAAGTGACATGTGCTATATTACAAAGAACATACATAATATTAAATAACATGATTACAGCACCCGGCCCGATGGGCCTACAAGTCACTGACAATTAAACATAAACAAATTACAGAATGTCATCAATTATACATGTATACTGCATACAATATACTAAATTTCATGTATAAATAAGTGTTATGTATAGACACAGTAAATAACAGACGCAGGAACGAGTATATGCTATACAAACACAGTATAGTTTATAAATAACAAAGATTATTGTATTTATGACAGGTTTATGAGTTTATCTATTATACATGTGATATTGTCTTTTCATGTACGCTCTAACTAGATATTTAGCAGTTTTTCTAGGAACGACAGTTATTAAAAACGTACTTTTATCACTATCACTCATCAAGATGAAGTCATTTAGCAAATATTGTTCCCTGAAAACATCATTTCGAATAGTTGAATAAAATGTACATTTGACAAGAAAATGAACCTCAGTCTCGGTTTCGCATGAATCACAGAATAAACATAGTCTTTGTTCCGGTATTTCGCCAACGTAACGCCCTGTTTCCAACCTCAGTGGGAGAATTCCACATCTAAATTGTGCCAGTAGGGAACGTTCATTTCTTGCTAAGTTTAAAGTTGTATAGTTCTCTTGTGTGAAAACCTGTTTAAAAGTGATAAAGTATCGTAATTTTGATACGTTTATAACGCTTTCCTTCCAGATATTGTTATAGAATTGTACAATTGCTGATTTCATAGCAGGAAGGTTAACAACTGTTTTATTATTGAAGTGGTTCTGTAGATGAAGTTTTGAAAGTATATCTTTTACATCACAACACCAGTTGTTACGGCACAGATCGTAATCCATAATAAAGACGGATTTGGTTATTCTGTCTTCATTCATGGATATTAGTCTATTCCAATAACGAATTATTACGAGCCACCGTCTATATTGAACCGGAAGCCATCCCATATCACTCGTTATTGCAAGAACGGGTGCAAAGCGGTGGACTCCTAGAAAGTATCGTATTGCTCTATTTTGAACATTGTCTGTAGATTGGAATTTCCGATAACCCCACACACCTGCGCCGTATTCTAATACAGGGATGACACATGACTCGTACAGCCGTTCAAATGTTTTGATACCGAACTCCTTCAAACCATGTATTTTTGATATTATTCCTCCTAGGGCTCGTCCCGCACTTTTTGAGAGAATATCTGAGTTTGTAGTGAAATCACCGTTGAAACGAAATATAACTCCCAAGTATTTATATTGATCTACAAGATCAATAACATTTTCACCTATTCTGAAAATGCGTTCTGATTCACGTGTTCTACCTTTCCGGAAATGGATGCATTTTGATTTTTCAGTGTTTATGAGGACACGCCATTTTTTACACCATTCATGCATTGTATTAAGCATAGTTTGTAGATCGTTCTCTGACTTGGCAAGTAAAACAAAATCATCTGCATACAGCAGAATAGACAACTTACGGGTTCCAAGATCAAATCCAAGGTTGAGACTATTCACTTCATTTACAAGATCGTTTATAAAAATCGAAAACAGTGTTGGTGACAGATTATCGCCTTGTTTTACTCCCGTTTTACAATTAAACCAATCGGTAAGTTTGCCATTCACTCGAACACAAGCAGTTGTATGGTCATATATAGACTTAATTGAATTGTATATTTTTCCATCAATATGATTTAACAGTAATTTGTAAAGCATCATATCTCTGTTAATAAAGTCAAAGCATTTTTTTAGGTCGATAAACGCGGCAAACACAGATGGGTTATTCTTGACAATACTGTTAAGCGTAAATATATGGTCATCACATGATCTATTAGCCCTAAAGCCATTTTGTTCATCCGCGAGTAAATCATTATTCTCTAGGTAACTAGTTAGACGTCCATTTATAAATGCACTATAAAGTTTGCTTACACATGATAATAAACTGACACCTCTGTAGTTCATTGGTACGCGTTGATCGCTAAGCCTGTCTTTCAGTATAGGGCAAATAACAGCCCTTCTCCACAACGACGGAATAATGCTGCAGTCAAATATCAATTGAAACAGTTCTTGTAGAACGGCAATTACGGGTGGATACTTTAAAACACAATATGGTATCTCATCATAACCGCACGCTGACCGAGATTTTGTCTTCATCACAATACGAGTAATTTCTTCTATAGAAACATTCATATTTAAAGAAATATTAGATGTATATAATGGATCGTCCATATTCTGTTCCAATAAAGTTATATGTATTTTCGTTTGAGTGAAATGGTGGTCGTCAAACTCATTATTCCCTTCTCCGTTATATAATTTCTCGAAGTCAACCTGCCAACGTTTCAACACTTCAGTATCCGAGCGTATAATATTTCCAAGACTATCTTCAACTTCCATGGGTATCGTTTTTTCGTTCCTGGGACCCAGTGTTTTTATCTTATTCCAGAATTCCGTTGGGTTAGTTGAAGTCATACTTTCGATTTCTATAGCTTTGGCTTTCCTATATGTCCGTTCTGCCTGTCGAAGTACTTTGTCAAAATTACTACGCCAGATTTTATAATCCTGGTGAAGAACATTTCTAACACGTCTTGGTCCATCGCACTTAAGGAACAGTTTTTCTTTTGTTCGCATGATATGCCATAATTTGCGAAGATCGTCATTCCAGTACGGCTTTGTATTTTTAAAACGTTTTGTTGTGTTCTTACTATCACTATATTTCGGAATTTGATTATTCATCTCTTGGAATATAGTGTTGCACAAATTATCATACACTTTGTCAATGTCGTTTTGTGTTTCCCTGCAGATTTCAATTTGGGATATAATTTCTATCATGGCTAATCTCGATAATTCACTGTTCATGAAATCCGTCGGTATCTTATTCAACTCATACCGGGTCCGTTTGTTATTATAACGCTCAGTTGTTGAACGATCAATGTTCTCTATTTGGGTTATCGCAAAGTCCGTGATTAGCATTGAATGATCCGGTAATCTTGATCGCTCACTAAGAAGACCGTGCAAGTTATAATCGTCAACAATGGATTGTGCTGATTTCACTTCAAAGTTTGTACAGTTATTGTATAAGTCATGTGGTACACATATATAATCCACTACTGCTCTCCCTTTACTCGATACGGACGTGAAATTGTCATCATTACCAAACCGACCGTTCAATACACAACATTTTGAGTCATTTAGGAAATCCGTGAATTCCTTTCCGTGTTGATTAATTGTAGTATCAATAGAAATTCTATTGGGTATCAAGTCAATGTCTTCCGAAGTATCCGATAAATTACCGATTCGTGAATTAAAGTCACCCGCAATGATCAGAGCATCGCATTCACTGTGTAAATAAATTTGTGATAGAATATGAGCGAAAAAACTTTGAGCGTTACGTCCCCTTGTGGAATATTCGGGTGGAAGATAACAACTATACGTGATAAGTTCATATTCACTTAGTTTGTGTACTAACTTCAAACCTAAAATACCATCCACGGATTTGTCTACGATAGATATACAGAAATCATTCACAAGCCAGTTTTTCACTAAGAAGCCAACGCCTCCAGATGCTTTTGGTGCTCGACGGTGGATATCTGGTCTATTAAATCCAAACCAAGTGTATCCCTGGACGTTTATTGTTCCGTCTTTGTTTAAATGCGTTTCACAGATTGAAATGATATCACTATTTGTTGATATTACGAAAGAAGTTCTAAGTTCATTATTTTCATTTGTCCATCCACATACATTCATATGTGCTATACGGATTGACTCATTGAGCCGGGGTACATCCTATTCTTGATTGTCATGTTGTTCTTGCTGATGTTGATACTGTTGTTGCTGTTGCTGCTGCTGCTGATTACGCGGTTGAATTCTTCCCCTCCCATCTACTCTGTAGTTGCGTCCGTCTGGAAGTTGTCGAAGGATAGCACGTGTATTATTCTCAATCAACCTTTCTGTAAACGATTTGCAACTGTTAATATACACAGTTTTGTAAGGGTGTATGTCTTTAAGAAGAGATTTATTCCGTAGCACGGTGATCTTTTCGTTTCTATTTCGAAATTGAACTTTCACTAATCCCGGTTTGTTTTTTCTATAGGATTTGAATCGCTCCGCTTTATCTATTGTAACACTCGATGATACTTCGTGGGGTAAAACGTTAATTAAATCTCGTGATTTTTGTAGAACATCCTCATTTTCCTCGTACTGTAGACCAGAAACAATAACCGATATGTCTGAGTCATCAATATTTTGTGTATTAGAGATGTTTTCATCCCCTATCCCGTTACTTGTGTTGGTCGGAGGAATTTGCTCTACTTTATCCATTCTATTTTGTAGCGACTGTATCGTGGTCAACACACTGTCAATACGAGATGCTTCTCGACCTATCTCCAGCGCTATATCATTGCGAATCACTTTGATTTTTGTATCAATATTTGCCATTAGTTCGTTTCGCATTTTATCCAGCTTACTCTCCAGCATCTGCTTTGTGCTATCTTGGCTGATTTTTAGTTCCTGTACAGCTGTAAGAAGAGCGTCAATTTTGGAGTCTGTGGATTGAGTAGCCATTTTTGTTGTTTTTACACTTGATTGGTCACGAGGTATTGGGCTATCAAATACGCTAGGAAGTTTACCTGTCTCTAAATCTTCATTAATTGTATAGTTTTCCTCGTATAATACACTATTTGTTTCACTTAATATGTCACTTAGATGTATATTATCGACATCACAATTGTTCAAAGTGCAATACCTGTTGGCGCCAAATTTGCTTTGTTTGGATGTAGATCCCGCACGCATGTCGTGTAATTGTCCAGACAAGTCGGCTATTTTCCCCAGCACAAATGAGTGAAAAATCAATACTTAAGTAGTTCAATCAAGGTATTTATTGTCAGTGTTACAAACATTGTGACACCATTTTAGTTCTGAACAAGAATTAACATTCATCAAAGATATTTAAAGACGCTAGCTAAGTCTTTGAAGTAAATACTTTTTTATGACAGACAGTGAAGCCCCTTTGTGTGAATTACGATTTTAGATCATATACTGATATGACGTAATCACTGCAATTATCAAAGGCACCGATTCTATCAAATTGGACATAGCAGTATGAATTAACACATAACACAGATCTCCTGGGGTTTTATGACTCTTGTGTTTTTACAGCTGACACTTGGGGCAATTTTCAATTACAGTAGAGACCAGTAGAATCTGCTGAGGGCGTGGTTTATGAATTGCAAAACAATAGATATCTACCAATCAAATAAATTTAACCTCAAAGAAGTTATTTTATTAATATAAATTATCAATTCATATGAGAACACAGAAATATATGAAAACATTGATTTAGTGTTAAGGCACTCTTTTAAACCCAATTTCGACATAAACTTTTGTTAGAAATACACTAAGTGTTTGTATATCTTAAATTATTATTCCTGTATAATACAATTGACATCATTATACAGAAAAATTAATTCCCTACAACTTTTATATTCATGTAAAAGGGATTAAACCAATTCTTTACACTGTTATTTCATGTTTACGTATACAGGTGTCAATCACCAATTAATTTCCAATAACCTGTCGTGCGTTCGGTTAAGGCTAACACTCGCACGAGTGAAGAAACTGAGCACGCATTTTACAACCGAACCTTCTGTTTGCCAAAAAGTTCTTTTTGGCAATGCGTGCACAGTTTCTTAACTCGTGCGAGTGTTAACCTTAACCGAACGCACGGCTGTATGGAGGTAGAGTAGGCTATGTGACAAGTCTCTCATCAGGATAGACTAGGTAAATGGGCTGGAGGTCTATGGAGATTTATTTTGTTGGTCTTCCTGTCGTGCGTTCGGTTAAGGCGAACACTCGCACGAGTTAAGAAACTATGCACGCATTTTGCAACCGAACGCTCTGTTTGCCAAAAAGTACGCGCCCTTCGCTAGCTACCTCGGAGATGCTCGAGCGAGTGGGCGCACAGTGGGCGTGCACAGTTTCTTAACTCGTGCGAGTGTTAGCCTTAACCGAACGCACGGCAGCTGATTGATCGCCTCCCGTGTGAAGAGTTGAAATTTATTACGTACTCAAACATTTCAACACGGATACATTTCTGAAAGCTTTATTTTTGTATTTGTTCATCATCGATCCATTCATTTTACAATGTTTTAATTATTTTTATTGTATATGTTTTTACATTATGAGATAGAGTACTTACCCAGAGCAACTCACTATGTATTTTAGCAAGTAATTTAACGTATCATGGGTAAATTTAAAGCATAATAAGCACAACCTCTACTTTCACTTTTGTTTCAGTGATCAGCGAGTATGGGTGTTATCAAAGTGTTAGATGGAGGAACATCTGAGGAACTCAGTAGGAATGGATGCGTAGAAATCCAAGTAAAGTTGTTAAACTATTGTCATAATTTCATCTGAATCTTCTTTGGTGAATGGTCATTGAATAAGCAAACTTGTGGGAATAATAATAATATGTGGAGACAGACTATATAGCTTTATATATAGCTCTGTTTGCAAGCATTTTTGTTGTTGCATATTATGCTGTATAATAATATTTAATAATTTATCGAAAAACAACTGAAACACATCTTAAACAAAGCTGTAAATGTATTCACTTTTCTATATACATGACTCTATACAGGATTACGTGTATACATGCGGTGTTCTTTTAATACAGTGTTTTAGCATTACTGTAGCATTTTTGTGAAATTTCCTATTTTCAGGGGGATCCATTGTGGTCTGCTAGATTACTTCAAACTAATCCTGACGCTATACTGAATGTCCATAAGAAGTGAGTACATTATAAATGTATTATGATTTTAATCTAGGAAGTGAGTCTTTAAGTTTAGCCATCTGGTAGACATCATCAATACATATATGCCATATATATATCCTAGTGAAAGCTTATAGGATATGACACCCATCTGGTAAGTAGATGGCTAGCCACTGCCTTTTAGTAATATGATATCTAATAGTCGTCTATCAATTAGACTCGCTCATTTTACTTATCTGGATGGCTCATTTGATGACTTAATGTTGAAAGCTGCCATCCCTCGTGATCACAAGAATTAGATACTATTGTAATCTACTTCATCTGCTTTTAAAATCATTCTTTCTATTTTATAGTTTTCTTCGAGCTGGTTCTGAAGTTGTGGTGACAGTCAGTTATCAAGCCTGGATTCCAGGATTAATGCAATACTTGAATATATCTGAACAGAAAGCTGCCGATCTCATCAAACAAAGCGTTCTTATAGCAAAACAAGCTTGCAGAGAGATTGCAGCAGAGAAAGGTAAAGTTGTAATACCAGAATTGATCTGTTATATGTTCTGGTATTCTACAACAGGCACAGGAGATTGTCTCGAGTTATCTCCCTTTCTACCCCTTCTAAAGTATACAGGGAACCTCAATTATAAGACCAACCTTTGGACCCTTGAAAAATGATCTTAATATTGAGGTGGTCTTAATATTGAGGTTGAATAAAGAGCAAAACAGTGTAAACTTACTTAAAAATTGATGTATCTTATTATTGAGGTTGTCTTCAAGTTAGGTTTTACTGTATGTTTATATAGTACTATAGAAGGGATATATAAAAGAAGAGAATTGTGACAATATCCTATGACAACAGGCATCATGAAAGTTGCAGGTCTGTCTGATATCTCAGAGACTTTTGAAGCAGGTCTTTTTAAGAGGTCCCTGATAAAATGTCCATCAAGTTCGTTCGTGTGGATGAAATGTTTCATTTGTACAGCAATACTTTACTCAACATTTGTAAAACTATGTAATTTCATTTTTGCAGTTCAGCAAACATATTTGTTCAAGGGAAGGAACTGTCACAATCCAATTAATAACATACTTACCTCCCTTTTTAGACACCATGCTTTATCATATTCTTGTTTTTTTATGGTAATGAAATAAGATATTGTTACTTATAAGGAAAAACAAAATAACACTTTTAATTAAGACAGTATATTTCTTGTGAATTGTATAATGTTTAATCATGTTGTCACATCTGGTACTATATAATGTACTTTTACATTCTTGTACTTCACATACATATTTGATTATGAAAAATCTTTGGTCTGACATACAGTTAACTGATTTATTCTAAAATTACTGTTCACATATACTATGGTCTGACATTTTAGAAATCAGAATTTAAAGCACTATATGATATATATATATAGCAATACCAAAGTGCTCAATATACATTAATAATCTTATTGTAATATTTTACAACGGTACTGTATTTCATGTTAACCTAATAACTATTTAATTTGTACTTCAGCCAAACATTTCCAATTATTATTTTTTTGCGATTTTTTTTGGTTATTCAATGTGGTGTTACCCGGTACTTTAAAAAAAAAAAGTATTTACAAATGTTATTTTGTTATTACATAATATCAGCCTAATAATTTGACCTCTTCAGTCGACCTTCTTATGTCATTCACTGAATTTAAACCTTAAAGGTAGATAGTCTTATCTTTTGACAAAACATCCTTAGTCATATATGTCAGTGGTAATTGCCTTCATACATATGTACTGTACATCACTGCATTGTTGCTTCTCTTATATGTTTCCCAAAACCACAAATACAATTGTCCGTTAATGGTAATTTCCATCCTTACCTATGTGCTAAGTAAGTACTAGCTAGATAGGGAATGCTGTATTGGACTCATGTTTTTGATCCGGTATCTCTTAAAAAACCAACCCAATGATTTCCTGGGACATTGAATCATTCAGTGTCTCAAATTCCCACCAGTCAGGAATCATCTGTTGTCTTAAGTCCCATGACGTAACCCCTCCGTTACCCCACGGGGCAAGTCATTGATTAGTGCATGATATAAACAGCGTTTTGTTCAATTTAGGAAGTGAAGTAGGACTAGTGGCCGGTTCTGTAGGACCTTACGGTGCTTGCTTATGTGATGGATCCGAGTATACAGGGACGTATATGGACAGTATAACCACTGAGGTAATGAAGTTCTCTGTGTGTGAGTTTTTTTATAATGGGGGCATAGTGGTCTAAGAGTAAAGGGTCAAACTCCTGATCTAGAGGTCATAGGATCCAATCCGGCTGTGGGGAGATTTTTCCGTTGTCATTACAATTTATGCATTTGGTGCAGGTACTCATTATATATCTCGCCTTAGACAAGATTTTTTCATTTTTCAGTCTCTGCATTAGGCACTAGAACTGGTTAATCACCCATGTAGCAGTCATTGAGAGTGCTTACAATAAGTTATCGTGTTATATTGTGAGGTTAAATTGTATTAACATTGCATTACAGTGAATGTTGGGGTTTGTGTGGAGAGCAATGTAATATACTATATTATGCTGTGTGGTGCTGCTCTGCGCTATGCTACTAATGTATATTTCCTTACACTGGCTTATTGTTGATTACGTAATGTATCCCTAACAAACTGTGAAGAAAATTTATTATATTATATAGGAACTTCAAACATGGCATATGCCACGTCTCAGAGCCCTCGTGGAAGCTGGTGCTGATCTTGTTGCCATAGAAACCATTCCTGCGCAACGAGAAGCAGAAGCCATAGTCAGTCTTATAGAAAGAGAATTTCCTAGTGTCAAGGCCTTTGTAACATTCTCATGTAAAGTATGTGCAACTTTTTTCATAAGAATGTAAAGCTCCAATATTTGCATATCAATGACCTTGATATATCAAAAGTCTAATATCTACGATATATCAATTATATTTTTGAAATTCCTGTAATAGACTAACTTGTTTACTTGTTAACTTGTTACTTCACAGTACATCTGTATTATATTATGTTGACAACATTTGGAATGTACAACATGTATCCACTAGAGCACTGTTCAACAAGCGGCCGACTACAAAGCGACGTTGCACTACTTTGGTACATTTTTAGACTGTACCCATGCTTCTGTATATTCCCCACCATAATATTGATATTTGAAAGTGTGCATTGAATATTCATTGACAGAATTTATTTTGGATTTATCAATCGAATCAATGATAGCCCTGTCTATACATGTAGTACCTTGTATATAAAGACTTAACACCATCAAAACTTATTTCACTAAGCCTTCATTTTGTTCCAACTGTTAGATACTTTTTTTGTTGTTACAAATGAGTAGATAATTCATCAAAAAGAAATCAAATGTGGCCCTAGTAGTCATATTTAATAAATGTTTACGTTTACGTATGGAAGAAGAAGAAGAAGGAAATTAGGTTTGAGAATTAATATATAATTATTTCACTGTGCTGATGCAGACACTTTTTAGTTGCGTTATTAATGGCGTTAAGTATTTACAATCGTCTGTGACCCCTTGTATGAATGATCATTAAAGCACCCAATATAGCAAGAAATGAAGTTTTTAAAGGTCAAGTATAGATGAAACACGGTGGAATCATTTTATAAATTGTGCTTGTTAAAGCCATGGCTGCGTTTGAGCAAAAAATAATCACATTCAAATTGAGCATTGAAATATGGGTAATGTACAGCTATGCATATGTATACAGTACATGATATTGTGGTATGCATTTTATATAATCCGTACTCTTTCCACAAATATTAAATTTTGTCATTCAAATATTATGTCTTCGTTAATTTATTCTAGAATGGGGAAGAAACTTGCCATGGTGAAAAGTTTATCTCTGCTGTGAAGAGCGTGTGTAACTCTACAAATGTTGTTGCTGTCGGGGTGAACTGTAGCAGCATAGAATATATCTCCTCCTTATTGAAGAGTATTCAAGACTTAAAGTTGCAAAAGCCAATTATTGTGAAGCCAAACAGTGGAGAGCTATGGAACTCAAGCCAAGGGTAATTCAATAAATGTCTGTGCTGTTTGTTATGAAGTAATATGCATTTATACCCAGTGAGACTTGATAAGATGCTAGGATATTGATTTGTTTATTATCGTTTCAGCTATTATGGTAAGGAACATTGTCCCGACATATCAGACTTCGTGGAGGAATGGTACGAATTGGGTGCCACCTGGATCGGAGGTTGTTGTCGTATTTATCCTGCAGACATTGAAAAAATTGTGAATAAAGTGTATTTGATAAAAGGATGTCAAGATGCAGCAATACAGTAGCTTGTTTTTTAAAAGCTTTTATAAGAATCATATTTCTCCATCCAAATTGTAACATATACAGTCAATCTTGTATTAAGAGACCGCCCAATGGTCAGACAAGAAGTGGTCACTTAATGAAACGGTCTTTTAATACAAAGCTTGGTTCCAGATAAGATATCGGGTTTCAGTATTTTCTAGTCTGCTACTGTACATACATTTGTTCTTAAAATGTGCTTCAACATGTTAAAAATACAATGTACAAAACAAACAGTTTTATTCTTTTATTTGTTAAACAAATATTCACCAGATCTTATAAAATATGTCTTCTAATAAAACATATGTGCACACACTGAATATGTATAAATTAATGTATGGATTAGCGGTCGTGAAAAGGAAAAAGATGACCGACTTTGAGTGACCGCTGGTCGCATTAAACATAAGTCCCTTAGCAAAACGTAAAGATATAGCGAAAATTGTCCGGAGGTTTTCAAAGTGGTTGCTTACTGGAAATGGCCGCATAAGACACATGGTCGCATAAGCAAGATTGACTAGACATGTATGTGTACAAGAAACAATTTTACACTGCTTAATGGCTAGTAGCTCTGAAAAGATTACAATGAAAGACACCGTAATTATATGTTGTTTCAAAATATGTAAGGCTTACCTTGTAACTCTTTCTGTAAATTGCCGATGTACTTCATGACTTACTGTATGCGATATAATTAGTCATCAGAGCACAATTATTAATTTCTTATTAGTGCTCGACCACTGCACCTCCCTTGATGTACTTTAGCCAGAGAAAATGTGTATAAATATAGCATCTATATCAACTGATGCTGCTGACGTTTCAACAAAGAGTAATACCAGTTTACAATCTGTCAGTCATTCATTCTGTAAATCGTTAACTCTATTGTCACTGATGGTACTGCACTATTTGATTTGCAGATCACCATTTTATGTTCATGTCTTTTCACTAACTGTTCTACTGAGACACTGCCAAGTGTATCTACAAGATGGAGACAGTCAGTAACAAATGAGCTAGTTATATAAATTATTGAGATATATGTGGAACCTTAGTATCAATATAAAGGAAATTTAGAAAAACCTTATTGTTTCCACTCACAACACAAATCAATAAGATTACTTATAACAACATAATTATTATGGGATATAGACTATTCCAAAAATTTACGTGTAAATAACGCAAACAGATGCTCAAAATATTTTCACATTAAAATAAGTTCACATTTACCAAGGGAGTTAACTGCTACGATAACATTGATTTAATTGAATAGGGTTTGTCTCCCTTGATCTCATTTTCTCCTTGTCGAGCCGGTTACCTGTATGACGTCACACGAGGTATTTCCCAAATAACGAAATGGTAAATCCATTAAAAGCATTCTTATTGGCATTTGACAAACTTTTAATTTATCATAAATCGGTGATTTTAACAACTTGCGTGTTTTCTGAACTCAAATAAATATCTTAAAATCGTGAATATGCAATTTCTACGCGCAGGTGGGTCCTCAATTGGAAGGAATGACGTCACACGGTAAATTGTGTACATGTTCTGTGAAGCATAAACGCTTGACAATTGTGTATTGGGTGTGCCCAGTAAGGACAACAATTCACCTGTGATATTTTGGATTTATTGGCACTTATTATCAGCATGGAATAGGAACCAACACTATCTGGTGAGTTATTTACCTTTCAGACTCAAATGCTATGAAATAGCGGCGAAATTAATGAAGTCATTTTCGTGTAATTCACGTACGAAAGAGATACGCCTACCCTACGAAGTGTATGTGTCAATGCGAAATTCGGGTCATAGGATTAAAACCTGTTTTCTGTGTATTGGTACAAGTTGAAATGCTCGTGTTTTCTGATGAATTTTTAATTTTCTTGAAATTGTCAAGCGTTCGAAACAGCGTACTCGCTCTGGGGAGGACATTTTGGACACCTGTGGCACGAGCTTATGAAACCGGCATTTATATAGAGGACGATATCGGTAGGAAATTCCCTACTGTAAAAAAGTTATCTGTCTGACATAATTATAGAAGCTAAAACTTTGAAACTTCAAAATGTGAAATATTCAGGCGTGTTGAGATATAGTTTAGAATGTACAGCCCGTATCAGGTCTTATAATTATAAAACATTTGAGGCCCCTTCAATACATTGTATTTAGAGCCATCAAACTGACCAGGAATGATAATCACTGATAATTCCCATGTACACACAGCTCTTTCCTGTAGCCCCAAATCCGTGATGCGATATGAATGTATGGAGTGATATATTAATTATCAGCACTGAAGTAAGTATGACCATACCCGTATCTGCCACTGAGACAATCCCATTCGCAGTTACTTCCGTGCCAGGGGCTGGCATAGGGGTCATGAGTTTGAACCACATTCGATTTGCCAATAGATTCCTAGAATGTCTTCAATGTTGTTGTCTTAGACAGTTGTTTAAGCCATGAGGAGTGTCTGTCTGTGAGGCATGTGAGCAGTATTGTATTAACAAGATGTTAAATTGTTACTGTTCTTATTTTTTGCTGTTACATAATGAAACCTTGCATTGTTTCATTAATACGTTTCTGTCTTACTGTACGCATGACATCAGCTGTATCAATGTTGTCATTGTCGCACAGATAAATGTTATCCGATAAAATTGCAATAGGGTTATATGGAACTTGTAACAAAGCGTAGCAAAGATTCTGTAACAATCACTGTCATAATGTCTTCTTTGTAACGTAAATGTTGCCAAAATCCAGTCATATTTTAACACAAGATAGCTTTTACATGACATACTTTTATGTTCATCATAAAAATGAAAACCAATTTTTGTATTTACTGCAACATTCAAGCTGTAAGTTCTTTGTCACTTTTAAATCCTTTTGAGTCCCAGACATCTTCAAAACATCTGGCATCTCAGTCACTCTTATTACCCTCAGTATTTCAGGAAACATGCCAGTCAGTCAAACATCTTTTAGATGACCCGGCCTGCACTAGTGACTCTGTCAGTAAATAGGCCTTCAAATAAGTATCTGTTTCCTAAAATATCATGCTAAAAAAAAATCATTCATCTGTGGGAAAGTTTTTCTATTTTTTTGAATTAATAGTAACATTTTGTCTTTACACTCATCTTGGAAAACGGATACTGGTATGTATATAAATGACTCAAATAATTTGGCCCAGGGGAAGTGGGTAAAAATAATCGAGTTGTTAAATTGATAAGTTTACAGTTAACATACATACATTGTAAGGGCATATGCTGCTCTATAAGCTGACAACTGTTGCAAGGTTAAAATCAATCCAACATAGAGATGGTGTGTCCATCAATAATTAACCAACAACACATGTTCAAGTTACAGCTATTCTTATTGTTTGTTGGTTTGTTTCGCTTAGATATATACTTGATTTAGTTTTGTTATTTTTATGGGACTTTTGGGGTTGTATACCAATTCATTCAGGTCAATGTTTGATTGTCTTTTGATACAAGATTGTCTGCACTACAATCGATCACCATTTTTGTACGACATAGGTGACATATTTCAGTCGATCACTTGAGCCGGGCCATCTGTTGTCATATTTTGTCCTTTACCGGTAAATTACTGGATGGAAAACAGGAAGATTTCTCCAAGTTTTATTGATTCTATCAATATCTCATTAATAATTAAAGGTAGTCACTGATTGCTCTCACTCTATGTATTGAATAACCGTCTTACATAACGGTCTCAAGCCAGGTATAAACTATCATTTTATAGCTTCAAGTGGCAGGTTCATTGATCATGTGTGGTTAATTTGGACAAGATAGATGTCCGTACATTAGTTTCACCTTTTCTTTTTATCTAAAGACTTAATAATGGTTGTTTCCCCTTAATTAAAATTCATTTTTTTCATAGTGATGTAATAAAAAGGAACATTAACAGTTTCTTGACCCCAATGGTTTCTGAATAAATTACAATACAAGTTTTATTCTTCAATGACTTATAATTGGATTTATTTTTCATTCATTTAATGTCCTAAGATTTTGTCTCTCAAGCAAGTTTTACCATACTTGGGCATTTAACAAGTAGTGAATTAATTACTACTAATTACTGAAGTTAATTAACTATAATTAATGATGTTCACACCATCCAGGTTCATTAATTGATCCAAACATTGAGTTTACTGAAACCAATTAAGGCTTGTACAATAACTGTGTGAGCTTTTAAGTTTAAGGTAAAATAATGACTGAAAGTAAATATGGCATGTGTAATCGATAAATGTTTTATACTCCAATGGGACACATGTTACACTGTCCGTCTGTTTGTTTGTTTGTTTGTTTGTCTTGAATATTTCATTTCTCAGCAACGACAAATTCTACATGATTCAAGGCATTCCAATGAAATGCAATACAAATGTTATGCACATTGAGAATGTGATGGTCACATGGATGGAAATCTGTGTCATATATGAGCATATCAGTCTGACTTGTACCTCAAAGGTCATGGTCAAGTTGTCTTTTTAGGGAACATTAATGCCCCTTATTAATGATATATCATGTTCACCTATTATTATCCCATCAATTGTTAGCCTTCTGAAATTACATGTCCTGTTAGGCATCTGATATTCTTAATACAAGAAATCAAGTCAAGTTGATAATGAAATATTTTTTTCTTCTGTCGAATGATATAAAATTCAACCATTAAATTTAACTGAGCGCATCTGTTTATATTGAGGTGAAGAATGTCTTTGGTAAAGTGTAATACTGTCACAACTTCTTTGTTATTTAAATACATTGTTACAATAATATTGTATTATACTCGACCTGTATGACTGTCTTTGTTACTATAAGCTGTCTACAATTAGCTCACAGTAACCGATAATTACGCGAAATTACAGGCAGATAAATTCCTGCCGATTATCAAGATTTTCATGAAAGGCCTATAATATTCAGCGATATCTAAATACAGAGTAATACACACTGAATGTCGTTGTGGACAAAACAGTTTGGTTTGAGCTTTATCTCAAATATGTGCTTGTCTATGGCGTACGAATGTCATACTTTTTTCTCCTGTGTGTTCAAACTGATAACACTTTACCACGTAACTTCCTGATTAAGATACGAGAAATTCTAACCTTGTCTTGTAAATAATTGAAACTACGAAAAAGTGAAATGTCTAAGTATTCAACTATTTCTTTGATTCTAATTAAATAAGCTAGCTGAAGAATCCTTGGATATTAATTAGTTTTAATTATGTGTATACGAAGGGGTACCGGTACGTAGAATTTGTGTGTTCCAACTTTTTCATAATATCATCAATCATGATTCATCGAATGGGGGGAGTCCTTTATTACAAAGCTATGTAATTTCTTCAGTTTGAATTGAATGTAATATTTTATCAGTAATTGGATATTTTTTATAGAAATGAGTAATGACACTCTATTTATAGTTTTGTGTATATTTCAACATAAATATCGGACACGGTTCATTAATTGTTACAAGTGAGTGGGTTTTATACATGTACATAATTATGTAAAGTTTCTTAGATTTTAAACTTGTAAAATAGAAATTGTCTCATTTACATATTGTAGATTGCGGTCTATATATTATACAGTCATGCCTTATGTTTAACAATTAGCTTTGCAAGGATATCTTGATTATACAGGTTTCCTAGAAATTATTTAAGTGAGGTATTTAGGTACAAGTACAGCACAGGTCGACAAGATCTTATAATATATGGGCAGGACGTATGCATAACATTGTGAGAGCTTTGTGAATAAACTGCTCACCTGTAGTGTTAAATATGCTCAAGTTCATTCTTTAAAATTACTGGCACTAGACTAACGCAGGGGTGTCAATAAGAGCCGGTAGCCGGTAAAAAAAACTAAAATTACCCGGTAACTTAAGCATCATCACCTGGCTACTTTTCTTGTATGAATGATCATAATTAAGGGGAGTACCCCCAGACCCTGCCTACTTTTGATGATTCCCCTGCTAATTCAAAAATAAGTGATACCCCTGCTTATAACGACGATACTGCAATTATACAGGGTGTCCCATAATATATGTTACCATTTCAAATGTCTGTAATTTTATAATTTGATAACATATACTCATGATTTATACATCAAAATAATCATGGTGGATTGAAGTTTTACCTTCAAGGCACCAACATTAAATTTAGCAATTCTATATATTTGATACAAGCATAATTATAACAAATATATTCTGAAGGGGTATTTCTGGATTTAAGGATCTTGAATTTGGAGGCCAGTCTCAGATCTTGAGCCTCTGATTGGTTGGTTCATGAGCACTGTGTTAAAATGGACCAATGGCAAGGCTGCTCTCTTAGACTGGTCTCAGTTTTATAACCTTTCACTCAGGCATGTGCAATGTCGTACCGGATATGCACTGATTGGCCCGTTCGGTTTATGTCTGAAGTTTATAGATTATACTTGAATGATTCAGATATTTATTATATGGGTGGTAGCTTTTAAGTCAAACATATGCTTAATACCATTAAAAACGCTACTAAAACTTGTGCACATACTTAAAGTAGTATTAGGCCTAAAAAAAATATTCTTGTTTCCGGTGATCTGACCGACCCTATTTTTGGCAAAAAATAAAAAATATTTAAAAAATATTTAAAAAAAAGAATTAAAAAAAGAAAGAAAAAAAAGAAGATCTATTTATCTAACGAAGGTAAAATTTGGCGTAGACTTAATATGTATCAGATTCGAAAGAGATATCTGTCCAGTGAATGAAAGATTAGTAATATGAACTTTGTGTTTGGTAAAAAAATATATATATATATTTAGCCAAACCTACCTACCGGTACCCTATTTTTTTCTCAATGTCATTGGAAACAAACAATTATTTTGTTTAGGCCTTACAAAAACACAGTATGTTTCTTTTTCTAAACATAATTAGCTAAAAACTAATAATGCTGAAAACTAAAAAGGTTTGGAACCAAAAGGTTAATTACATTTTGTACAATCATGTATTAACACATAATACATGTATGTATCAGTATGTCACATTACACAGTTGGTACGAAATGACTCAAATATTCTAACCGTGGTTTTGTTGGCGTTGAGTATACATACTATGTAATTGGGTGTTTGAGATAGTTGAACAAGCCCAAGATAAGATTATATGCAAGTATAGATTGGTTTAAGATTATCTGTAAGTGGTTCATTTGTACATTAGGTTGATGGACTCCTTTCCTACTTCTTTCATGTGATAAAACGTTATTTTAAAGTGATACAAATGTAGTTATGTTGAGACTTCATGTCTCAAGTATACCGTGAAACCTAGATACCACCACTGGTTCTGTTGAGTGTGGGACTTAGTCTTGAGGTGGTCTGATCATAAAGAGTTAAAATATGTAACTTATCAATGATATTATGTTCTTATTATGCCTGAGCCGCGGCCGTGGTCCAGTGATTAGTGCGCTGGACTTGTAACCCGGCGATCCGGGTTCGATTCCCGGTTGCGGCAGGTTATACCCTTCCATGAAAATTTGACAAAAATGTCGATTTTCCTCCTCATGTGGAGAAGTTGCCGGCTCCTTGTGGAAGGGTAAGTTAGTAATGGTTAGATTTCAGTCCAGGAAAAACAGGTTAGGTGAACCGACCACCGTATATAACTGAAATATCGTTGAGAAACGGCGTTAAACCCGATAAAACAAACAAACATCTTATTATGCCCCCCTTCGAAGAAGAGAGGGCATATTGGCTTGCACATGTCAGTCGGTCGGTATGTCCGTCCGTCGGTCCGTAACCTTTTTCGTTTCCGATCAATAACTCAAGAACCCCTTGACCTATCATCCTCAAACTTGGTCCACACATTCATCTTGGGTAGCAGACAGGAGCCCTATTGATTTTAAGGTCACAGGGGTATAATGTTTTACAAACATCTCTTGTTAAGTAGGCGATCTTAATTTTGAGGTGGTCTTCTTTTAGTGAGGTATAACTGTATAAAAAGTAAAGTAAAGTGTTTATTTATTATAATGTCACCCCTACTTTAAAGGGGCCAGCCATTTCTGACTTATGAGACACCTACTTTCTGAGCACATTTACTTCCCGACTCCTAACCTTTATGCCAGGCACTAGGCAGGAAGGTGACACGGAAACCATTATTTAACTAGCTGGAGGCTCACCAACCGGTCATATCATAACGATCCCCTACCAGGGTTCGAACCTTCGACCTCCCGCTCCCAAAGTGGATGCCTTAACCACTCGGCTATGGGAGACGGTGTATGTATATGTATACATGTATTTCAGATATTCACACCTTAACATATATAGGTTAAACTCCCATGCACGCTTGATTTAATCTCATATGAGATTCACACATTGTAATCATGATTGTATATATACAATGTATATGGGTGATATTTGGTGGAGATATCAAGATAGGGGTTGAAGTTGGATATAGGGGCCCTGAGAGACGCAAGTTCCAGCCCTCCTTATGATTGTCTGACTTTTCATGTAGTAAGTGGCTTGACATCCAGTGTAATTATAACTAGTTGTAGTTAGCTGAAATTTCTGTCTTGAACTTGAAAGATTATTACTGAAAAATGTAATGTTTGATCAAGGCGTAATTAGTGCATGCTAAATGTAATGTGTTGCTTAGATTATTGCGTAATTAAGTAACTGAGTATTAACTGACTTCAATTCTATTCAGTTACATGATAACCTGTCTGTTATACGACATGAAATTATTTTTAAACCTGTAAAAAAGTGTCGAGGATTTCTGTTACATAAGATTGTTAACTCAGCAACCTATATGACCAACACAAATGCATATTAAATGTTGCCCAGCATGGTAAAGTATGTCTTAAACATAAACTAACATCTATTAATCAAACGGGAAGTAAAAAGTCTGAACATTTTCTCGGAAATGTTACACGAAATATTGAGGGAGATGAAAAATGCTGTCAGTTTTTGTTTTGATCTTTTCTAAACTAATTGCTATTGAGCTTTGTAGCTTTCTGTAGCCATTGAATGTTGAAAGGTTGTCTAACATAATGAATATTCCAAAATGTGAGATCTATTTAATGTGGTAATAACCACCAAATACGTTTGTAAGGGAGCTAATTAAGAATGGACTAACTGTTCCGCCATTATAGAAAAAGGTTTGAACATTAAACCAACCACGCAAATTGAAAAATCTAAATACAACGTATTAATGCAACAGTTTCTCTAAAACACATGTAGCTATATGATAAGAAATTGTTGACACAGGGCGATTTCTCTTATCTGTTTTTTGTTTAAATACCAATGTATGCCTAAATAAGGCAAAATCTGAATCAATGCTTAAATGCTACAGAGTGATCTCACCTGTAACTGCTCTTATATCAAACTGACTGTTTTCAACTCACAGATCTTTCGGCCGACATTTTACGTTTAAAGTCCCAGGTTTTACTACAGTCAAGCCTCAATAAAATCCACCTCAATAATATTACCACCTCAAAATTAGAAAACACAGTTTTCAATATTTAGACTGTGTCAGTAATAAGACCAGGTTTCAAGGGTTCCAAGGGTGGTCGCATTATTGAGGTTCACTGTAATTTTATTATGGAATGTTTTGAAGTATTTTAGCATGAATTTAGACTAGCTATGTAAATATGAAAGTATTGTATACATATTAATCTACCTGATATATGTCTGGTTTCGTTTTTTAGACTTTCGACTTTTAGTGTTTGAGAAAAGCTATAAGCTTCATGTTAAATATTATTTTTTACATATACTGATGTGTTCAATACATATGTGGGGAGGGGAACACTGTGGACCTTAGTGTTCAAGGGGTTGAGTGTCTGACTCTTGATCTTAAGGTTGTGAGTTTGAATCCTGCTTTGAACAGAACTGAATCACCAACTTCACAATCCCTTAATTTGGCACAAGTACTGGTTAGTTATCCAGGTAGCAGTCATTGGGAATAATTAGCATTAAGCTGTGAGAACTTGTTTCCCAATTAATTCGTATGAAATAAGTTTAAACTAAACTGTACTCTTAATGACTTAAATCAGTTTGGTTTAAGTGACTCTCACTCGCTGTGTTATATTTGTTAGATTTTGATTATTCATGTTTTAATGCATTTGTTTTTTTTTGTTTTTCAGGGCCTTAATATCATTAGAAACATTAGACATACATATAGGGGGTTGAAGATATTGTGGACATACCAACATGGTTATTCTGGCCAAGGTAAGATTTAAACTGTTTATGATATCTTTAAAATGATATGAGCAGCATCATGACAAAACCTGTATTTAATATGACATCAAGTTTTTCCCAATTTAAGTTTATATGTTACAAACTAAGTGCTTTGTCTGAAGATGTTTTGGAGACTCAATTATAATTTGTAGAATTAAAAAAACAAGGAAATATTTAGGTATACACTTTGTTTTTTTTCCATTTGAAGAGCAGAAGATTTTGTTAAGAATTATAATAATGTACATTCTGATGCGACATCATGATTTTGTCACTTACTTTTGCATCTTGTTGGAATTGCTGTAAACAGAAATATTAAGTATTTTAATACTTTTTGTATTAAATGAAAGTTGAACAATATATCTTTAGAAAATGTAAACACCTGAACTTTTTGGTCACTATAATACAGGTTTCGTCGTGGCGCAGCTCATTATATTATAATACATTTATTATTTTAAAGATAAATTACCACCAAATCTATATTACAGAAACCAGTCGTTATTTAATTGGCTTAAATTACGGCCTATTTTGCCACTCTCCATTCAGCCTTCAGGGTTGCCCTGATTTATAAGCTACAACATCAGTTTAGCTATACATTCCAAATTTCGCAGAATCTGTTACATTAGAATGAAAAATATGTACCAATTGTTATGAAGAATCACCAATATATACCACAAGCATAGATAATTGGCTATCACTCTGTAATATCATTCCATGGGGTATAAAATTACAATATAATTCAAGACAGAAAAATGGCTTCCACTCCTTTTATTATGATGGAGTGACTTTTGATTGTTCTGTTAAACATGTGTTACTTCATATCAAATATGTCAGCTATATCTTAAGCATACAAATTTATTGATCATAAAAATTCAATCATATGATCATACAGTATTTTAACGGCCATGGCGCCTACTCTGAAGAAGTGTGTGTAAGCGTCCATAAATAGTATGGTAATGGTGCACTTAGATGCATTTCAAGTTTTCAGCTATTTATGATAGAAATTTCTTTGTCGTTTATTACAAAGTTATAGCGAAAAATACAGCATGATGTTTCATAATAAACTATATGTTTGTTAAAATTGTGTGCAATATGGTATCTCATTACAAATGGTTACAGTATCAATTGAGGAATATGGTAAAACCAGTCTGTGTCTTTATCTGTACTGCATAATGCAGGTAGTCTGGTTTCACTTGATAATTAATATACGGCCAGTTTTCAGAAATTTGACAGATTAATAATTATATTAATATTAAGACTTCATTTATATAGGCAACACAATTAGGCAATAAACCAGTATTACTCTGACATACATATAAGGGTGGGGAAATTGAGGGGGCGCCGGATTGACCCCACCCCAGATCCGCATGTGTTTAACAATGGTACATATAAACAAACTCAGGAGGCATCTGATTTGACTGTGAGAATGCAGCCCATATATCAGTACTGACTTTTGTATATTTCTTCGTGTCATTAAGGCAAATTCTTTCTCTTATCACAATCACTATGGTAACAGAGCTCATCTCATTACTGCTAGGCAGGATGTTTAGGTCAAGTTTGTCCTAAACTTTGGCGGGGACAAATTTCAACTTGAATGAATGTAGAGACTTCATTCAATGAATATACACCGGGGTTGATTATAAGACTCGGCTTATTTGCATACTGTAAGAATTGTACAAAGGACTTAGAGATAACTCAGATAGTCAAAGATGTCGAAACTGCCGAGCGAGCGGAACTGAAGTTTGATCTTCAACTCATTATGCCTAAAGTTTGTGTCAAGTAGTTTTGACTTTGTAAATTTAGGTTATTACAAAGCTGTATCAGGTCAATGAGTTGACTGAATTTATCTAACAAATTCTCTGAAAATGATAACAGCATTTTAAGTTGTTATCATTCTTTGGAAATGAGTTTAATACAATCTGTGATTTACTGACATGAAAATTGTGAATATACATTGTTAAATATAATGATAGAACTTTTTGGTGGTCACTGTTAAAGACTTAATGGCAATTGTGACAGTACATCGTGGGATAATATACATATACTGTAGAAGGGATAAAAGGAGAGAACTCTTGAAGGGATAAAGGGAGAGAACTCATGACAATCTCCTGTGGTTATAAATACCCCTTGCGAACAGCATTAATTATAAAGCAGTATTACATGTTTCCCCTCTTCTCAGAAGGTTATATAGTCACAAGTTTCAAACCACCCATATTATGTGATATTGACCAGCTTCCAAATTTAGCGTTTCTAAATCTAGGTGATTAAACTTTGCCTAAATTTATTACAGTAAAACCTCAATAACATGACCACCATAGGGACCCTTGGAAACTGGTCTTCTAAGTGAGATGGTCTTAATATTGAGTTTGAATAAATAGAAAAACAATGAAAGTGGACTTGAAGATTGTGTTCTCAATTTTGAGGTGGTCTTATTATTGAGGTGGTCTTTAAGTGAGGTTTTATTGTACATGTATTCAATAGTGGCATACCCATATGAAAAGAGAAATTAAATGGTTGGTTGGAATCATAGTTTATATAATTAAATGTTTTGTTATTAATACCGGTAACTGAACTGAGATTTGTTTTACTGAACAGCTTAATGTTCTATTTCAATGGAACTCATGGAGTCAATAATATGACATCAAATATATGAAAATGATTGTAAATGATTGCAACAGATGGTGGAGTAATGGCTGTCCATGCTTGATTCTGTGATAAAACCCAAGTTACATAGGGAGAAATATGGTATTTTAAGTATGCTTATCCTTATTCGATTGTTTATTTACTTTTCACCTGCTTATCAATTTGTGTACTTGTCCTAAATTTGACTTTTCTATAAACTAGTTGAAAGCGTTGTAATCATTAGTTGTATTAAGAGAAAGGAGGCGAATTAATACTCAGATAATGTAGAAACAAACATGGGTGTAAGAATGTAGAAATACGAATAGTTGTTTTTGATATCATAAAAGATTTGGTAAATTTGTTGAGGAGAATTTAATTCAGTGTCATTTTAGTATAACTGGCCAACAAATGGATAAACGGTTACATAAGTGAGCTGATTTTATAGCTTATAAATATCTGTGACATTTTCGGAGACCTTTTGCGCAAAAAAATCCGAAACAAGAATAAGTTTGTGATATGGTTACAATAGGCTTTTAGTGTTAATTAATAAATACCACATAATTTGAATAGTAATAACAATAATCATCAATTGTATGAAGTGAAGGATATTTGACAATATTCGGATTATTACGTTCCTTGACAGTCGGACATGACGGCTCTTCGCTCTATGCGACCTGGTTGTAAGGTTTGTTTGTTAGAATTTCTATTTAATTTTTACTGTCATCTTTTTTAATAATTCCTAATTCTTTAAAGACTACAAATTAAAGCACTCAAACATTGTATATCTAGCTAACATGATGTAAGGGTCATTGCATGAGTTATGACACGTCACATGAGCAGAGTGACCACTGTAGACTTGAGTTTGCATATGCAACATTTTTGATGGTTTCTAAAATCTTATTCAGTTTGACTATCTACCTTTAACATTTATTGAATATATTTCATATCACTGCCTCAGTTAAACTGAAAGTTTTGGGTGTGTTAATGTTATAATCACCGTTGCCATGGACATGATGACTGCTTAAAACATGTCTAACATACAGTCACTATATATGGGAACAATTACAAAATTACATCTCGTCCTGTTTGCGCCTCCTGTGATAATTGATCTGTATGCTGTAATAAGACAAGCAATTACATTCTGAACAAGTTAAAGTCAGCCTGGTCGCCCAACATTTTCAGCCCTACTTTAAGCTATGATCAATTGATTAAGGTTACTTTGTAGGTGATAAGATAGTTGTCTATATATAGCAGTGTACTATAGAGTGCCTCCTCAGCATGCAACACCCTTTGAAAAATGCAAATGTTGGCGGTTGTTGAGAGGTTAAATTGGTGGTATTTTTGTGTGTGTGGGGGGAATTGATATGTTAGTTGTTGAATAGAGGTTGTTGCTCAAGAGAGCCTCAGGTTCGCTCTAGAGAGGTTGTACTCTACACGTCTTAGTAAGCCTTTTATTTATATATCGCCAAACAAAAAAATTTCTACTCAATCATCGCATTTTTCAGGAGTATTATCATACTGTGATCAGAAAAATGTCGTTCAACAATGCAACATTAACCGAGTAACATAATATAGCAATGTTTTTATGAGTAATGCACTTGCGTACAGTGTATGTTTTTGTTACGACACTCTGTGGTATTTTGATTCAAACAATCCTTCATTATTTATTGTTTGTTATACAATGTACTTGTTTTGGTAAATGTGCAAGGTACACATGCATAGACAACACTGTTGAATGTAAATGGTATTTGCTTCATCTTTGTAGCCACCATGTTGAGCATTGATACTTATGATCAAAAAAGGTGTAATTTAAGGTTTTTGTTATGTTTATTGAACAAGACTATATTTTCACTGACAATTCCATTTAAGGCTGTAAATCGATGTATGGTTATTTTTTCCATGTATTTTCGATGTATGTTAAATTTCCTTTTTCCCATGTGCAGTCCTTTCACTTGATATAGTGTTCATGTTATTTTCTCCCCCCCCCCCCGTTTTGACCTATTGTTGTCAGTGAGCTGTCTTGACTTGTCCTTTGATGTATTCCATCCATTATTTCCCTACCCCCACTGTTTGTCCTCATTAATTCTCCTTTGTTGTCCCTTTATGGTTAGCCAGGCCATTCCTTGCACCCCTGTTCCCTTGCATATTTACCCTTGCACCTCCTGAAATGCAAGTTTTGTGTTTTATGATGTCTTATGGACTGTTGTTTTCACTGAGGTCTGTGTGGGGATCGAGGCACCGTCTTACGTATGTGGCTATCCCTGTAGCAACTTATTCTCTCTTTTATAGCAGAAAGATCTTTATATGAGGATTTGGTAAGAGTACAGTATCGATGTACCAGTATTTGGTAAGAGTACAGTATTGATGTACCAGTATTTGGTAAGAGTACAGTATCGATGTACCAGTATTTGGTAAGAGTACAGTATTGATGTACCAGTATTTGGTAAGAGTACAGTATCGATGTACCAGTATTTGGTAAGAGTACAGTATTGATGTACCAGTATTTGGTAAGAGTACAGTATTGATGTACCAGTATTTGGTAAGAGTACAGTATCGATGTACCAGTATTTGGTAAGAGTACAGTATCGATGTACCAGTATTTGGTAAGAGTACAGTATTGATGTACCAGTATTTGGTAAGAGTACAGTATTGATGTACCAGTATTAGGTAAGAGTACAGTATTGATGTACCAGTATTTGGTAAGAGTACAGTATTGATGTACCAGTATTTGGTAAGAGTACAGTATTGATGTACCAGTATTTGGTAAGAGTACAGTATTGATGTACCAGTATTTGGTAAGAGTACAGTATTGATGTACCAGTATTTGGTAAGAGTACAGTATTGATGTACCAGTATTTGGTAAGAGTACAGTATTGATGTACCAGTATTTGGTAAGAGTACAGTATTGATGTACCAGTATTTGGTAAGAGTACAGTATTGATGTACCAGTATTTGGTAAGAGTACAGTATTGATGTACCAGTATTTGGTAAGAGTACAGTATTGATGTACCAGTATTTGGTAAGAGTACAGTATTGATGTACCAGTATTTGGTAAGAGTACAGTATCGATGTACCAGTATTTGGTAAGAGTACAGTATCGATGTACCAGTATTTGGTAAGAGTACAGTATTGATGTACCAGTATTTGGTAAGAGTACAGTATTGATGTACCAGTATTTGGTAAGAGTACAGTATTGATGTACCAGTATTTGGTAAGAGTACAGTATTGATGTACCAGTATTTGGTAAGAGTACAGTATCGATGTACCAGTATTTGGTAAGAGTACAGTATCGATGTACCAGTATTTGGTAAGAGTACAGTATTGATGTACCAGTATTTGGTAAGAGTACAGTATTGATGTACCAGTATTTGGTAAGAGTACAGTATTGATGTACCAGTATTTGGTAAGAGTACAGTATTGATGTACCAGTATTTGGTAAGAGTACAGTATCGATGTACCAGTATTTGGTAAGAGTACAGTATCGATGTACCAGTATTTGGTAAGAGTACAGTATTGATGTACCAGTATTTGGTAAGAGTACAGTATTGATGTACCAGTATTTGGTAAGAGTACAGTATTGATGTACCAGTATTTGGTAAGAGTACAGTATTGATGTACCAGTATTTGGTAAGAGTACAGTATTGATGTACCAGTATTTGGTTAGAGTACAGTATTGATGTACCAGTATTTGTATTCATCTGTGGGTGTATAACCCTCCATTGCAGACAAATTTATTTATATATTTTATTTGTAATACAATATGGTGTCATTGAATCAGATATGAGCTGTCTCAACCTACCCAGATGATATGATCACCATGGTCCACCATAGTCACCATGGTTTTTGACGGTCAACCATGATTTATCAAGGTCAACCATCAAGTACCATGAAAAAAACATTGTCGGGAGCATGGTTGACCATGGCCTACCATGTTACACCATTGCTGACCATGGTAGAAAATTAAGCCAGCTACAGTAAACCATGAAGGGACGATAAATTCATTGTGACACTTGTTAATATTACAGTGTTTTACTTTTGTTTTACAAATACCTGTATGGTTCATCTGTTCAAGGTTGTTGTCTTGTGCTATAGGCTTGTTTTGATACAATGCTGTAAACAGCATTACAAATTTGTTCATGCATTGAAATTATTGGTTACAAATGAATAAACTTCAAATTTAGGTAAACTATATAACGATAGGAAAATGCTCTGTATTTTTGCTTCAGTAATAAAATTGCCTTTGATGTTCCCAGACATTTTGTTTTGGTAATTTGTTATAATGTTTTCTGTACTTTATGTTTCTCTTAAAGTAACTGTCAAGGTTAACAGTCATATTGTCATACATGGAAGAGATGTGGGAAACTTTCAATATAACTTTGTATTCATTGAAAGGTTAAAATTGGCAGGTGGAACATGCACTGTGCATGCACTTCAATTGTTCAGAACACAATCATGCAAGTTATATAATATTTTGCATGTCTTGATATTTTCTGTAAGAAATTTTCTGAATTTTCTGTTCGTTCATTTAACTGCGCTGGGACTTATACAGTTCTTTCCATACGTTTGAATAAATATCTGGTACAAGTTGGTTCTTGCAAGCTTGCCTTGTCTGAGTCTCGGAAAAGTATCATTGTATGTCAAAAACAAGCAATTCAAATATGATTTTTTTTGTTTATGGGTTATAAACTTATATGATTTATAATGTTATGTTCGTAATTGTGGTCCTTGCAGTAGACTAAAATAATGTAATGACGAGATTAGGAGGAATATATATCAAATGCGAAGAAATAAAAGGAACAGTTACTGCAGTGTGCAGTTGATTCAGATGTTTTTCGAAGTGGAACTTGAAGATTATACTATTAGTGTTTTCTTATTCAGATATATAATATAAAACCTTTTTCGCCAGGCTTGAGAGGGGTTTACAGGCTTGGACTTTAAGTATCAGTTCTAATTACACTAAAACACCTTTTATTTTGACTAGGTTTATCTGAACTCTCAGTGAATTCCAGTTTGCATCTTATCTCTGCCACGCCCATGTATGTTTGAACTTTGTATTGAATTGGGTGAGGTAACATTATGGGACTAAACCCAGTCATACCTCCTATCAGCCATTCTTTCATCGACTATTTGAACTTAAATCTCTTACATGTATGGGTAATATCACCAAAGCAGACCGATTGCAATTTGAAATGTAATTTCATTTGGCTGCTAATATACTTACAAATAATAACAGGGGGAACATGATGGACAAATCCAATCTCACTATTCTGATTTAAGGCTATTCTTAAAAAAATTTGGTTGGCATAGTTACCATGCATACCCAGTAAAATATCGGTGGATTATAGGTAATTAATTTATGTTCATTACTTTTTATATTCATTCAAGTTTCCACCCCTCAAACGATTTTGATTTCTAAGGTGCCTGATTTCGTTGGTGACTAAACAAACATTTCTTTAATGATGTCCTGATGTGAGGTTTCTTCATCAAGTACGGTACATTGAATTTCACTCATTGATGGTTGACACAAAGGTCAGAAGCAGAAATGGGAACAGATTTATACAATTATCTAGTTACATTGTCTTTATATTCAAATTGCTGTTATATATACCGCCTGATACAGAGTTATTTGACCTTTTTGTGCAACAAGTAACTATCAAAACAAGCTTGTCGTGTTTAACAACAGGTAATAGTTATATATCATACTTACAAGAAGGTAAAGATTTGTTGTGCAACATAAAAGAATGCTGAGATGTTACATTTGCTGGTCACTCCAGACCAAAATGGATTTCGGTAAATTCACCGAAATTCAGTGGATTTCGGTAAGGTAATGTGACTACCCTTTATAGAAAGGTTAACTAATCCTCATCAAGGCAAAATAGCAGAACCATGTTAGTACGGCTGTACCGAAAAATCAGTACAGATTGAGTGAACTGTATCATGGAACTCAAAAATGTCTCATTTTCAGCTGAAGCCAGTTCATG
The DNA here is from genome assembly GCA_032209605.1 of Mactromeris polynyma. Classification (NCBI taxonomy): domain Eukaryota; kingdom Metazoa; phylum Mollusca; class Bivalvia; order Venerida; family Mactridae; genus Mactromeris; species Mactromeris polynyma. Next base: position 9,370,508 of record JASFXZ010000024.1, read on the forward strand.
AATTATTCTTGTACGAACTCTTGACCAAATTCATGAACAGTTCTAGAGCAGTTGATGAATAATTCATGGCATTCGATGGGAAGGAATGACCAGTGATTAATTGTATAAATTCTACTGTTTTTCCAATACAAGCAATTCAATATACGCCAGCTCCGATAATTATTTATTTAACCCTATTGATTACCAGTGTTTCAGCATTCTATTTCATGTTCATCATTAGACTATTTGTACGGGACACTGATCAAAGAGGTCGAAGAATGTACATTACCTCTTCTTTCGAAATCTGCTATAAATAATGGCATACCAGGGATTTCAGAAATATTTTCATTTGACATATTTTACAGTCCGGGATTTATTGTACAAAGTATACTTGGTACCCCTCTTGTGTTATATTCATTGATAGTGAATACATAATCTTCTAGTTAAGTCCACTGTTGTGTAGTTTGGAGAACATATCTATAAGTATGTATGATAAGTTTGTATTCTATCTTATGTTATTGGCTTGTTTCAATACAACTTGAATTATCCAATAATGCCGGTCACAACATTGAAGATGCTTCTAAAATTGCTGACCTAGATTTACTTAAATTGTTTCTTCTCTTGCTATATTCCATAGTTCAAAAGTATCTCAGTAATGTTAAACATGATCAGTTAATCTACCTTAGTCTCTCAAGTTCTTGCAATATGTGCTTGGTGTTATAATGGTTATATCCCTCACTCAAAACACACCTTACTGTAAAGTGAAATCAAGACATTTTAAGATATTTGCATGCATTGTGAAATACAACAATAAAGACCAGGGTGGACAACTTTTAGTAGTGATCATACTGGCTCAAAAATTGGGAGAGCTTAATATAAGTCTTGGTGATGTTTAAGCTAAAATGTTCTGTTATGTTAACTTGTAGCATTCAAGATATTTACCACAATGCTCCTGTTGGATTTGTGGATGACTTTTCATGCCTTCATGCACTTTAATTGCTCTTTAATGGTCAAAGTCATTTAAGTGTTAACCTTTGTCCTTTTAAATGATGTTCAGGAATGTACATCAAACCCTGGGCTATCTTACTTAGATTGTCATGTTTGATATCAATATAACTCTCTCATGGGTGAATACAATATTGGTGAAGGTACCTACAGTATAGTTTGTTTAATTACTCAGTTATCTAATGTAATTTCAAAATATAGTAATGTTTCCAAATGAAAGAATTTGTATTTAAGTTCTGTACTGGGTCTCTCAGAGGTACCCCCAAAGCTTTTACCATTGACGGGGTACCATTGGCATTCCCACAGAATGTTGGACTTATTGCATGTCACTTCACTTGGCCAGATTGGGTTTCAGAAGCCAAGAAAGAAAGAAAGGTTTGATTAACCACTGACTTGTCACTGACAGTGGACTGGACACTATGATACATGTGTGACTCAGTAACCATCTGATCATGGTCATAGCTTGTACCTTGTCAGGCACCTGTCACCTGTACTGTCCACACACATGTATCTTAATTATGAACATTCATTGACCAATTAACAGGGCACTACATGTTATCAATTAGCATGTCAAATGAATGCAGTTTCTAATCATATCATTTTGTCTGGCGGTTGACCTTACTATCTGGACATATTTAAATACTGACCAAAGCTAGATAGATTGTGTCTAGCTGTCCCCAGGCTAACACTTTGGTGTGTTAATCTTTGTGGTCAAGTCAGGTTGTGTGAATGACAGTTAAATGTATTGTACATGTTCTGATTTGTACACTTTGACTACTTTGGATGAAAATTGAGTGTCCTTTAAACAAACCCCTATTTCTACCATTGTTCAAAAGCTGAGGCAAAACTGTATCTCATGCAGTTTAAAGAAAATTCATTTAAAGGTCATATTAAAGAGAGCCACATGTTTTCTTTAATTGATGTTACAGTTTATGAATTATGTATGCATACAGTCATTAAAGATTTTTATGGCATCTAATTTTTTTCCAAGTAATACAGACACAAAATACCTTCCAAGACTAAAAAAGTCAATATAATTGGTCTTCACCTACATCCAGGAGACAATGATCTATAGAGGTAGTGTAAATGCTAGACTCCTTGTCCAAATGACAAGGGTCTGAATCCCATCACTCAGGGGCGATTATGTCTTTACAATGATCATGCATCAGACTAATTGGATTTAAGGTATGAGTACTGGTTTAAGTGTCCGAATGTGAGTCGGTCATCAGGAAGCCTCAGTGACTTGTTTGAGATATATATACAAATTTGCTTCACAATTGATGAAAAATAAATTTAAGTTTGAATTTAATTCATCACTGTAGTTGTTGGTATATCGTTGCTTTTGAGTCAAAGTTTGAATTTAATTCATCACTATAGTAGTTGGTATAATCGTTGTTTTTAAGTCAAAGTTTGAATTTAATTCATCACTATAGTAGTTGGTTTATCGTTGCTTTTAAGTCATCTTCTCTTTATTTATCTAGTCAAGCAGTGAAGCCTGATTTACTATGATAGATGGTTCTACATCTCTCACTGTCACTTTTGAAGTGTCAACATTTCATCTTAAATGACTCATCTAAGATTTGTTAATGTGTCTAGTATCAATTTGAGTGTTTGTTTGAAAGTTGTGAAGAAATTAAAGACATTAAATCTTGTTAATTTGCTCCCCAACCAATGAGGTTGTAAGTCACAAAGTATTGTTGTTCTATACAGAAACTTCAATTTTTGTTCACAGTCTATTAGGGATGTTGTCCAGACAGTGATGCAATGATATCCAAAGCCCTATTAAGGAAACAGGCTGGTTCAAATCTACTTGACCCCTTTCCATTTGTTTTTTTTCTCTTCCTGCTGTTTGTGAAGGTTTGAAGTTTGTCTCCGAGTTTCCCATGAGTTTCAATATGAGACACTCTGAAGGTATGAGTGATTTTGTACTCAAATAGTTACGAGTATTGTAATGAAAATGCTTCCCTTTTCTTAACTGTTCTAATGTCTTGTGTATTACTTTATTACAAAATCTTTTAATTTTGAAAATTTCATTGGTATAAATTTGAACAATATAGAATTACGCATTTCTGATGTTAATGACATATATTTTATATGCTGAAGGAGATTATGGGTGAATTATATAATTCCTTTATGAAAAGTGTCCTCTCTGAATGCAGTCCATAGAGGTTTTGATTAAATGCATGCAGATAACATTATAATTTTACTTATCAGCAATTTCATTATTCTTTACATTTAAATTGACATTATATTACATTAAACATCACATGTACTTCTGTTGAAAAGTTACATATAAATAAACCTTACTTTAAATTTTCCGAATCAACTTAAATGATATAAATTTAACAGTAAAGCCTCAGACTTACAGACCACCTCAATTAATTAGAAATTAAGAACACAATTTTCAAATCCATTTGCACTGTTTTGCTCTTTATTCAACCTCAATATTAAGACCACCTCAATATGCAGACCAGTTTTCAATGGTCCCAAGGTTTACGTCTTATTATTGAGGTTTTACTATAAGTCCTATAGTTTATAGTATTTTATTTATACTACACAAGAATTTGATCATTCATAAAGAGTTACATAAATTGTTCCCAGTATTTTAAATGACAACATTTTTTGTATTGATCGGTCATAACTCTATTTATCCTATTGTGCTGACCGTTCAAGTTTTAAACTGATAACAATCTGAGGGGGTATAGTAACAACATACAAAATTCTTTTAAGCTTAAGGACCTGACATAACGTGACAATCTATATCCGTCATGCTAAACTTAGTCTCAACAATGTATATTATTTCTGGTCTAGTTCCCGTAGTTTAAGAATTGAATAGATATATGCGTAACTCTTACCATGAAGAATCAGTCCTTACTATTCAAAATGAACATAATGTATTATATGTTAGGAATTAGAACATTTTCTATTCAACATTGTATTTATCTTGTCTTTACATCTATGGAAGATGATACCTGAATGATTCAAATGAAATAAAAAGAGGACATTTATAGAAATGTGTGTATAAATTGGGGCAAGGATACCCGAACATCCAATATATTAAATCGCTAACCAAGTGACTGTAAATTTACCATTTTAAAGTTATACATGCAGTGTTATTTGTTATACTGAACCCACAGAAGAATTTTTGTCAAGCTTTGATAGCATTATTATTTCTAGTTTTAAACCAATATACCAACTTTATAGCTAGTTATTTTTTATTATTTTTTATTATTTTTTAAGCAACCCTGATCCAATTTAACCTGATTTCAGACTTCATTTGTATTATAATGCAAACTATCAACAGTTTATATAAAATATTAAATCAGTTTTGTTATTAATTGATAGTGTTCATATGAATCAGTCAGTTTATCAATCAATATGTCAGTCAATCAATAAATCAATCAATTTTGATGGATTAATTTATTGATTACTCCTGCAATCCTGGAATTGGGGGATATAACTGCAGAGTTTGATTAGATTAATGTCTGTTTAATGTTTCAATCAGATATCAATTTCATATTTTTGTATAAATATCATGACAGGAGGTATTGCATTTCTATTGTCAGAACTTGATGCGTATTAGAAAAGCCCCATCAGTTTGTATTCTAGAAAAATTCATTCATATCAGGAAAGATTGCGCAACATACAGCGTTTCGCATTATCCACGAGTTTGTCAACAACTTTTCCTAGCCTATAACCAACACTACAATATATTTTACTCTCTAGTGTTTTAGCAAAGTTTCCTAATGTTTTACACTGCGTAATGAATTTTTGCCAATTAATCAGACATGTTAGATTATCTAAATATGCTTTCCTCTTAAGCTTTAGATGCAACACCATATAAGGAATTGCATACATCCATTAGTTTTCTTTGCCTTTAATGAACTTAACTAACGTTATCTTACACATATTTGCCTCATACTTTCCAACACGCCTTCAAGATTTTATCCAAAGGAAAACGACCGTGACATTTATATCACAGATTCACATCAGATTTCAGAAAATTGCGTTAAAATTGGTCCTACTTTTATGTGTCAATGTTGAAATTGGTCTGAATGGTTAATTGAATTGTTGATGACAATTTTCTTATGGTCTGTTGCCTCCAAATATGTCAAGATTTATATCTGCATACATTACCGGTATACCCTGTTACTCTTACTTGTTACCATTTTGGTATATATTCTATACTTTTTTAATTGAAATAAAATGCTAATGAACACTCACAACATGTTAATTAAAGCCAACGAATGGCTGGGCCAGAAATGTCCTTCCAGCTTCCATTCTCTGCCTTAGTGTATTGCACTGCAAAAATACACAGACTTGAAATATTGTTTATGTGGTACTCATTTAATACAGAAGGTGACCACTAACAAGGTTTACATGTTTTTATGTTGTAACTGAATTTTTAATGTACAGTAAAACATCACTTAAAGACCACCTCAATGATAGGACCACCTCAAAATTGAGAACTCAATGTTCAAGTCCATTTTTCACTGTTTTGCTCTTTATTCAACCTCAATATTAAGACCACTTCGATTAGAAGACCTGTTTTCAAGGGTCCCAAGGGTGGTCGTATTATTGAGGTGTTACTGTTCATCTTCATCAACTTAAGCAGTTAGATATCTTAAAGTACCAGGCGTAAACTTCATAATTTCCTTTCACGTCCATTGAGCCTTAGCTGGGTTGAAAATGATTTATTGAATCACCAATCAGGAACCTATAAAGACCACAGTTTTTGACAAAATGTTAAAAAGCCATGATTTATTTGAAGTGGAGTCATTTTATCTACATACATTTACTTTCAAAGCGGTTATTTCTATGATTAACACAGTGGATGGGTAAAGTGGGGTACAATATTCAGATACAAACAATTGCGTCTACCAACTTTTTTGAACAACGTTAATTGACTGTCTAAAAACCTCTTTCCTACAGTAAAACCATTTGACTGAGTCACGCGTTCTACCCCCCCCCCCCCCCCTGATATCATGACTGAACGCCTTTAAATTCCTGTCTCACGGTTTTTGATCAGATTCACTGTTTTAATGGGTCATTGCAATAAACACCTACATGCTTAGGATATATGCTGGCAGTTAAACTAGATACTCATTTTATCTTCGATATCTACTGTATACCGCAATCTTTATTGACATTTCTTTTAGTCATTATGCTCGTAAAATTGTTTTAAATAGTACTGTAAACTTGTTTAAAATGTCGGTACACAAGCATAGAGTCGACTATTGTAGGATCGGTCATTAGATACCATACATTTACTGCCGTGTAAGTTTACCCACGTTACCATAAAAGGTGTGAAGCACATACCGGCAGATTGTTTATCAATGTCTCTAAATTTATCTAACCGTCTGTATATATTGGGACAGGTAAAGTAAATGTTCTTGTAAACCCGCTTATCGGCACTCGCTATTGAAGTTTTATTACGCTGTATATTATCCTACCCATTCACTGCTACTGTACTGACTATGTATACAAATGTATAAATAAAGTTTCAATGTCAAAATTGGAAGCATGTTTTTATTTGGCCATTATGTTTAAATAATGAACTAGATCATCATCCAGTGACAAAATGGAACAGGGAAGCAATAATGTATTCTTCTATGGCAGTACACTGTTTTACACCGGTGTGATACACTTGTAAAATGACTACAGAAGGCAGGAAATGCCACCCACAGTGTGCAGATCCATCCTAGAAACACAAGGAGACATGAAAATATACTCAGTACATTTAAAAAACGCACATTTTCATGTCTGCGATGTGTCTTTTAAATATCATTTCAGTGTGTTTTAAAACTCATTTTGATATGAAAATACCTGTTTATTGAAAGAAAATTTAGCATCCATCATTGCGTAAAGTAAACTAATATAGTGTAAAGTTCTTAGTTTGCATACCTAGGTAAGTTCATGACATTTGAGATGTCTTACATTTTGCGTTTTTAAATGTACTGAGTATATATACATATGTAAACCACAGAGGATTGTCACCAGTTCTCTCCCTTTTTCCCTTCTAGAGTATTCAGGGATAAAGGGAGAGAACTGGTGACAATCCTGTGTATAAACTTTTCTTCTCCAGATATTTATATGATGGTTCTTCAATTTTTCAGGGTGATCATGTTTGGCTGGACCCAAAGACCAAAACAGAGTTCTCGACGGCCATCGGGGCTCAGGTTCAGTTCTCCGAGTCGGGGAGAATACGGGTGATTGACGATGATGGCAGGGAACACTGGGTAGATGGTAAACAACATATACGGCATATGAATGCCTCGTCTGTCGATCACATTGAAGACATGATATTGCTTGGTGATCTTCATGAAGCTGGAATTCTTAGAAATCTCTTCCTTCGTTACCAAGACAACAAGATTTATGTAAGTTCACTTTTCAACTGTTTTCAAGGTAAATTTTATTCTTTTATAAAAATTGCTGAAACATGAGTAAACGTGTAACCACAATGATAGAATGATATCGCTATAGCTCTCCCTTAATGAGACTTGTTTGTAACCCACCTTGTTTAAGCTTGTATTGAGTTCCCATAAACTCCTCAGGCTGCAAGAAAACAACATTTACATGGAATACCAGTAAGATTTCAAGTCAGAGGGCGAAGGTGACTCTTCTTATATAAGGTTCATGATATCTCTTGACTTACAAAGAAACAAATGCATTCCCAAAGTCTTCATGAATTTGATCATCAGCACGTAGCTTCTTATTCTCAATAGAATCTTAAAGCACTCTTCATTTATTTCATTGCTTGTTATGAGATGAAAAAGACAACCAGTCTGTGCAGTAGATGATTTATTTCTGCATTTATGTCATGTTATTGCTGTATACAGTATCACTACTCTCCACTGTACTGCCATAAAGTGTTGCAAAACCTTGATGTTGCTAATAACAACATACGCATTTCCCGCTGTTCGAAATTGAATAAACTGTGGTTATTGTAACTGCGCAAATATCTGTGTGTACTTCTATATTTTCAACAAACACTATACAGTCCGACCTCGTTCATTCGAATTCATCAAATCCGAATGTTAATTTCGAATAATACATGGTTTTGAATAGTCCAATTCAATGTGCCTAAGAAGATACATCAAGACCTGATGTTTATATTGAATGATACCGTATTCAGATAGATGGTTGTCGAATAAACGAGGTCAGACTGTATCATAAAATTATCAACACATGTTAATTTATTTATTATTTAGCATACACAAAATACAATGGTGTACAATGTTATACATAAAAATAAAATGCAAACTTTGAAACCGAAAATTGACTGAATATATTTTAAAATTAAAAATAAAGTAAAAAGTATCGCAATGATGTAAACTTTTTAACAAATTAAATATCTAATCTAGAATCGAAAAATGTAAACAGAAATGTCATACATACACATGAAAAAATTATAAAAGAAGCACCTTTTAATGCCACAAAATTCCTTTTTATATCAGTTATGCAAATTATAATGCTCAAGATAAAAGGAACTGCATTTTTATTAAAAGTGGGAGACAATTTTTCAACAATCAAATGTTATTTACCAGTATATCAATTTATGTGATTTTGACTGTTCTGTACCAGGTAATATTACTTAAAGTCACATTTGTGATAGTCTGTACCCATAAATATATTCACAAATGTATTAATATCTTTTAAAAAATCATGTTTTCACCATTACAAAGTTGAAGTAAATGTCCAATGATGCATAACTAAAAGCCTTCGGCTTACATCACCCAATGATAACATAGTGTACTTCTTTTATGTACAATATGATAATCAAAGTTAAAACTTTTTCCGGTCTGCTAGATGTGGACTTCAGTCATAAGTGAATGAGTTTGCCTGTAGACTCAAACAGCAGAACTTTTGGTGTAATTAAAGTACTGTGTTGTACCTACCATAATTAAGAGTGTCCTTACCTCTTACCAGACTTCATTATTCTATGAACTTTAGACTGAAGATGATAACCATTATTATTTCAATGTCGTATCAATGTAATCTAGTATTTCACATTTCCAATACAGCAATTCTATGCAGTATTTTTTGTGTAGTATCATCGTTAAAAACATTACTCCACATGCATGAAATATGATAATAACAATTATATATTTCTGTATTTTTTACCATGTTTGTAAATAGTATAATTATAAAATGTGACTTTCTCTTTGGTGTTTGATCAATTTATTTAACTTATATAGTATAACTTATATACTGATGGTTACACTGCTGTATAGTAAAGTTTCAATATTATATGAAGAATTTTGCTTGTTTACAGACATTCACAGGTTCTATCCTTATCGCCCTGAATCCATACCAAGTTTTACCAATATACACACCAGAGTATATAACGGAATATCGGGATAAGAAGATAGGAGAGATGCCACCACACATCTTTTCTATTGCTGACAACTCCTATCACAACATGCAACGATACCAACATAACCAATGTATCATCATAAGGTATATCAACATCTAGTTTCCAAAAACAATGCAATAAGTTCTCTTTTCTATCATGAGCATTTGTCTTCTTTAAGATGTTTGTAAAGCCTTTGGCTAGTTTTTGTAATATGAAGCATTTAATTAGTATTTAAATGAGTTCATTTGTAACCTTTCTGTGCGTTGGATCATGAATAATACCAAGAATGGTACATATTTACAAGTCTGAACTTCAGTTGCTACTACCATTCCTATTGGTTAATTCACCAAGTAGGACATGAACAATTTGAAATGATTACTATAAATTTATATTGTATGCATCATTTATTTGGGGATATATTACAGTGGTGAGTCTGGTGCTGGTAAAACAGAGAGCACAAAGTTGATCTTGCAGTTTCTTGCTGCCATCAGTGGTCAACATTCATGGATTGAACAACAGATTCTGGAGGCTAACCCTATCATGGAAGGTAAAGATGATTAGTCAGTTCATAGTTGTATCTTTAGTGATGTTCCATAAGTGGGGCACGCCATGACATTGTCCTTGCAGCACCCCATGTCATTGTCCTTACAGCACCCCATGTCATTGTCCTTGCAGCACCCCATGTCGTTGTCCTTACAGCACCCCATGTCATTGTCCTTGCAGCACCCCATGTCATTGTCCTTGCAGCACCCCATGTCATTGTCCTTGCAGCACCCCATGTCATTGTCCTTACAGCACCCCATGTCATTGTCCTTGCAGCACCCCATGTCATTGTCCTTCCAGCACCCCATGTCATTGTCCTTGCAGCACCCCATGACATTGTCCTTGCAGCACCCCATGTCATTGTCCTTACAGCACCCCATGTCATTGTCCTTGCAGCACCCCATGTCATTGTCCTTACAGCACCCCATGTCATTGTCCTTGCAGCACCCATGCCATTGTCCTTGCAGCACCCATGTCATTGTCCTTGCAGCACCCTATGTCATTGTCCTTGCAGCACCCCATGTCATTGTCCTTGCAGCACCCCATGTCATTGTCCTTGCAGCACCCATGCCATTGTCCTTGCAGCATCCATGTCATTGTCCTTGCAGCACCCAATGTCATTGTCCTTGCAGCACCCCATGTCATTGTCCTTGCAGCACCCCATGTCATTGTCCTTGCAGCACCCCATGCCATTGTCCTTGCAGCACCCTATGTCATTGTCCTTGCAGCACCCATGCCATTGTCCTTGCAGCACCCATGCCATTGTCCTTGCAGCACCCATGCCATTGTCCTTGCAGCATCCTGTGTCATTGTCCTTGCAGCACCCATGCCATTGTCCTTGCAGCACCCATGCCATTGTCCTTGCAGCACCCATGTCATTGCTTTGTCCTTGCCAAAGCAGTAATTTCATAGCTTATTATGTTTGTGTAAATGGTGACCAATAGCTCTTTGTCCTGTTGCATTGTGATTGTGCAAGTGGGGTGCCACATTTCTTTAAATGCACAAGTTGATGTCCTCATTTCTGTGTGCTTGCACTAGACTAGGGCACTGCATTACTTTTATTGTGCATAAGGAGCATCCCATACCATTCTGCATGCACAAGTCATGAACCTCAAAACTTCATGCTTATATCTTGACAACTCCACAACCTAGGATTGATTGTGTTAAGTCATGATACCATAGAGTACATGAGTTAAGGTATTGCTGGTAATGTAAAATGCGAAAGCTATAGAGGTATTAATCACAAGTTGCATTAAATTTACAAGGATAGATATTTATGCTTCATTTTGTGTAATAATATTGAGAACAAATTTTGAGATATTATAACTAATTGTTTCTCTTCACCAAAGCTATATTTTACTTGTCATCTTGAACATGTTTAACAGTTAAAGTGTACTGCATCATTTAGAGGATATTTTACGTGCTCAATAAAGCCACAATCATGTAATGATATTACAAGTGAATTAGACGTGTCATAAACACTGTATACTCTGACTGTGTTAGTGTGATATCCCACATGTCATCTCAATGAGACGTAATATCCCCCCACGTTGGTTTTGCTTTATTTGCATGTAATTTGCAAACCTCCGAAGTCATGCTTCGTGGAGTTTGTTGTTGTGTATAAGGGTAACCCTGCACGTTAACTTTCCTTGTAAATTGATGTGTCATTTTATGCACATTTCGCACCTAGGATGTTTTATTCAATGTTGAATAATTTGACTGCATGATACAACTATTTTACTCTATAGTAACAGGGTAGGAATGCAAAGGAATTTAAAAAAAAAATTCTGCACTGTTTTTGTTCTCCAAATTTGATAGTTGTCACCTGTGAGCTGTTCATCAAATAAATCATGATTAAATCTGAAATTCTTTTTTTATAGAATTGGCATTCATAAAATGAGTCTCAATAGCATAAACTTTAATAATCAGTAATACATACAAGGTATTTAGAACTTTTTTGTGTCAATTTCTATGATATTATTGATAAAAGCTCTAATTTCAGATGAGACATCATTCTATATTTTATCTATATAATTTAAGTGGTATTTATGTGTCAAACCATCATTGATTATTTTTGTCGTTCTGTCTAAAGTTTTGATCAATGAGGAATGACAGAGTTGCTGCCCCTTCTTCACTCTGAGAACCACAATATCAGATAAACAAATTTTTCAGTCTGCATTTGAATGATAGTGGTTGTGGTACCTAATTATAGTTAGTTCCAACATTTACAATATTTACCTCCCTTGTTCTAAATAGTCAGCCATATTGATTGACAAATTTCCTTAAAGTTTATAGGGAATATATTGTTATGATGATAAACAATCAGATACAAAAAAATAACTTATACATTATGCTCATGTGGGCAGTTGGCTCAGAAAGTTGTAGAAAAACAGGTTGTCACATGCAAATTCTCTTGCTATTTTATCAATTATCCCATATTTGATAATTACTCCTATTGGAGCTTACTAGTTTTGCCTATCAAAATGGCTGATGATTAAGAACAAGGGAGGTAAATACGGTAGATGTGGGAATTATCTATATATTTACAAATTTATTGCAAATTTATTTTGTATATTTTCAGCATTTGGTAATGCGAAAACCATCCGTAATGACAACTCTAGTAGATTCGGCAAATACATTGATATTCACTTCAATCAGCGTGGGTCTATCGAAGGAGCTAAAATCTTACAATATCTCCTTGAAAAATCTAGGATTGTTCATCAGGCACATGATGAGAGAAATTACCATATATTCTACTGTATGTTAGCGGGAATGACATCAGAAGAGAAAAAGAAGCTTGACGTTGAGACGGCCCATCATTACTGGTATCTGACACAGGTAATACATGTATATACATTTAATTTTATCACAGACATAAACCATGGATTGGAAAATGGCTGATTCGGTGAAAAATGATAACAAGAAATAATTTACCCACAGTCTATAGCTTATCATGAATTTCCACACTCTGTTGATTAGCACTTAAATGTCTGTGTTATAACCTAATAATCAGCGTAATTCTTAATTGTCTGAATGTATTAATCGTAAAATGTGTTAATTAAGACTGAAGAAATATTTAAATATGATGATTTTGGCAGATCAAAATGTCATCTTCTCTCCATTCAGAAACAAAATATTTATCGCGAGTTTGATCTTGGAAGAAATCTCGCTGCTTGCGAGAGTTCAAACAAATCCACATAGCCATAGTAAGACTTTTCCAATCCATGGTTTATATGTCCATGGTAATATCATGAATTCTTCATGACATATTAGGACACTGTGCACATTCAGTATTGATGGTACGTTACATATTATGATTATTGTATACTTTAATATAATGTTTGTATTCTGACTTTGAACATTTAATTCACTTTTAGGGTGGATCCACTACATGTGAAGGAAGGGACGACATCAAAGAGTTTGCTGATATACGTTCAGCTATGAAAGTTCTCATGTTTGCCGACAAAGAAGTATGGGAGCTACTTAAGATACTTGCCTCTCTGTTACATCTTGGAAACCTGAATTATAATGGTAAAATATTGTTGATACTCAAAAGATGAGTTTTGACTGGGCTTTTAGATTGTGTATGAAGTTCAAAATCTCAATGCTCCTAATCTTGGCCAAACTTTAATTATCTGTGTTATTCTTTAAAATGTTGACTATTTATGGAATTTTGTGTACTTTTCTGTACCTTTTATACATTACTTAGCATTCTTCTTGTTCGCCTTTACACGGTCAGTCCAGCAGCAGCAATGACAGACTTTGCCTGTGGAAGATCCCCCAGGGCCCCTGTGGGGTGTGCCATTTTTCTACAGAAAATATCTCTTACCCCTATGCATTTTATTAATTAGCACCATGTTGACTTTGAGGTTGAAAAGTTTGTTTCCACAAACACTTTTACTCAATTTAGAGTCAAAGGTTGACTTTTTCTATCTGTAATGTTCAATATTTTGTCTAAAATCTCATCTTGGTAAAATACATACTCCTTTTTGGAATGCACAAGTGGAGAGTATACATGACACCATTATGTGTGATGTAACTGACAATTATAAAGTATTTAAAGAACAAATACCTGTCAATTGACTGCGATTTTGTTCACATAAATTTAACTAGGATAGCGCTATTAGTTAACCAAGAAGTCATTGTCTATTACAATCTAGCTTATAAAGTTTGCTGAAATGACCACAAAAAGTAGCCAGAATTTGCAATAAAATTGCATAAAATGAACACAGGAATTATTCATCAACTCTGGCTAATATTGCTGTTGTACACTTGTGCCATGCTAGATTTTATGACTATCTACAATACAGTAATATAACTAGAACTTGGTACGTCTTTTATGTAAACAAATCTTAGCTATATGTACTTATATTGTATGAAATACTTAGGTGGATTTATGAGTTAATTGTGTTGTTGTATTACTTTCAGCCATTGAGATGGACAACATTGATGATGCCAGTGAAATCTCAGATATCTCACATATCAACAAAGTCTGCATGTTATTTGAGGTCAGTCACAAATGGTTTACTAATTTAATATGTTTTGTTGAACATTGTCTCATATGATTATCTAATTTATAATGATGTGTCGCAAGCACAATAACTTCAAATCTTGTTTTATGTGTAACTGCTATATCAGTACAATGTATTAGCAATTGGGGATGAAGGTTGTAAAGAACATAATGACAATGTGATCACTGTTGCAAGCTAACAAAACCTCAGACAATACAATCAGACAACACTGATATTGTATAAAATAAAGCATTAAAACACTGCATGACATAAAAAGCTCAAAGGTATTTGATTGTGTTCAGCATGTATGGATTAAGGTGATAACAGTAGCATTGGTAGACCTCATTCACAAAAACAGGGCCTCCAAAAACAGGGCCTCCAAAAACAAATTCTAGGTGAGGCAATGGAATAAAGAAAGAAGGAGGGTATGAGATACAGCTTTTTGATAATTTGAGCACTGATATGGGATTTACAACCACTTCTGTAAGTGACGTCTTTTCAAGAAAGCGCAACATGTGCTGTCACTATTTGCAAGCAGGAAACAATATTTACTCCATATGGTCACTTTATTTTTTATATTGCCATATGGAGCAAGTATTGCATACTGTCTGTACATGGTGACGTCACATGTGACGTTTTCTGGAAATGACATCACTTAAAGAAGAGGTTGGAAATTGTGCAGCGACGCTCATTTATATTTGATCTGAGTTATAGTTCTCAGTCATATGATTTAATGTGAATAATTATCCTTTAATACATGATTGTTTTATATTTCAGATCAATGCTCAGGATCTTATAGATGCTTTGACAACAAAGACAATTGTAACTCGTGGTGAAAGTGTTACTAGTGCAATGGGTGTAGAACAGTCTATGGACGTCAGGGATGCGTTTGTGAAGGGTATATATGGAAGGATGTTTGTGTGGATTGTAGAAAAGATCAACAAAGCTATATATAAACCTAAGTCCAGTCCTAAACATTTCAGGAGCAATATTGGCGTACTGGATATCTTTGGTTTTGAAAGTTTTGATGTGAACAGGTATGTTTGGTTTCAAGTATTATTTTGTTAACGACTCGACATACAGTTTTTATCAGACGATAAAGATCATAATGTCATATTGCCTGTAACACTTACTCCACTCTTTAAAATACTCCACTTGCATTTTTTTCGGAAAATCAAGTTCATTATATCATAGATGCATAGCTTAGCTGAAATTGATGTGCAGGCATCGTTAGAGATGCGTTTTGGTGTATATTTCTTTTTGGTAAATATGCTTACAATAGCATCAAAAACATACATTAAAATTAATATATTATTGCAGTTTTGGCCATTTTATTTTTTCCGATTTTTCAAGGTGTAGCCATGGACTAAATGGCCTATAGGAATCTACACCCCTGTCATATTGTTTTAAATTCTTATACCACTGATGTTGTTTTGCAGTTTTGAACAGCTATGTATCAACTATGCCAATGAAAATCTACAGCAGTTCTTTGTACAACATATATTCAAATTGGAACAAGAGGAGTATGACAATGAAGGGATCAGTTGGCAACATATTGAGTTTGTTGATAACCAGGATGCTCTTGATCTGATTGGTTCAAAACCAATGAACATCATCTCATTGGTTGATGAAGAAAGCAAATTTCCTAGGGTTAGTTTTCATTGGTTGCTATGTATTGTAACGTTTAAAAGTCAATTTTTGATTGGTTCATTATATATAAGGCATTTTCTAAAGTGAATTTTCATTGGATAAAAGAAGAAGAAAATTTGTTACGAATGTCATTATTGGTTGTGCATGATGGCAAATTCAAATTGCATACAGTATTGCTTAGGATGGTGACCCGAAAGCAAACAAAATTTGGTCAAGGACATTATTTATGCGCAAATCACAGTAAAAAAGCATAATGAATGGGCTTTTTCGAATGGTTTATTGTTTTTATTGTAGGGTACAGATCAGACTATGTTGAACAAATTACATTTGACTCATCAGAACAACAAGAATTATCTACGACCTAAGGCAGATATCAACCGTGTGTTTGGTCTTAACCATTTTGCTGGTGTTGTATTCTATGACAGTAAAGGTAGGATATAATTTTTCGGCACGGCCGTACTAACATGGTTTTGCTTTTTGCATATCAGTGTTGTGTACACCAATCCAAAATTTTAGTAAACCACCAAGGCAATTTCTCTTCAACCGAACAAGGTTTGTAACATTGACGCGGATTGGTCAAACTTTCGATAAAGGGTACGTTACCATACGGAAATCCACTGAATTTCAGTTAATTTACCAAAATCCATTTTGGATCTGGTGTGACCAGAAATCGTAACATCTCGGAATATTTTTATGTTGCACAACAAATCTTAACCTTCAAATTGCGTTGACCATCTTCTTTCAAGATAGTTCTTGTTTAGACTGTGTTTTCTTTATGAATTCTTATCGATTAAAGCTTGTTCCTGGTGTATACTTTATCATTAAATCGAAGTTATTCCTGATTGCCTCTATTGAATAAACCAGTCTTGAATCGTGTGTAGTAAGCAAGAAGATAAAATTGATAATTTCTGTCATTTTACACACATTACAGGATTTTTGGAAAAGAACAGGGACACATTCTCCATAGATTTGTTACATGTGATACAGTCGTCTGGTAACAAGTTCTTGGTTGACCTCTTCAAGGAGGACATCAATATCGTATGTATCCTAGTAGAACAATGTCTCCATAATGCCTATACATGTATAAAGATATCATGGGTCATTTTTAAAGGGATTTTCCAGCAAAAGTTATGGCTTATAGACTGGTGAAAACCAGGGTGGTGACTGGACAGCCTGGTGGGCGTTTGGTTGGATGTTGTTAACAATTTTGCGTTAAAGTTTTTATCCAATCTTCATGAAACTTTGTGAGAATATTTGTCGGTTTCCACATTAACTCCTTGTAGTTTTTTTTTCAAATAATTTTTGTTCTTTATCATCGCTACACTGAAATCATGTGGCAAATACTTCAATCATTCTATTACCTCTACACTTGTGGTACTTGCTTGTATGTGTTGCTATTGTTGTATTTGTAATATTCACTGCCCTCCAAAAGTTCCTTCACACTATGACAATTTCCCATTGCAATTTATGTATTTTCATATTTTGTTTTGCATGCAATAAATCAAAAATTCTTTTTAACCCAGCAATATTTTTCTGTGATTGATGCTGCTGCTGAGATGTGCAAATTGTTGATTCTTAACTATCCATCACAGAAGTGGGATGAATAATTTTACTTCATGGTCATACATGTTTTATCTGAAATTCAGTAAGAAAAAGTAACGAAATTCAAAATATTCAAATGTGAAGAAACTTTTGTATGGCAGTCTATTTCATTTGCCAGGTGAGGTGTTTGTCTAGAAAAACTTGTAAATTATGAATTGATTTGAATGGAAACAAACTGTGATACAGGTAGATAGATATACACATTAAGCAGGGTTCAACTATCTATTGGAAGTGACATAATGTCTAAAAAATCTGTCCAAACTGAGATGTTTTTATAATCTTGTTTCAGGGTACAGACACCAGAAAGAGGGCACCGACATTGGGATCCCAGTTCAAGAAATCCCTTGAATCCCTTATGAAAACATTGAATGCCTGTCAACCATTCTTTGTGAGGTGTATTAAACCTAATGAATTTAAGAGAGCACAGGTACAATATTTGCATATCTCATACCTGTGTTGGTAAAAAATACTCTTTTATTCACATTTTCACTGATCATGCACCATTTTTTATATAAGTAGTGAATATATAGTTAATCTTCGATAACTCAAGCAGGCGACAACTAGAGAACCCCAGATTTGTCGAGGAAATTGCAGAGTCCCGGACTTTATTTCTTCTATTTGCCTCCGTGGTCTGGTGATTATGGTCACTGACTTAAAACCACTTGCCTCTGGCAGCCGTGGGTTCAAATCCCAACCTGGATGTAGAAGTGGGGAAGCTATCGTGGTACTAGTAGTTTATGGAAGGTTTGTGATTCTACCCAGGTGCTATGCCTGCATTTGGTCTTCAGCCTCTTTAATAGATGGGAGAGTCGCTGTATGATCCTGGCTGTTGATGTTACCAAAAGCCCCATAACGCAAAAACAAATTTCATATACATGACTGAGTAATTGTATACAATTAATATATATGTACTATGGATTGATGTTGTCATTTGTATTACAGGACTTTGACAGAGAATTATGCTGCAAACAATTGCGTTATTCTGGAATGATGGAAACTATCAGAATCAGGAGGGCTGGTTATCCCATTCGTCATTCATTCTATGACTTTGTTGATCGCTACCGTATACTTGCCGAGGGTATCGGCCCCGCCCACAAGGAAGAATGCAGGGCAGCTTCATTGAAGATTTGTAAGAAAGTTCTGCAAGGGCTTGACTTTCAACTCGGAAAAACTAAAGTGTTCTTGAAGGTAATAGTCTAAATCAAAGATGGTGAATTGCATTATCTTC
Source organism: Mactromeris polynyma (assembly GCA_032209605.1). Classification (NCBI taxonomy): domain Eukaryota; kingdom Metazoa; phylum Mollusca; class Bivalvia; order Venerida; family Mactridae; genus Mactromeris; species Mactromeris polynyma. The sequence goes on from JASFXZ010000024.1 coordinate 9,389,382, forward strand.
AGGACGGATTTATTTACTGTCCTGGTGGGATTTTGTACTCGTGTTTTTTCTTTTAAATGTTTCCGAAAATGGTTCTCATTGTCCTTATTAGGATGTCAATGTATTGCCATTTATTACATACAAGGTGCAAGATAATTAATTCTTGCATACCAGACCAGGATTTTCCGTGCTTACACCGTTGCTGGAAAGCTCTATTTTATCTAGGCAGAGCCTTGTTCCCACCCAAACGTTAACACTCTCACCAGATAATTTTATACGGGAAACCAGTGCAAGATTCTTACACATACACATGATTTTATCTGTAAGTGGGCAAAAGATCTCCATTAATCAAAAATATGTCTTGAAACTTGGCTCATTTGTTCCCAATAATATCCGCGTCATCTTCCAATGCATCAGCTATCATCGTGTCTGTCTGTCAGGCAAATGGAAACCACTATAGTTCAGGTCATTGTGTCTTTCTTTCAGGCAAATTAAAATCAAGATAAGTGTAAAAGCATATAAATAGATAAGTGTGGTACATTTATTTGGCTTTCAGCTCTGTATATATATATACAGTAAATCCTCAATAATTAGACCACCCTTTTGACCCTTGAAAACTGGTCTTAATATTGAGGTGGTCTTAATATTGAGATTGAATAAAGAGCAAAACATTGAAAATGGACTTAAAAATTGAGTTCTTAATTTTGATATGGTTTTTAAGTGAAGTTTTACTGTATTATGCATATTTCATAGGATGCCCAAGACGCATATCTAGAACAACAGAGAGAAGTTGCACTGACAGCCAAGATACAAATCATACAGAAATGTGTTCGTATGTGGGCAGTAAGACACAGATTCCTGAAAATGCGGGGATGTTGTACGACGATCCAGTCCAGATGGAGGGCTTACTCGGCCAGAAAGAAGTATCTCGCGGTAAGTTATTTTAGTACTAATACACTATTACCAGCCCTGCGTTAAGTTACGGCTAATAGTTGTGAACATTTAGAAACTGTTTTGTTTTGTATCCCTGACCCACCGTATCACATCAACTGCACACGGGGAACCAAATTGCTAACATTACATGATGTTAGCTGCAAACACTTTTACTGAACACAGTGCAGTATGTCAGTATTAGGTCGTGAAAACAAAACAAGTCTATGAGCTTCTTTAGTAACATGCATAATTCCCTTTCCACCTTTAGTGTGTAATTTGTGTATTATGTATTTTGTCTGATTCTGTTTAGATTCAGATGTTTACATTTTGAGGGTTTGGTGTTTGTGCGTGATGTAGACGTGCTCAAATGATGTTGACATTGATATATATATGTATTTTGTACGAAGTAGGACAATTTATTTCATTGTAAATTATTTTCTTGTGGATTTGAATATGATATGTTGTACACTCATTTGAACTTGGCAAAGCCTCTTTTTTTGTTTTTAGAAGACTTGTTTAATAAATGAAATAAAAAATAACCACTGATGTAAGATCCTCTAATTTATTGACCATCTATTTGTTTACAGATGAGACAAGGTTACATGCGTCTACAAGCATTGAGTAAATCACGTATGTTAACAGCTCAGTTCAATGCCAAGCGTAGCATGGTTATGAACCTTCAGAGATACTGTCGTGGATTCTTGGTACGAAAGTGGGCACAGCAGAGAATGTATTCCATCATTAAGATACAAGCTCAGATCCGAGCCTGTATCCAGAGAGTCAAGTTCAGGAGAGCGAGAATCGAGGTACTTTCCCTTTACACTTTGCACTAGAAAATGTCAACTTGTCGTTACTGTATATTAGTGCGCAAAACTATATTAGTTTGCAAAACTCTAAATTAGTGTGCAATACTAGATATTAGGGTGCAAAACTCAATATTAGTGTGCAAAACTCTAAATTAGTGTGCAAAACTCTATATTAGTTTGCAAAACTCGATATTAGTGTGAAACACTCGATATTAGTGTGCAAAACTCTATATTTACGTGCAGAATCACTCATGAATAAACAATAGAAACATCTTTGACACCATTTCATCAGTTAGATGTTAAATTTATACTAAGACTGTAAATATTTAGCTATCCGTCTTTCTTTTTGAAATAGCGAAACCTTTCTGCTTCAGAATATCTAAATGTGAGGAGTAATGTGGAGAAGAGACAGAGTTCAAGTTTTTACTAAGCGTTGATGCAGGTTCTCATAAATACAAACTCTACTGCACTTTCTAAGGAGCCATGATATAACATGAATTATTCGAAACTAACTCATATAAATTGTGTTCAAGTAATCATAGGCCACTAGAACTGGAAGTGCAAAATGTGATAAGTCAAGCTTTCTCTAGTTAGACACACTAATCTGCTCAAAAAACATTTTAAGTATGCTTATTCATTTCTAAGTGTATGAATATATGCCTCATCTTGGTGTTTTTTCCTCGCTATTTTAGTATCAGAAACGTATGGAAGCGGAGCGTATTCGTCAAGAAGAGGAAAGAGGACTGAGAAAGAGAATGAATGAGAAGAAAGCTAAGCAAGAAGCGGAAAGACTTCATCAGGTTGGTTTCCATAGAAACCAGAGTTTCAGTGTGTCTCTATAAGTGTGTTTGCATAAGAATAAGTTTTTTTCATTTTTAAATTGATGTGAACTGAATCAAACGGTTAGTCTTTTCATATTGTGTTATGTAAACTCATATTTTGAACAATTTTCTTACTAGAGATGTTAGTTTTTAGAATTGATTTGACAATATTTGTCTTGAAATGAACAATTTATAATTATGGAAGATTGGAATGTGGGAATATTGAAATATCAAATGGTATGTTGAATAAGTTGAGATTTCTGTATTACAGGTGAGACTTGCTGATATTGAGAGAGACTCACAGGAGACTGAGAGACGAGATAGAGAAGCTGCTAAGATGAAAGTTGAACAGATTGAAATTGCTGATAGACAGAGGAATGCTCCAGTATCGGATTCTGAAGTTGTAAGTATACACAATGTCAAGTATACACAATGTCAAGTATACACAATGTCAAGTATACACAATGTCAAGTATACACAATGTCAAGTATACACAATGTCAAGTATACACAATGTCAAGTATACACAATGTCAAGTAAACACAATGTCAAGTATACACAATGTCAAGTAAACACAATGTCAAGTATACACAATGTCAAGTATACACAATGTCAAGTAAACACAATGTCAAGTAAACACAATGTCAAGTATACACAATGTCAAGTATACACAATGTCAAGTATACACAATGTCAAGTATACACAATGTCAAGTATACACAATGTCAAGTATACACAATGTCAAGTATACACAATGTCAAGTAAACACAATGTCAAGTAAACACAATGTCAAGTATACACAATGTCAAGTATACACAATGTCAAGTATACATAATGTCAAGTAAACACAATGTCAAGTATACACAATGTCAAGTATACACAATGTCAAGTAAACACAATGTCAAGTATACACAATGTCAAGTATACACAATGTCAAGTAAACACAATGTCAAGTAAACACAATGTCAAGTATACACAATGTCAAGTATACACAATGTCAAGTATACACAATGTCAAGTATACACAATGTCAAGTATACACAATGTCAAGTATACACAATGTCAAGTATACACAATGTCAAGTAAACACAATGTCAAGTATACACAATGTCAAGCTTGAAAATCAAGACCAGTTATATAACAGCTCTCATAGTTACTTATATCATGAGGTGGTAGACAATTGGTGATCTTTTTTATGTGAATGCGGAAAATTTTCTCGATAAAATCATTTAGTGCACGGGCAGTTACATGCTATCAAGATGATTTTAGCCGCCTCGTGTTTCACATTGACTGTACATTCTGTTATCCTATAGGATGGTTGATATCAGTATATTTGTTTGTGATGTTATTTTATCCTATATTCGTATCTAATTGCTATATGACTGGAATTTATCCAATTAAGCTAATGAAGTAATTAACTGGAAGTAAATTACAACCCAGCTAGGAGTTTATTTGATTGGACGTGAATTTCGATAAGAATAAAAACTTTTTCATTCTCGCATACTGAAATAATTTAATTAACACTTGCGGAAAAAATAAATGTACTTGTACTTTGACATTACAGGTTGATCAAATGTTTGGTTTTATTGGTGACGGGAATGAGATTGGTGGAGACGGACCTTCAGCCTTTGCTGTAAGTTACAAATTGGTGCATTATTTCCGCAATGTTGTAAAATAATTGTACACTTACTTTGTAGGTTAATTTTTCGGATTCTTGATATTAAATGGTATCATAGGTCTGGCTGTACATATATGGACTATTTATAGTATATGAGTGCTGCTGTACAATTTCCAACCTCTTCTTTAAGTGACGTCATTTCCAGAATACGTCACCAATTACTGACAGTAAGCAATATTTGCCCCATATGGCAATATGAAAATGAAGTGACCTTATGAAGTAAATATAGTTTCCTGCTTGCAAATAGTGACATCACATGTTACGTTTTCTTGAAATGTAGTCACTTACAGAAGAGGTTAATGTGGGCAGGGCTCTAGAAATCTTATTCAAATACACTTGTCCCGGATTAGTGTGCATGTTAAAATTTGACTTGTCCGACATGGGAGGCTAGTTGTCCGATAATATGATGGGGTGACAGACTGACCGTTTATGTGTGCATGAACTACTCTTGTTTATTTGTAATATGTTCCAATGTTGATTAGCTATATTGGGGTAGATCTTTGCTTTAGGCCAAGAAATTTGTAACTTGAGTCAGACATTCACCATCACAGTAGGGACCCAATAAAAAGGGCCATTTGTGGGGTTATTTATATAACATTGAGTCCAGACCTTTAAAACAGACTTGTCATGGACTAACCTTCGACTCAACTGTTGGTAGCCCGAATTGGCAATTAGACTTGTCCGGGGGCATCAGGCTAGTGGATTTCTAGAGCCCTGGTGTGTGATGTGTTTTGGATTTGTTGATTTAAACAGTCTTCCATATATAATCTTGCATGCCAGTATTGTGTGCTGTGAATTGATCATGTTGTTTCAAGCATGAAAATGAATTTCTGTATTAGTTATATTCACACAATTTGAAATATGTGGTGCTAACATATCATGCAATTATTTTTCAATAACTACCTATACATTTTACCATGTTAGTAAAAATACAAGACTGTGTTTATTGCTAATGATGTATTTATTCATACCTTCTTATATAGTATTTCGGTTAGAAAGAAAAAAATAATGTCAGATTAGCTGTTTTCTTATTTCATGTAATCATTTGCGACATTAAAATTATAGAAAATAAAACAAATTCATTAAAGTAATTGCTTGTACAGCTGATTTTAATTTATGTTACCATGGTAACTGTTGTAAAATTTCAATTTAAGGCACATGTTGTAGATTAATTTCATTCATTTTACAACAGTACATTTGTAGTTGGAGATTTTCTGGATTATTTAGGTTATCTCCCTTGACTTGACAATTGTTACATTACATATCTATATCTCGAGGGCTCAACGCAACACTGTCGTAACTCCTATGTATTATATATAGGAGTTCATCAGTGTTGCGTCGAGCCCTCAACTGATTCTGTCATGTGGCAAGTTGCACGGCATTGTAATGTAACAGACAAGATATATTTTGGCTGTCAACATGATAGTGCCATTAAAAGCAGTATAGCCATTGTGAAAATGGTTCTTGCAATTTCCGACATATATCAAGGGAGATAGTTAAGAATTCATAATAAATAAAGGGAAGTAATTTGATTTGTAGGTCTACCATTTCACATCACAATATTTTATGGCATGCTATAATTTTTTTCTGCATTAGTTATACTGATAATATACTGAGAAATGTTGATATAATTTCTGACACAGAACGCAGGATACGGTGATAACTTTCTGTTTGCTGTATGTATACAATTTTAATTACCTCATTTAATTAGCTTGTCATTCAGCCTTGTTTTCATTTTTTGGGGATTTGAAAAAAAAACTTTTTATCTCAGCTGAATGTCTCACTTCCTCTATCAGACCTGCTGTAGATCACAGAATTGACAATTAACAATTGATTGTGTGTGATTTGTAATCCTTTTCTTTATTCTAAAGTATTAATTACATTAATTGAATTTTAATTTGCACTTTCTTCACCTATATTGCTGTCAGTTCCTTGCCTGATTTCCCTTTAACTCAAATTCTGCATTGATTAAATGCTAATTGTTTTACTTTGAACTAAGAAACTAAATTTTAAATACCTGCTGATGTTATATAAGTACTGTTCTATGTTTTGTTAGGGAGAGTAAAATATTCATGCAATTTTGTGTGTGTTCAGTTGATAATACTATGTTAAGATTCAGTTGAACTGTGATTATTTGATCTGCTCAGAAACATAAATTTATTTTACAATTGAAGCTGCATGTGTTCAGATAGACCAATGTACAATGGTATTACAGGTTGTATATGTAATATCACTGAGGTGCTTTGTATGGTTGTATGAATGCTGTCTCTCCCAATGTCATTGACATCTTTAAAATGAAGACTTTCTTTAATATTAAGATATTTTCATGTCTTTTAATTTTATTCTCAATACAAATTGAACTTGCTTTGTCAAAAATGTGTAATACAATTTACATAAAGTTACCTATATTTTATGTGAAGTACAGTCAGACCTTGTTTAATTGACAACCTTCTATCCGAATATCTGGTATTGTCCGAAATAGATATCAGGTCCCAATGTAACTTGTTATGGACGTTGAATTGAAACGATCCAATCGAAACCATGTATTAATTGACATAAAATGTCGGACCCGATGAATTCAACTGAACGAGGTCCGACCGTATTTGCTTGTACTATCCAATTTCATTAGTTGATTTTTGATTGCTTATGATGCATATTCATATAATGTTTCTTCATTTAAATGAGTTACAGAATAATCATGGTTCAACTGTACTCTAAGGAATTAATTATACAGATGTATTTCCTAGAACATTTACCCTTAATGTTTGTCAATTCACAACCCATGTTACTCATATGGAATCCAAACATTTTAAGGGGAAAAACAAATAGCTTTGCTTTCTGTAAATATATGTTTAAATTTGCCTCACCAATATTTTTTCGTGCTGCTTCTTTTATTAAAAGTTGTTTTAAAACATTGCCTTTGCTTAGCAATGACTGTAAATATAGATACAAGTAGATGATATTTCTGGATCAATGTATGCTGAAGATTATTACACAGGGAGCGCGGTACAAAGTTATTGTACACAATTTCATGTGCGATGCTCACGGGTTGTTTGGTCTATACAGAATCATATGCTTGCAACATGGGGCTGTTAATATTTCATACTACATGTATAGACATTACTGATAGGTGATGCTGACAGCTTTATAAAGCTTTTTTTAAGATCTCCTTGTGTGGATGTACAAGTAGTTGATTATTTGGTAACTGTTAGATCATTTTTTGCCTTGCAATGTGACGGTGTAACAGTCCAGAACTGCCCCGGTCCAGTTCTTCCCCGGGGCAGTTTTGGACCAGTCCAGTTCTTCCCCGGGGCAGTTCTGGACCGGTCCAGTTCTTCCCCGGGGAAGTTCTGGACCGGTCCAGTTCTTCCCCGGGGAAGATCTGGACTAGTCCAGTTCTTCCCCACCCAGTCCATTTCTTCCCCCCTAGAAATTAATTTTATTTTAAACTTTTTCACACTGGAAATGATCTAATTTTTCATGTTAGGGTGGGGAAGTTCTAGACTGGTCCAGTTCTTCCCCCCTAGTAAAATATTATATTTTCAACTTTCTGCTAGTCTATTTCTTCTCCCCTAGTTAAATACTTTATTTGTGTCAAGGTGGGGAAGTTCTGGACTAGAGTTTTTTTATTTGTTTGCGCTTTATGGTGGGGAAGTTCTGGACTAGTCCAGTTCTTCTCCCCTTGTAAAATATTATTATTTTTGTCTTAGCGTTGAAGTTCTGGACTAGTCCAGTTCATCTCCCCTTGGAAATTGTTTTATTTTTTCGTCTTAGGGTGGGGAAGTTCTGGACTAGTCCAGTTCTTCTCCCCTTGTAAAATATTATTCTTTTTGTCTGAGGGTGGGGAAGTTCTGGACTAGTCCAGTTTTTCTCCCCTTGGAAATTGTTTTATTTGTTTGCGCTTGAGGGTGGGGAAGTTCTTGACTAGTCCAGTTCTTCTCCCCTAGAAAATTATCTTATTTTTCATCTTAGGGCAGGGAAGTTCTTGACTAGTCCAGTTCTTTTCCCCTTGTAAAATATTATTCTTTTTGTCTTAGGTGGGGAAGTTCTGGACTAGTTCAGTCCTTCTCCCCTAGGATTTTTATGCCCCCACTCTGAATGGGGGGGGATATAGATTTGCCTTTGTCCGTCTGTCCAGAACTTCCCCAACCTAAGAACTGGACTAGTCCATAACTTCCCCGCACTGACACAAATAATAAAGTATTTTACTAGGGGAGAAGAACTGGACTAGTCCAGAACTTCCCCACCCTGATACAAATAATAAAGTATTTAACTAGGAGGACAGAATTAGACCAGCTGAAAGTTGAAAAAATAAAATAATTTCCTAGGGGGGAAAAACTGGACCGGTCCAGAACTTCCCCACCCTAAACATGAAAAATAAGAACATTTTCAAGGTTAATAAGTTGAAAATAAAATAATTTTCTAGGGGGGAAGAACTGGACTAGTCCAGAACTTCCCCACCCTTGGAAGAAAAAATAAAATATTTTACTAGGGGAGAAGAACTGGACTAGTCCAGAACTTCCCCACCCTGACACAAATAATAAAGTATTTAACTAGGAGGACAGAATTAGACCAGCTGAAAGTTGAAAAAATAAAATAATTTCCTAGGGGGGAAGAACTGGACCGGTCAAAAACTTCCCCACCCTAACATGAAAAGTGAGAACATTTTCAACGTTAAAAAGTTGAAAATAAAATAATTTCCTAGGGGGGAAGAACTGGGCCGGTCAAGAACTTCCCCACCCTCACACGAAAAATTAGATAATTTCCAGGGCGTGAAAGTTGAAAATAAAATAATTTCCTAGGGGGGAAGAACTGGACCGGTCCAGAACTTCCCCGGGGAAGAAACAGACTGGGTGGGGAAGAACTGGACTAGTCCAAAACCTCCCCGGGGAAGAACTGGACTGGTGAAGAACTGGACCAGTCCAGTTCTTCCCCGGGGAAGAACTGGACTGGGGGGAAGAACTGGCCTGTTACAACGGGAAACAATTAGTTAAATGACTTTTTAAAAGATTGGCTATTTTGTTCAATGCTTTTTTCGTTTTAATTCTTTTCTCTGATGTATAATACATTATCAATGCTATCAATGATAGTAGGAATGGCTGAAAATGATGACAAGCTTTACTTTGGTTTGACCTGTTTGGTTATCTTATTTTTATTATTATTTGGTTCAATGCTTCCAATTCTGTGAAAATATTTTTTTGTTCATAATGTTGAAGGTAGTCCTAACTTTTGATGATAATTTTTATGTATTTTTTTTATTGTGGCATTTGATTACTTTGTGACTGTTTTAGTTCAATGTGCTTCATGTTGAACATTAGTAATCCTCTGTCTGTTGTTTTGTCATCCATTTTCCATCCAACCAAGTGGTACTTGACAGTAATGTTCTGTAATAATGTCTGCAAGGTAATTTTACTGGTTAAACACCTATAAATGTTCAAGGTTAAACACAACTAAATTGTAGCCTAGGATTGTCTTCAGTCAATTTTGACTATTTTGAAGTAATAGCCAGTATTATATTGGTAACAAAATGATCACATTTCTAGACAAGTCTTTTTGGAACCTAATATAGACTATATGATCACAACCTCCTGTTTGATTATCCAAACACCATATTTTAGCCCCCTTCTTAAAAAGACCGGTGGTGACCTTTACACTTCATTATTTCTCCTAGGAAATATTAAATTCTTGTAGTTGAAATTGTGTGTATTGAACATGAAGTCGAAATTGTGAATTCGTAAAGTTTTAATTCAATTCAATTAATAATCAATTCACAAATTCAAGAATTCAAGATTATGAATTTGTGAAGTTAAAATCATGAATTCACAATTTCAGCTTACAAATTCATGATTTCGATTTCCTGAATTTAATATAGCAGAGAAGTTATAATTCAAGTGTAAATGTCACCAATATTCTTACATTCCCCTCCTTTTTATGAATTACTTTTCTGTCCTTTAAATAACGTTAAATTTACATTAATATTTCATGTAACTCGATGAGTGATTTTGGGCCACCATAATTCGAGGGTTCAACGCAAGACTATCGTAACTCCTATGCATTTATATGGGAGTTACGATAGTCTTGCACTGAACCCTCGCATTGCTGTCTTATTCTTTTATTATTTCTCTGTAGTTGATTTGATTGGTGCACAATTTTAGAGATATCTTTGTTTGTACATGTAGTTCAACGTTAGAAATTTTGTGTGACTGGGTTACATGATGGCCCCCTGAAAAAATGTTCTGAATTTACTCTTGGCATGAGGTTTTACTGTATATAAAAGATCTCAATAAAATCACTGACATTCATATTCAGGTATCATGGACACGATATCAGGATATTTCGAAAACTAGAAAAAGAACATTAGTACATTGGGATATAGGTTTCTTCATTTTGATGCTAAAATTTATAAGGTCTTATGTATTATGAGACCAGACACTGGTTACAACAAGTACAAATACTGAATATTTGTTTTGTCAATTTTCGGGATGATGTTTAGTTAAAGGTAATCAGTTCCATAGTGTGCCATACTCATTTACTCATGTGAGTCAACTTCAGAATGAAAGGTTTAAAAACTTGAAAAATGTGAGCCTAAGGGGGGTAACCTCCCAAACCCACCCTCATGACTAACTCAATCTGTTGGTGCTACGCCCCTGATAATACCGAATTTCTACTATCTACTTACATACTGCAGTTTTTGAAATACTTCAACAGTATATGTCTGCTTCTAACTTACCAAATTACACAACTTTCTGTTTATTTCATACATGTTGAAGGTTTTGGCTTTGACCATCATTTTTTATTGGGCCCCAGTGCTTAATGGAATCCCAATCCATGTACTATACTCTAGTTTACAATATGTTCGTGATGATCACAATGTATGGAATTGCTTTAAACTGAAACAATCCAGAGAGGCTAATATATAAAGTATATATACATGTATAAACATAACCTGTGTATTAGATACCAGCTGATTATACCATAGAGTGTATGATTTTCCAAAGTTTGAGTTTATCTGAAATTTTCTTCTGAACTATTTAGTAGTGATGGATAATCGGACAAATTTCATAATCGATTATTAGTTTGGGTTGAAAACTCATAATCGATAATCGCATCGGAAATAATCGAAATATTTAGTTTTTTTAGGTAAATGTATAATGCAGTTGAGTTCATTTATACAATTTATTTATCTCTTTGTAACTACATGTACATTTAACATCTATGGGGTTTTACATTACTCTTATATCAGAAGAAGATTCGTGTTCAAGAATAACTTAATTTTGTAATTATTTTTTGTATACACTTTTTTAATAAAAAAGCCAATGGATAAATAAAGTTATTGTGTTATATATTTTGAAATTTATATTTTCTTTTACAGGATCTTGAAGAAAAGCGTAAACGTGTCATGTCAGAAATGGACTATAACAGTGAAGAATTCCATATACCAATTCCAATTGATGAAGAGGACATTTCTGAATACAAATTTGCCAAATTTGCCGCTACATTCTTCCAAGGAAATGCGACACATACTTACATCCGTCGACCAATCAGAACGTCCCTGTTACAGATGAAATCAGAGAGTGACCATCTCGCTGCTCTTGCTGTCTGGATTACTATTTTACGATTTATGGGAGATTTACCTGAGCCCAAGGTGTACACAGGAGTACAAGACTCCAGGGTAAGTGTGGCTACTGATTACATTTTTAAGGTCAAAGGTTGTTGCTTATATGTAAAATGTTAAATTGTATGTTAGGATTTTTAGAGTGCTGTATTTATTATTTTGTGGGTTTTTTTTGTAATGGGGCTTCAAGGGATATATACAGGCAGGGTCATGTGGCGACTTAACCACTATTTAGGGTTGCAGAAGACCCATTGCGTCTGTTTTGAATTTTATGTTTCACTTAGTACTTGAAGTGTAATAAGTGTGTTTCTCAAGATAGTGCATAATTATTTTACATGGAAAACACAGAATCTTAAATTTTGATTTTGCATTTATATTATAGGATATTGCACTAGTTAGGTTTTTCCATTTTTCATCATTCTGATAAACCCATATTTTTGTTATTGTTATACATGTACATATCAGTTTGTAAAACTTTGTGAAATGATATTAACAGGACACAACCCCAGTAATGACTAAAATTTACTCAACATTGGGACGTAAATTCAACAAGAAGGACTTGGAAGAGGCCCAGAGAATGAACGCCGAGCTTGAGAACGAGCCCGCCGCAATGATGCGTGTGAGTGGAAAACGTAGCATGAGAAAGAAGCTTGTGTCATTGACATTGAAGAAGAAATCAAAGATTACCGAAGAATTTAAGAACCAACTGGATTCCGATCATTATTCACCATCAGGACAAAATGCTCTCCTTGAAGAGAGACCAACAACTAACTTGGAGAAACTACATTTCATTATTGGACACGGAATCTTGCGACCAGATTTGAGGTATTGTCATGTTCACCATCTTTAAATGCTTCACTAACAACATCTGTAGTGGTAAGGATATAGTAAATGCACTACACTTATAAAATTGTTTAATGTCAGTCATTTTTTATTTATACCAAATAATTCATTAATGCTCTTAGCTTTTTAATGAAAATTATGATAATTTCTGACAGTTCATGATAATAGTTATTTTTTCTTTCAATATGATGATTTTGCTCACCAAGTGCATATCTAATTATGTACAATGGTTTCAGAATCAATAGTTATATACATTATCTTGCTTACAATTTCAGAGATGAAATATACACCCAGATTGCTAAACAGCTGACACAGAATCCATCGAGATCTTCTCACGCCAGAGGATGGATTTTACTTTCCCTCTGTGTTGGATGTTTCTCTCCATCAGACAAGGTAAGCCTTACATATCTATTATATATGTATTTCAAGGGAAGAAAGCATGAATAGTCTCTCTGCTTAAGGATAACAAGCAGATAGACTTGTTTTTCTTTCAAACTCCAATTTGGCATAGGTACCATTTCCTACTATGTAAACATTAGTTGCTTAATAGAAAACACAAAATCATATTTCATATTTAAGGAACAAGTACACGCTCATACAATTCAATTAGAAGTAAAATTATTTTTACCTGAAATTAACTTTATCCAATAACTTATAACTATCAATCAATGTAATTGACATGGTAATTCTAGAATGGAATGATATGTTACTTTGAAACTAGATATGTCTAATAAATGGCGTCACCAAACTCTTGATATAAATATACTTCGATATTGTTTGAATATGTTGTTGCTATTTTTTTGGTGTTGATTATTGTGTCTATATTATTTCTAGTTCATCAAATATCTGAGGAACTTTATTAGTGAGGGACCGCCAGGCTATGCTCCCTACTGTGAAGAAAGACTGAGGAGAACTTTTGCCAATGGAACCCGTAACCAACCACCATCTTGGCTCGAACTCCAAGCCACCAAATCAAAACGCCCACTGATGTTACCAATCACATTCATGGATGGAAACACAAAGACTTTATTGGCTGATTCAGCAACAACTGCTAGAGAGCTTTGCCAGCAATTGGCAGAAAAAATTGGACTGAAAGATCAATTTGGATTCTCTCTTTATATTGCTTTATTTGATAAGGTATGAATTAATTAAATATTTTCAAGTTTGTTCTAGACTTATTGTATTGTAACTATACTGGATATCACTTTATTTAAAAAGGCTTGTAACAATATCTTGCTGTAAACAAAAAGGGAAGAAATATACTGAAGGACAAAAGTTTTGCACGGTGTAAAAATCTTACGAAATTACAGATACATGAACACAGATTACGGCTGGTATTTGAATCTAATATCCAAATTAATAACATTCAATAGTGTACTACTCACATTCGTTTATGACAGAGATACAAAGTAAAACAGGTTTCATTAAAATGATTTGAAATGTTCAAAAATATGGAAAGGTAAACACCCGAGCAAATGTTTTGTTGTTGAGTATGACATAAACTTTCAACCATAAACTTTTTCTGTTATGGCTGCAACAGTATGATTTCTGATGATATTTAATTAAAAAGATATTAAAAAAGACTTCAATCATGAAATGGATATTTTCGAAACTTTCGGCATTGTAATCATGAAAATAAAAAGTGTTTTTTTCATTTTTGTCAATGTGCTTAATATCGATTAATATCAGACTATCTTGACATTTATCCATGTATGACTATGATCCTCTATTGTTTGAAGGTATCGTCCCTTGGTAGTGGTGGTGACCACGTTATGGATGCTATCTCGCAGTGTGAACAATATGCCAAAGAACAAGGAGCTCAGGAGAGGAACGCCCCCTGGAGGCTGTTCTTCAGAAAGGAGATATTTGCACCTTGGCATGACCCTAGTGAAGACTCGACAGCATCTAACTTGATCTATCAACAAGTTGTGCGAGGCATCAAATTTGGTGAATACAGATGTGATAAGGTTGGTTTCTTCACCCGTAATTTATGCTTGTCTCATGCCATGTTTGTTTATATAATTGTTCTTGTTCTTTTTTATGTATATTGTCATATATTCATGCGCTTTTGGGGTTTTCTTGTGCTGATGAGCTGGCTGTGTCCTTCATACGTGGTGTTTTCTGCTGAACGCCATCATTTAATTTTTGTTTCTTTCTCCAGAAATATTTACTTTGTGTTTAGGTTTCTTTTGAGTTGTTGAGTAAGAATCAGTTTTTATTGGGGCGAAACTATTCCCCCCATTGTATATTTTGTTCCAGATATTTTACCATTACAAATAATGTGCAGAACGTAATTATAGTTATGTCTATCTCGCAGAGTTAAAGCGAAATTGTCCACTGTCTGTAAATAAAGAAGTAGACGGACAAGTTTAACATTCATCATACAAATTATGAGTGGTGTTCTAGTAACTTTGAGATCTAATGTCATATAGGCGGTGTTTAGGAGAGTATATTTGTACAAAAGTAACAATCTGGTTAACTTCTTACTTCAGGATGATGACTTGTCTATGATAGCTGCCCAACAATACTACATAGATTATGGATCAAACCTGAGTACCGAGCGTTTGCAGAGTCTTCTACCCTCATACGTACCTGACAGCTTGCTGGCCAAACAAAACGCCATCAGTTACTGGATGCAACAAGTCAACACAAAGATTCGAGGACAATATTTTGCTAATGATAAAATTAAGGGACTAAAGGTGAAAGAGGATATTGTCAGTTATGCCAAGTATAAATGGCCGCTGTTGTTCTCAAGATTTTATGAAGCATACAAATTTGCAGGACCCAGTCTACCAAAGAATGATGTCATAATTGCCGTTAATTGGACCGGTGTGTATGTCGTTGATGATCAAGAACAGGTTCTGCTAGAGTTGTCTTTCCCTGAAATAACAGCTGTTTCAAGCAGCAGGTAAATTTATTGTTACCATGGCAACAAATTGCTTTTTTCTCAATGTACTGTTCACCTTACTTTACATGCAATTTGTTTAAAAATAATTAAGCAAAATTTCTCCATGTTGGACATAATAGAAGGCTTTTTTCATTCAAAAGAAACAGACATATGGTTGTGGGGTGATTGGTACAGTTTTCATGCTGTATAAAATCCATATGGACCATTTACCTACATTTTAAAACTTTTTCTTGACATCTGTCTTCGACAATTGTTGTTGGATAATTGGTTCTAATTGCATGTATTTCTTCAATCAAACAAATACAGACACTTATTTTGTCATTTATTCAACATTCTGGATCCTAACATTTTGTATTACATATACTTACAGGACAGGAAAGATGCATGGACAAAGTTTTACACTTGCTACAGTTAAGGGTGATGAGTATACCTTCACATCCCCGAATGCCGAGGATATTAGAGATCTTGTTGTTACCTTCTTGGAAGGTCTGAAGAAGAGATCCAAGTATGTGATAGCTCTACAAGACTACAATGCACCAGGTGAGCTATAGACTAGTTTTTTGTTCTGCTTAATCAGGGTCTGAGTCTCAGTACAAACTATTGTGTATGTAGTACTGGTAGTATGATTAGAGAATCTGTACATATTTGTATATTTGTACTGGGGCTTTAAGTCATGTAAACAGTCATGGAGTGAGTTGTCCAGCTATTAGGATAGATGAATACTCCAGTTCCCCCTTTTAGCATTATTTTGGGCGCAGGTAGACACCTTGGTAGAGTCACTGACCTTTTATTCAGCTGGATAGCTTCCCCACTACAAATTCTACATCCCTGGTGGGATTTAAAACCCCATTGATGAGAGAATGGATTCTGTGTCTTATAGATGAGTTAAATAGAACTTGATGAATGTTGATAATTATGTAGTTTAAGCTGCCTTGTTGGTGTGTGTAGTTTTATACCACACATCGAAATGATTTGAAATTTGTTTAAAGAGAAATGGATGTAGCCAAAAAACATTTAATGCCTGCTGATACAGTCATGTCCCAGTTAACATTTCTGCAAATTTTCAGTGCTTAATTTTTATTTCCATGGTCACAGAATATGAAATACATGTAGTTCTTTTACGATTTTTTTAGCTGTCACTCATTTTAAAGAGCCTTGTTCCAGCCAAAACAGTCTTGTAACAGATATTTTTATCCGTACCGGAAGCCAGCGAAAGATTCTTGTAATATCTCACTGCATGATCAATTGAAAATTAATAAGTTTAAACAACACATATTATTTTACGTTTTTGTTGTGTTTTTGATTTCAGGTGATACATTCTTGAACTTCCAGAAGGGGGATCTGATTGTGTTGTTACAGCAGAACGGTGAGACGGTGATGAATTCAGGCTGGTGTGTCGGAGAATGTGTACGTACACAGAAAAAGGGAGATTTCCCGGCTGAATGCGTCTATGTGCTGCCAACCATCACCAAGCCTCCACATGAAATACTGGTATATATCTTCATTAGCTTCAAATGTTTTTTTGAACTTTATGCCTCTTGAAATACTGGAGTAATGTTGATTCAAAATTTGATTTTTGTATACACAGTGCCTATTGGCCAATCATTTGCAAAACTCATTTTATTGGCTGACCAGGTCAAAGTTCGTTCTATAGTAAATATGAAGTCTATGTATTAAACTTTTCAAAACATGTAATTCAACAATTTATAGTGTGGCTGTCCTCATCTATATTTTCATTGTAGTTTTTTTTATCAAGATGATGCTATTTTGTGTAGAACTGTTACCCTTGTCTGATACCTTTCCTGACTTGTCAAGTGACATATGTTTTCTTCATTTTTTTTCAAAATGAGAAATATTTGTTTGTTTCAGCAACTGTTCATCAATTCCTCAGACCCTGCCGTGTTGTCACAGAATGCTGGAGAGGTTGTCATAGAAGCTGGAGAGAAACCATACACCCTGGAGGACTATTCCCTCGACCATTTCAGGTATTGTCTTATTGTGGCAGTTATTTTGTATATTTTTATGCTCCCACTCTGAAAGTGGGAGGGGGGATATAGATTTGCCCTTGTCCATCCATCCTTCCGTCTGTCACAAAATCTTGTGTTGCGCATATCTCCAAAATAATATGAGCCAGAGTTTAAAAACTTTACAGGTATGTTCACCAGCCTGTGTAGTTGTGCACCTGGGGTTTCATGTTTGGCTGTTGCCCAGTAAGTGCAAAGTTATGGCCTTTGACTTAGTTAAAATATAGCTTACAGAGTATGCAATCTTGTTTCTTTTATATATCTATAATTATACACTATCATTGTTTCATCTGTCGATATAAATATTGCCTAATAAAGAGCTAAGTTTTTTCTTTCCATTGAACAATACATACAGAATTGGAACCCATTTAAGACTATATTTTTCATTTTGCCAGTTTTTTTTGACTGCTTTCACTTTTTGCCCTTTCATGGAGTTTAGAGTAATATGATCAAAGGTATGTTGTATTAGTCTTAGGGTCTGTGGAGCAATTTATTTGACTTAGTGTGTATATTAAATGAAAATTGCTCTTAATTTTCTCGCAGGCCACCACCAAAGAGGACACTTACAAAAACACTGTCCACTGCTAGAAGACGCAAGCCTGATGAAATCTGGAAATATTCCAAAGAACCTTTGAAACAGCCCTTGTTGAAGAAACTCTTGGGTCGTGAAGAAGTCAGCCAAGAAGCCTGCTTGTGTTTCTTAGATATCCTTTCCATTTTATTTCTCAATCATTGAGTGTTTGAATTAATTCCATGTGTTTAGCGTTGGTTAGGTGACAAAATGTTACTAAAATGCTTATGATTGTAAAAATTAAATTACCAGACTTCTTACTTGCAATTTTAAATTATAGAATCAATTCATTAAATGCATTTTGTTAATCTTTGTAATTTGATAAATCCTAACGCATTGGGGAACTTTCATACTTTCTTGTCCAACCTGTATTATTGGAAGTGAGTTTAAATGGGATTTTTTTGAGTTTCATCAGTTTTTCCTTGACTGTATATCACCTGTTCTTAAATACATGGGAGATCACCCATCCAGAAACAAACGTGTTGCCAATGAGCTGACTGATCAGATCTTTGAACCACCCCTCAGAACGGTGAGTCATTAAAACACAAATTTTATTCTCTGAAAGTTTCATTTCTTTACTGCCTAGATATAAAATGAATGTTTGCCATTGGGCGACTTACCAGTTGACTCTCCTGGACTATTGTACTGTAGAAAGCTTTACTAGATGACTTGCATTGCCTTTGTTGATCCACACGTTGATGCTTGCAAATTTTCTCATATTTCACTGCGTATGCCATGTATTGCCTTAACTCAATGTCTTGTAGTTTTTTTCTCACTTTAATGATGTTTTGTCTCTACAGGAAATCTTAAAGGATGAAGTATATTGTCAAATAATCAAACAGTTGACTGAAAACAAGAACAGGTTAGTTATCATCAGCCCTTCTCTTGTGTATTATGTATTTAATTAATATTTTGATTCTCCTAATTATTCCTTGTGGTCTGCCAGGCCATTCCTTGCACCTCTGTTCCTTAATGTATGTACCATTTAACCTCCTCAAGTGCCTTATGTTTTATGGATTGTTGTTTTCCTGGAGGTCTGTGTGGGTAGGCACTGTCTTATGTATGTGGCGTTCTCTGTAGCAACTTATTCTCTCTCTTACATCAATTGAACAGAATATTTAGTTAAACATGATGTATTCATTAGATTTATAATTGTTCACTATTTAATACATGATATAATACTACATACATGTACATGTAGTTCATTTATATATACTTGAAAATGGTTGTTAACTAACCTAGAGATGGTCAACCAATAAAAACATGTGTTGTAGACAATTGCCCAATAGACATTGTGTACACAGTAGAGGTATTCTCAACTAAGTTTTAATTGATAGTATTTTTTTATTTTTCGCGGATCCTTGCTGAGATGTCCGATTTTGAATTAATGTAAAATAAAAACCTCGCGAAAAAAAGGGCTTACATTATTCAGTAAACAATGATGTGTGTTTATAGGGGCAGTGAAGAGAGAGGTTGGGAGTTGATGTGGCTGGTCACTGGATGCTTTGCTCCTTCAACTAACCTTCTGAAAGAAGCCACATTGTTCCTGAGATCACGTAGAAACCAGATTGCCCAGGACTGCATCCAACGTCTACAGAAAACGTTGAGGTACATTTCCCTTCTAGTATCAAAAAATCAATTAAAATTTTATGTGCTATAGTGATTTGTAGTATTGATGGATTTAAATGTAGGGTAAGTGTTAGTTGGCTGCTGAAACTGACGTCTGATTTCAATGCCAATTCTATATCGTGGTGGAATAAAATTCACACTTCAGTTGAAAATTATTTGTTAACTTACTAATAAATGTTCGAAAGGTACATAATTATGCAACTAAGTCGGATCTCGTTCATTCGAATTCGTTAGGTCCAAAATTTTATTTGGAATAAGACATATTTTCAAAAAGCCCATTTCAATTTGATATACCTGAGAAGATGCATCGAGACCTTATATTTATTTCGGACGATACCAAGAATTCGTATAAAAGGTTGTCGAATACATGATGTCCGACTGTATCTCACAGGAAATAGTATTAATACTTTTATTCAACCTGACCTTGACACTGTATTTCAGAAATGGAACCAGGAAGTACCCACCACATCAGGTAGAAGTGGAAGCCATTCAACATAAGACAACACAAATTCTACACAAAGTATACTTCCCTGATGACTCTGATGAGGTATATTATAGATTACTTCTCTGTATATGTCAGTAGTTATGTACACAGGATATTGTCATGAGTTATCTCCCTTTATCCCTTCTATAGTATATTTAGTACTGCGTAATATCCTGTGGTTAGAAAACATGTACATAAATTATATTGTTCAGTGAGAAACATTATAATTTTAGTCAATTTTGGTGTATGTTTGAATAATGTTACTTTTTACAATTTTACGCAATTTTGTTTACTTTAAACTTGTTTATGTTCATTTTGTATATTTTATGCACAAAACTAATAGTTCTTGCAATGTTATGACATTAAATGTGACAGTCTCGGATTCTTTAACCCCTCATTTTGACCATTTTTCATTTTTAATACTATATGTATGCAGTCAAACCTCGATAATACGACCACCCTTGGGACCCTTCAAAACTGGTCTTAATATGGAGGTGGTCTTATTATTGAGGTGGTATTTAAGTCAGGTTTTACTGCACAGATTGTGTCCTATGTAGAGGATATGTTAGCATGATTATCAAATGAATTACACATGTTTATCTTTTATTTTGTTTTAGGCATTCGAAGTTGAGTCGAGCACAAGAGCCAAAGACTTCTGTATGAATATTGCCACTAAACTAAGACTGAAATCATCTGAGGGATTCAGTCTGTTTGTCAAGATTGCAGACAAAGGTATTACCTTCAGTTACACATTGCAGAACATACTCAGAAGTGAAAATGAAACTAGTCAGTCTGCATAAAACTTCTTTATAATATAATAGGTTAAAAAGCTTCTTTCGCTTTCAACTCGTCATTTTAATTTTATTTGTTTATGCTGTTGTGCAGCAGGCATAGCTGCTGGTTGTCATAGTTACCTAAAACAGGTTTGATATATTTTATAAATATCATTAGAAAAACTTTCTAACATTTAGTTTCAAGAATAACCCCTTTTTTCTTATTGTATGTGTGTACACCAGGGTCTGGTCTCATGGACCCTTTAATAAAAGGACCCGCAAAAATAACCACATGTCTATAAAAATCAATGAAAGTCAAAATGCTGTAATGTAACTCGACTGTAATGTCATCATAATACGGCGGTACAGTTTCAGTGGAGTGGCAATGACATAGAAGTAAAATATGCAGATTGTTGCTCAAATTTTATATCCAAATGAAGAAAGACTTAAAAAAAACTTAAAATAGGAATATAACATTTAGACATTACAAATATACTACAAGATAACACAATGCACATGTTGAGGGCACTGAACCGCTGCACTCCCGTATGTCAGAGCCAAAGTGTTAGATATTGAAAACTGAGTTTGAGACAAATCTCAATTGATCTTTGTGAAATGAGGGCCAGTCATCTACAAATTCTCGGCACTGTTTATTGATCTTTTGTTTCAAGTATAGATTTAAAGTACATGAATATTGATAATGTCTGTCTTGATATTTCAGTGATCAGCGTTCCTGAAGGGGACTTCTTCTTTGACTTTGTTCGTCATTTGATTGACTGGATACGCAAAGCACGTCCTTCCAGAGATGGTATGTTGATCTTACTTGCAATACGTTAGAATGAAGATGTGGAATGACAAAATTTATCCTAAAATTGTGCTTCCAAACAACAAACTTCATCATATAGTGTTTTATGTAGTTCAAAAGTATTTGAATATGTATTTGAATATGAATGATCTTGCAATTTGTTTTTTCTATAACTGAGTATTTTCATATCCATAACATTATAGCAATACAGTTTCTTGTATTAAATGACTCCAATGCATATATAGCGTTATTTTACTAACTGAGAACTTTTAATTCTGCGTTATTAACGATCTTCTATGCATTTCCTTTTGATTTTTTAATGGAGGATTGGATTGATTAATGACGGAAGTTTCACATTCATTCATTAAATAAGATTCCATAAAAACATCATTTATATTACTGCATTATCTTATCACCATTTCTTCTCCATTGTACATTCACATTTCTTCTAATCATATATTCAGTACATTAAAAAAAATTAAAAACGCACATTTTTGTACCTGCGATATGTCTTTTAAATGTCATTTTATTGTGTTTTAAAATTCATTTTGATATGAAAATTGAATCGTTGTTTGAAAGGAAAATTTAGCATTCATCACTGCGTAAAATGAAATAATATTATGAAAAAGTCTTATCTTGCATCCCTTGTTCATAAAATTTGAGAAATCTTACATTTTTCGTTTTTAAATGTACTGAGTATATATAACAAATAATCTAATTAACTATTTCTCATTCTACAGGTGCCCCTCCACAGTTTACCTACCAAGTGTTCTTCATGAAGAAACTGTGGACAAATCTGGTACCCGGCCGTGACATGAATGCTGATCTGATATTCCATTATCACCAGGAATTACCCAAGCTATTGCGAGGCTATCACAAATGCAGCAAGGACGAAGCTGCTAGACTTGCTGGGCTCATCTATCGTGTGAAATTTGGAGAACAAAAAGCTGGCTTACAAACTATTGGGTATGAATTTTATTTATCATGTTGTTTTTTTTTAATCAGGATGTTAGTGCATTTTTTTTTTAAATTATGTTATTGTTTCATGTGAATTTCAACAAATCGGTGAATGTGATTTACGTATTTTATGATTTTTGCGTTTCAAATGATTTGGTTCCCTGCAAATGCAAGTTATATCACTCTGATTGGTCTACAATGTAAATGTTTTACTGTGTTACTTTCAAGTACATGACTGTCATGTCTCTATAGCTATTTCTTACTCAAAACATTACATAGCAACTACTGAATTCTTGTTTCAATTAAAAAGTGAGATGCTACATGTACAATGTAAACTGTGCTAACTGCAAAACTTATTCTAGTCTTATGTTTATAATTTATGTAATTTACCGGTATGTACTACATTTGATTGCAGACGTCTATTGAGAGAACTTGTTCCCGCCGATCTAATCAAATCTCAATCTCCAGATGATTGGAAGAGGGTAATTAATTTATAATTAATATTATATTCATTGTTTTAGATTGTGAACATTATGCTTTGCACTTTTCCAATCTTTATAAATAAAGTTATAGTCATAAATCACTATGTTTCTGCCCAAGCCCTGAATTCTCTGTATGCAACAATTACTTGCAGTGCAGTCAGTCAGTCACTATAGATTATAGTTCCCATATTTACAATATTAACCTCTCTTGTTCTGAAAAGTCGGCCATATTGATGGGCACATTTTCTTAAAGTGAACAAAGACCTAAATAGTTAGTATTTAGGTCATTGAAGTGAATAAACGATGATAAAATTATCAGATATAAAAGTAACTTATTCATTATGCTCATGTAGCCAGTTGGCTCAGAAAGTTGAAGAAAAAGTGGTTGTCAAATGCAAATTCTCTCTCAAATATCACATATTTTGAAGTTCTCTTTTAAGTGCTTGTCAGTTTTGCCTATCAAAATGGCAGATGATTAAGAACAAGGGTGGTAAATATTGTAGATGTGGGGACTAGCTAGTTTTCCAGTAAAATATTTAGTCTTGGTTCAGATACTGGGCTAGATTATATTTCCAAACATACGAGATGTTCGAGACTTTTATATAGATATGACAGCACTTTTCCGCGAACTTTTTGAACACCCCTCGAATTGTTCATATTTGAATTGTATATTTTATATTACAGGCTATTGTAAGCATATACAATGCAGATTCTGGATTAACGCAGGAAGATTCTAAGATAGAATTCCTTAAAGTTATCCATAGATGGCCTACTTTTGGTTCGGCTTTCTTTGAAGTCAAGGTAAGTCTTGTGTTTTTGAAACTGAAACAAATACAGCGGTTTTATGAAACAAAATACTTACCACTGTGAACTTGATATTTGTCTTCATGAGACAAAGCTAGGGTGGCAGAAATATTGAATTGGAGAAATTTTAATTTTGATTTTATGCAGACAATGTCCTGTGAGATTAATTTCTTCTCGTTTTTTTAACACTAAATAGAAGGAATGTCATTTGAGGCGTTGCTTGAATGTGTTAGTATAAAATAATAGTTAAAAGTACTTTCTTAGTTACTACTAAAGTCTTGTAGTCTGGATTTGATACTGGAATTATTAGTCTGAGGATTTTGTTTGAAGTAAAATCTTGGACTGTTATCCCTAGTCCTTGAAGAACTTTGTTTGCTGATATTATGTAATTTTACTTAAATGGTCACTACATTTGATTGTTACGTTTATGCATCCTCACCATTAAAAAGTGAAGTGGTGGTTACTATATATGATTTGAACATCATTTGTGTTTTGTTTTTCCAAACATTCTGTGCATGAAGTACAGAGACTGAGCAATATAATACAATAATTGAGAGAAATTTGGACGGTTACAGTGTATCACAGTCTTTATTTTGTGTGGACGTTAACTTTCATTTTATAGAGTTTTGCAGTCTTTTAATATGATCAATTTGAGTGTACTGAATGTTTTATGATTACAGCAAACAACTGAACCTAACTATCCTGAAATCCTGTTAATAGCTATCAACAAGAATGGTGTAAATCTTATACATCCACAGACAAAGGTAAGATAATGGTGATTTCAATATGATATCTAGAATTACTCTTCAGAACTAGAGGTCTACGACAACATCATTGTTGTTTTCCAGTATTTTCAATTGAATTTTACATTTTTTGGACCTGTCTTTGTACTGAATGGTGATACTTTTCTGTTATTTTAATCGCAAAACATTTAGGCAGATCATGTGCATTTGCTTCTGGCATTGGTAGTATGCATTGGTTACTCACTATGTTTTAACTGAGGCTCCCAGAAGGAGGAGCACATAGTGTGTCTGTCCATGCGGCAGCCCTCATTTGTGTCCCTAAAATTTCTCCGCAACCACCAAGCGGAATTCAATGAAACTTCATGCTTCACCATCAAGAGAAGATGCTCATATTGTTGGCCTATTCCAGTTGGATAAATTTTTACATACTTTGGGGAGCATCTATAGTATCCTATAATACTCCTGTCGATGATCTTGTTTACAATAATGATGATATGTTTTCAGGATATCTTGGCGACACATCCATTCACTAAAATCTCGAACTGGAGTAGTGGTAACACATATTTCCATATGACAATAGGAAATCTACTGAGAGGCAGTAAACTACTGTGTGAGACATCGTTGGTAAGTATGGACTGTTGTACATGTCACTGAGCAATTATAATTCAATTACCTTTGGAACTAGTTTGATCGACTCCCTATTGTTCATATAATGCTTCTGAATTGTTGATCTTTCGTGAACGTTTATCATCGATAAACACAGCAATTATTAACCTTTAGCTGACTAAGAACAAAATTATACAGTTTCCTTTGGTAACTCTATATGGAGCTGAATACACAGACAAATCAAGAGGTGAATGCAAACTAGTCCTATTCCCCTTTCACCACCTTAATACATGGTCTTTCGCACAAGCTACTATGATACATGAAGAATTATATATTTATCACTATTTATAACACGTTTTTGTTTCTTTTAGGGCTACAAGATGGATGATCTTTTGACGTCCTACATCAGTCTGATGCTGACAAATATGAACAAACAACGACCTTCAAAGAGATAATTGAAGATCACCTCACATTCTCACATTTATGTTTGACACTTTGTAAAAGCAAGGATTTTCACTACAACTTTGGAAGATGCCATTTGTTGCTACGTCAATTATGATTTGGTCTAATTGACTCAATTGATTTGTGTCTTCACTGGGTCCTAGTTAAAACAAACCCCTAAATGTGATTTTGGATGTAGATCGCAAAAACAGTATATGATACTTATATGATTAAAGTATGTTTCAATTCATGCAGAGTAAAATTTATATTTTTCACCATTGTATCTTTGTCAGATTTGATGAACGCATTGAGTTTAAAAGTGCAATTACAATCGAGGTATCCTTAGCAAGTAATTGAGGCTTCTTTCAAGAGGATTTGTGCAAGTTTCTCGGGATTTAAGAATTTTTCAGGAAAACATTGTTTCGATATATAAGTTATTTTCTGTAGTGTTTTGGATAACAAAATCTTAAATAGTTTTTACATAAAGAAGACATATATCTCTTTTCACTGCTGCATTGCATACACTGATCTTCCACATTTGCCTACTTGTTTTCTCTTCCATCTTATTTATCAAATGTAGTACTTGATGATTAGGCGTAAAAAAATATGTTTGTTCAGGTTTACCGACCTACCCTATTTTTTTCCCGACCCTAGGACATTTTTTCGGGTGTTCACATTTTCTTTTTGGTAATGTTTTTTCTTTAGTTCATATTTCTGGCCAGTTATTAGATGCTCTTTGAGTATTCCAGCTATAGAGCATTATATTTACCTTGACTAAACATTATCCATTTTAAAAGGGAAAGGAGATTTGTCTTTTAACATATATTCATTTAAATCAGTGTTTAATTTTCTTCGTTTGAAAATTAAAAAAATCTCCAAAAAAAAAAGATTCCGACCTACCTACCCTATTTTTTTTAGGGCATTAAACCTGAAACAAACATTTTATTTAGGCCTAATTGATTTGATAAGAAAAAATGAAGTTAGTTGTAGAGTAGAGCACCACTAGTTCTACCATGTTCTAGCTGTTTATGTCTACTCAGGAGATGGTACATTTTGAGCACAATTTTGTACATTTAACGTACAATCGCACACACGCACATACATATTAAGACATTATGTTATAAATTACTTACAATAAATTGTGTTCAAATATATATAGATGTTTAGTTCAAATGTATATTTTTCCCGGATGTTTTGAGAATTTTATTTATTTGTTGGTTTTTTATGAAGAAAATTCTGATTATATTCAGTTTGCTTGCATATAGTGACATATATATTTATTCAAGGTTGAGTGTTTGCATTGTAATAATCGAATAGCAGGAAACGACTGTAATGATTTATTAAGATATACCTAAAATAATTCCTTGTCCCTGTAACCTTTGCACTCGACCATTTATTTATGTAATGCACAGTTTTTATAAAACTACATAAAATAATGATTGTAAAGTTTGTCCCTCTGAAAAATTGGCTCAAAAATTATTTCTTTTGTGAACACTCATTCAAGCACCATTGAAATGATTGAAATAAAGAGTTTAAGCTAGAAGAGGGGTTTAGAACCTACAAATAATGGCGAAAGACACACAGTTTTGTTTTTAAGCTATTAGTGTCTTTTTTTCATTATAACTATGATTTATTTTTGTATCTATATTTATGAGAAAATCCATTATATTGTTTATGGTTGCCATCGTTTCAAATTTGTCTGTTTAATGTTTATCACACATCGGAGTGGATATATACCACTTCTTGCCGATGCTTGTCTGACAAAAATATATTACATTATTTGAAGCTAAGGCATCTTCGTCATAATATATTTGAGTAATTAAATGCCTTTATTGTGATCAGGGCTTAAAGTTTATACAAGTTTGTTCAGTAACATATCAGACTTTTATACATCATTTGATGATAATGAACATTTCCCAACTGTTTACATCAATGTATTGGACCATTGCTTACATTTCTGCATTGAACCTGTCACTATCTATGTATGCTTCTCATAATACCTGACATATGTCTGTATATGCACAGATGGAGCTTGTCAGTCCTTTATACCGGATTTTGACTTGCACACATTATTATGGCATTGTTTTTATTGAGTTTTATGTTTAGTAGCCCTGTCTCCATTTAAACAGACATAATACGTTGTATACCTATCGAGTTATACCTGAGTGTACCATGGCTTGATGTGATGATGGGAATGTGCTTGTTTATTTTCCGATCATTTGTTACGAAGTCTTGCTGTATTCTATTATATTCTATGTACATTTATTTGTTCCATATTTATGTGCTGAATGTTCGATGTATGACCGTTGTAACACTAATTGTTACAATTGAATTCTACGTGAAATCTTGGATCGTGATTTGTACGATTTGGGGCAAATTTGTGGCGTCAAATCGTTGATTTGTTATTGCATAATAGAGAACATATGATTTGCTATGCTTAGACTGAACTGTTTATATATAATTATATCTTGGACATATTCCTGTATATTGTTCATCCCACATACGGAGGTTTTCGGTGATGGACTGATGTTGGAACCTTCCCATATATCACAAACAGATAAACTATTGTGTATCAAATGCTGTTTTTTGTTATTTTGTTGTTTTGAAATCTGTATATGTTAGTTTTTTTGTCTCTGTTGCTTATATTATCCTCTATAGAGCTACAGATGTACATGTACATAATATGTGATTTTCTGAAGTTTTGTATATTTTGTTTAAAAGTGTGCTTGTAACCATGACGATGTTAAGTTTGTCATGGTAAATTCGTATAGAGACATACTGCTATTTGCAGAAAGATTCCTGGAAAGCAGTAATTTTCATTATTATGTTTTACTGTTGTTTGTTTAATTTCTTGTGAAACCAATTGGCCTAACACATGGTATTATAGCATCAATTGTTTTGTGCATTCAATTAAAGAATGGATCAATCCACAGTGGTAACATTTTGTACTTTTCTCATTTTGATATAAAAAATTATGTCCCAACACTTGTATGCACAAAATGTAATTGCACAATTACATAGAATCTGTGTATCTTTGTCAGTGGTCTTAATTAAGTTCTAGAGAATTAAATGGCTCACTCAAGTGGCATTGACCTACTGTGGAAGAAGGTCTCTATTTATATGTCCATGGTATTTTTATTATTAGTGCTCACTCACTGTCTGTGGATCTGTCCATTCATCGTGGTTAACTTCAAAGACTTCGACATTATTTTTGAATATCACAGATGCTTTATTTTGCTTCACTGTGTCTCACATCGTTATACATGTAGTGATATTTTGTCTTAACATTCCATATCTATACCAATACATATCAAATAGTTGTGATTATAACCGTTATATATTTTCCTAAAGCTATTTTTGCTTGGATAATTTGTTGCTATATTATTAATAACAACACTAACTACATTAGATAATGGTTTGTTTGCATACTGAGAAGCTGGTCTTTTGTTTAACATAAATTATTCGGATAATTGTAGCGTAGTCATTCTTATAATTATTGGAGTAAAGTGCACACCTCACCACAAGTGTTTTCGTTTGATTCCTACTCTTACTGTGGTAACTGGAGACTATAGATAGTTCCCACATTTACAATTTTTACCTCCCTTGTTCTGAATAGTCATCCATATTAATAGGCCAATTTCTTTTTCGAGTTTATAGTGAACATAATGTAAACGATGATATAATAATCAGATATAGATAATTAACTTATTCATTATGCTCATGTGGGCAGAGAACTCAGAAAGTTGAAGAAAAAGTGGTTGTCTAATGCAAATTCTCTTGGTATTTTCTCGATTATCACATATTTGGGAATTACTCTTTTAAGTGCTTATCAGTTTTGCCTATCAAAATGGCTGAACACTAAGAACAAGGGAGGTAAATAGTGTTCGTGTGGGAACTATCGATTGTGCCAAGCTATATATTTTAGCCATGTAAATGTTAATGTGTTAGATGCTGATAGATAAAACAATTTAAGAGCAAATCAATGCTTGGAATTTTCTCCCAATTAAATCAGGTCAATAATTATTTTCGTGTTTCCTACATTTCATTAACTTCTGTTTGCAGGGATTTTTTGGAATAATATGATCGTTAAATCATTGTCCTGAGTGTAAAGGTCTCGAGTTAAATTTATATTCATTTCATTGTATTGTGTGTTTTTTTGAATAGTAAGGAATCTGCCGTTCTCTTTCATATTATATATAGAAATGATATAGTTGAGTGCTGCTGTGGGATTTAAAACCTCTTCTGTAGGTGACGTCATTTCAAGAAGGCGCAACATGTGATGTCACTATTTGCAAGAAAGAAACAATATTCACGCCATATGGTTTCTTCGTATTCATTTTGCCATATGGAGCATATATTGCTTAATGTCAGTCCATGATGACGTCACATGTGACGTTGTCTGGAATGACGTCACTGAAAGAAGAGGTTGGAAATCGCACAGCGGCGCTCGGTTGTTTTAGAAATAAAGTAGCCAAAATTTGTTATATACTACAGTACATAATCATACAATTTTGTATCATTTGTGATGTCGTCAAACCAATGCACTTTTTGTCCCAGTGTTTTGAGTTCTTATAATATATACATATACATATATCTCTGTGATAATCGATTCAACTATTTTGGGTAAGGAATTAATATCATTTGGTAGTTCTTCGACAGTACAATGTATCAAGCCCAAGATAATCGTGAGGATTTTAATTAATGATCTGGTTGATTCGGACTTTGTATTTTTCTTAGTGTTATTAACAATTCATAAAGTAAACACCAAATAACCAATGAAGCTATTGCTAAATTATTTTTGACATAACAAGGTACATTGATAAAATTGAAGCTTGGCACAGAGTATTGACGAGAATGCTCCAAATGTAAATTAGATATTTTTATAAACACATATATTATACATTGACTGTTTGGTATTTAATTAGATATGATAGTGTTATAATTTATGTTTTTCTAATGCTAATGTGTAAGTTTGTTGACTGTCTAATCTTCACAAATATTTTTACTTATTTGGCGTGTTTTTTCAAAATTATTGGTTCTAGATGACATGCTAGTGAATCGTACAATATAGAAACTACCGGTACTAGAATGATAAACTATTTTTAGTTTCTATTTACATGATCATGTGATTACTGACTGATCATGTGACTCATAATTGATCATGTGACTGGAGCTTGGTCCGTGCTAACACCTGGGTGCGGAGAGAGAAAAGCTTTATATATAATTGGCTAATATTTACTGTACACAGTTCAACTGTCCCATATACCTATTATTGTGTTGTTTGCATAAGAAGGCAATAAATATACTTTCGAGAAAGTTTGCGTTTGTTTTCTGTCATTTTCAATCGACTTCGACTGCGTTAGATCTGGAACACACTATAGCATATACGGTCCCTGGTTATATATACTGCCAACTACATGATTGTCTGCTTCATCTTGTCGGGTATGTTCTTTTTGCTTACAGGGTGTCATCTGCCTGTGTATATACTTGGCACAGTGGCCATCTCAGTGCTGCAAACACTGTTCAGTACAGTACATACCACAGGAGAATGTCATGAGTTCTCTCCCTTTATCCCTTCCATTTTGTTTAAAAATTTACAACATATTTGAGAGATGTGTTTGTGTTATGATATTTAAGCTGTGGGTCATCGTAATGTAGTGTATTAGAACCGCCAAATGCTTGGTTTGTGTGAACATTATTCAGATATATTCCACCATTCTTTTCACTTCGTTTACTTAAGAAACGAGAATCCCGAGTTTGTTTAGAATTCTCATGCACAGAAGATCCAATCCATGACAACACCACCAGAAGAAGCAACAGCGCATGCGCAATGCCGAATAACAACACGAATGCCATAACCACAGCAAATGCTCTGAAGACATACGATGACGCCCTAACAATGACAAGTATGCCTAATACAGAAGAAACTGCACCGTGAAATATTGGTGCCCCAGTTTTGTCAATTGCTTCATGAACTCGATCATTACGTGATTTGCCTCTCGAAAGCATGTAACCATGACATATATGAGCAGTGAAATCCACTGAGAAACCGATACTCATAATTAGATGAATCATCGTAATGGCACTAAGAGCTATATCCACAAAATAAATGTACCTAAAAACACCGGTCATGACCATTGTAACAGCCACCACGCAGAACAATACTAGAACAGGATGAGGCATAAATATACAAGTAACAACACACACAGCCACTAGGGCGACTCCGACAGACTGCAGGGTTTGTCCCAAAATCCGCACATATTGTTCATACAAAAATAAGGGACAATAAGCGAAACATTCAGTACTAGCTTGATCAGCGAGATCACGCGACTTCAACATCATTTTGCCAGGTTCTTGACTGCTTTTCATATCCTTGGACAAAACATAAACATGGCGTAGTTCGGATCGCCTTAACTATTTAACAGACCAGCGATAAACTCGGCTTCGCTCGATGGCACATAGTAGGGGGAACTTATGTAACTTTTAAGCCAACTAACCTCGAACGTAGCATCAAAATATTCATTCGATTGTGCAGATGTAATTAAGTTGGTTATTTTGGCTTGGTTGTCAGTTTGAGAATAATCGTACGTTTTTGGAATTACAAAACTTTTCGGTACTTCTTCTTTGAAGTGCTTATCTAACCAATCAGCATAATTGTGACAAAAACTATCTTAAGAAAAGATAATCTTCAGAACGAACAAATTTGCTTGATTCAGATTGCGCCGACTAAGATTTGATGTGCAATACTAGTATATGAAGATAAAACAATCCATGATAAAACAATATCAAAGTTAATATTTTGTTAATTCGTTTTATCCAACTAAATCAAAACACATTTCTGAAAATGTCATATTGACAGTTTAAAAAAAAAAAATTTAAAAAGTTAAATTAAAAAGGATTTTTAGAAATTTTAAGTAACTGGACAACTTGTTGTAAATGAAGGATGATTTTTGAAACATTTTATTAATATTGGGAGTTGAATTTAGTTGATATACAGGATGATAGTGATCTGTTATGATGGAGATTTGAACATCGGGCATTGTCTACAAACATATTCACTGTTCACTTTAGTTCAATGATTGTAATCGGACAACTATTCCAACGTGTACTACTTAGCAATGATTCTGCAAAGTCAACACAGTGAACACTATACGACTTACTCATCAAACTCCCTGACTAATAAGTAAATGTCATTATTCTTCATGGCAGGATCAATTCGAATACCAAACAATTCTTCCTAATATTATCCCTATTACTTTGGTCAAATTATATATGTTAGCACTCCCAGTACTTTGATTCTATACGATCTTTGGTGGAGGACGAATTCGTAAATATCGCATTTGGCCAATTCTCGGTTTTTTAAGTCTCGCCCGAAAGACTGTTAATAGTGTCAGTGATGGAGCGGGGAACCGAACCTGCGATATTCAATATGCGAATAACAATATTCAATTTAAAAGGTTGTATGACATAGTTGATTCTGTACTTTAAATGTACACCATACATTTTAATTCCATGTACAATGCCACATACACACTTCTTATTCCATCTTCAAATTACTTTTTGGTTGTCAGTAGTTTTACTTTGTGAATGATTATATAACTTTGATTGACTACTGTATCAGCTAGTATGTATGGAATCATATTATACTTAAAAGATAACAATAAATACTTATTAATATTTTGTTTTTCAGAAATGCCAGACAATTTCATGTGATATGAAGTAGATGAATTGATAAAAAAGTTCATAACTGTTGTTGATGAATGTGAAATATGAATATCATTTTTGTTACGAACGTTACGAATGCCTATAATCATTCGTAGCATTTTCGTTAAAACTTACAAATTCGTAACGACTGCATGCGTACGAAAACTTTGATAAAACGCTCTTGAGATCGTAAGAACGTCGTAAGAAAATCTGACGAAAATTTCGTGCGTAAGAACGTTGATAAAATGGGCCCATCTATGAGAGTAAATACATGAACATTTATACCTACAACATAGTCAAACGAAATATTACAAAATACATGACACGTGACAGTGATGTAATATGAATAAATATGAAAACAGCATTAAACATGTTTACCATCCAATCATGACCGTAATTATAGTAGTTCGTACATTTAGATATACAATTAAAGTCATACATACCATTAGGGAGCTATGATAAGCGTCAAGCGTCCTCATGCGGATAGGTTTACGACAGTCTAATCGAAAACAAGAAATAATTTGAATAAATGAAGGCTAAGTTTTGTTGTGCAACATAAAAAAGATGCCGAGATGTTACGATTGCCGGTTACTCCAGATCCAAAATGGATTTGGGTAAATTCACCGAAATTCATTGGATTTCTGTAAGGTAACGTACCTTTATCGATAGGTTAACCAATCCGCGTCAAGGTTACAAACGTTGTTCGGTTGCAGAGTAATTGCCTTGGTGGTTAACGTAATATTTGATTGGTTTACACAACACAGATATGCATATAGCAAAACCATGTTAGTACGACTGCGCCGAATAAATACGGGACATAATAAATCTGGCATGGGCAAACAGACACAATTGTATTATATAAATTATTGCTAAATATTCATTGTGGCGCATTTTCTTAGATATTTGAGTGTGGAAATGAGCTATGAGAGTAATAATTAATTCTGAGTGAGGAGTATGGCACTAAAAACCAATAACTACTCCCATATCTCATAACCACACTACGATCAAAAAGACTAACCGGTGCTCATTTGACAATTTCATGCATCTCTTCCACAAATAAACTGCTACTTTCAGACTAATTGTGTTATGAGACTTGAGTGGTGAGTAGTAGTAGCAGACTAGCCTTAGTGAAGGTGGCTCCATCCATTAACCAGGTCATATTTATAATTAGGTCATCCTTCGTGTTGAAGGTCATCGCCTCCAGGTTATATCTAGGTCAGCTACTAGTTTTTATAGGATTTCTGGAAGAAGTAGGACAGCTAGTAGGTTCAAGGTCGATTGAAGGTTGAGATAAACCATTATGGTACAAAAGATGAACGAGTCTACAGCGCACGTCATGATCATGATCTCATAATTCGACTTCATCTATGCCAAAGCACTATATCACCAGCTTGGTTACCAAGTGAAACATATGTGTTATGGCTGCGAAGTCAACCATACTTCCCAAGTCCAGCACAAGAACACATCCAGATGCCCTTGATGAACTGTTGTCAGCCGTGAAAGAAGATGACATTCTCTTCTCCAGGACTGAGATTATGATCTCTCTCAGCATCTGTCCCGAGTTGATGGCTTTACAGAAACTAAACACAAAAAGACTGGTTAAAAACAATTCAGTTTAATCATATTTTATTGTATTTTTACATATAACTATCATATCTGCACAAACATACACATAACGTGTACATACATTCAAAAGGGTTGGGCGAAAAGTTTTAACAACATTATATTGGGTCTTCCTATACATTATGGTTAAGAACAATGGAAAACAAAAATGCAAAAACTGGTTCTTAACATTACACAGTTGGAAAGGCGGCTGTTTTAACCAATCATGTTTAAATATGTATATCAGCTGCATTTTACACAGTTTCATGGTAAATATCTGTACTGATCAACGAATATGAGACCATTGTAATCTACCTGCTACTATGTTTGTTCTTTTTTTATTTGGTTTCGATTGAGGATGTATTTACATAATGTCGTAAACACATTACCTCTCAGTCATGTTCATGTTCAACTGAATGTCGAACTGTCTGTATATTATGAAGAGAGAGTTTATTTACTGTCAAGAGTTCGCATACTGTTCCGCTCCACAGCATGTTTTAATGAAATTGTTTTATGATGTTTTAATTATTATTGTATAAATGTTTTGTATTGTATATGCGCATGGCTTGTATTCTTATGCTGTTTATGTTTTTGATAGATGGCATCGAGTGATATAAAAGAGAGAATAAGTCGCAACAGGGAACGCCACATACATAAGACAATGCCTCCCCACACAGACCTCCCGGAAAACAACAGTTCATAAAACATCAGACATTTTAGGAGGGGCAAGGGCAAATTCGCAAGGGAACAGGTGCGCAAGGAATGGCTTATAGGTTTATCGAGCATTATTATTAGAGATGTGAAACTGCCGAATACTTTGATCATTGCTGTGTTGATATGTCCCGTCACAAAAATGACAGGTTTGCGTAGGCTACATGAGATATACATAAATAGTATACACTTCACAAATAAAAAATATATATACACCACGCCTCAATTTGACAGAATTTGTTATCGCCATTTCAGTTGCTTCAATTAGTTCATACACCATTTATAAAGTAACGTTATGGTTGATGCACATTTGAGTGAGGTTACCACTACTTTGTATTACTGGTAATTAAACCAGTAAATTTCTAACTTGACTGATTGAGTTATTTCATTTTATCGCGTGTTTGGACGTGTTCACTACCGGATCGGATTTATAAACCATTAATATATAGTGCTGTTAGATTGACCGTGAACAGGTATATGAACTTTCAGGACCGATCCATGCCAATTTAGGTAAGGAAATGCTCTCGAGCGTATAGTTATAACTGCTGTTTGGATAACTTTTCTATCAAAACAGAACCGCGGCGTTTTCTCCGTCAAGCTTACGGACAAACACGAACATTCCAATACACCTATTAGGAAATGTAATGGACCAGGTAATATATTCATACGTTCGCAGTCAATAACATCGCTTTATCTTTTTTAACTTGTAATATATTACGAGTGAGTTATGGTTACATTAATGAACACAATGATGCACGCTATTTTAGCTCACCTGAGCCGAACGCTCGCGTGACCCATTCTGGTCATATTCTATGTGTGTCGTCCGACTGTACGATCGTCCATCCGTCGTAAACCTTTTCCTGTTGAGAACATAGCGTATTTATTTATTTATGAAATTCAATTAAGCTTACGCAGTAATAATTAAGAGTACGGTTCCTATTTTGATACGACCGGGGTTGATTATTACTGTCAAAGTGATGACTCTTTAATTGAAATTAAATCGAAAACGTATGAATATTATTTTAAATCTGTGAGCAATATTTAAACATTTTGCTAGAAATAATCTGTCTGTGGCTCTCAAAAATACTAAGACTTAAAACAACTACATCGGTTGAGAAATATGGCCGCCATGGGGGCGGGCTATCTTAAGAAATAGCACGGCTTACAGGGACCAGTGAATGCTGCTGCCCATGCGCAGTATATTACTATAGCTCAGGTGAGCGATATAGGATCGCCGGGACACTCTTGTGTCACAACTTATGTTATGTACTCTCTTGAATGTCATATCTAAACATATTACGCTCTACTAAGTTAAGAGCGAGTAATTAAGTGAATATATGTGATAGAGGATCATTTCGTTAGAGAATTGGATTTAATATAACATATTAGTGTACTTGTACAAGTAACGACGAATCGGCGACATATGTTAAAGGTAATTATGTGGTTGCAATTGTATACATGTATGAAACGATTATAGAAAAGTTGTGTATACATGTGTATTATCGTTTGATTTTTACTTTCTCAGGTAAATGAATTGGTGAGTGAGGTGAGTGACCACGATATCTCAACGTTCGACCAAAAATAACTACATCTTGTTCAAAGACTGTGTAATGTTTGCACTTTGGACAGGTGAAGAAATAAAATCAAAGCACTGAGAGTGCTGAATGGAACGGTTGCTTTATATATTCGTGGGAGAAATGTTGGGCTGTTGCTTCAAAATAAAAACGTGTATTTCTAAAATTCCTGCATCATATACTCTATCTTTTAAAGACATCCTATTATATTTTTGTGATTACTCAAACATTAACGTGTACCTTTTTGCCAGGGGGAGGGGTAAAATATGAATGATATGTTTACGTATTACTATAACGTAGTTCGTGTTAATGAACAATGATTTTAACAATTCTCCTACACTGGCGAACACTACAGTACATGAATGTATAGACGCCTGACAATACGCTTACATACTGTAAATCACTTTATTTTCACGATAACGAAATATTCGCGACAATTCACGAATCCGGAGACACGCGAATTCAAAATTCTCGCGAAAATATGCTTGTTGCGAATTATATCATGCATGTACGAATTTGGTACAAATCCGAAATTGCGTATACGCTGTTATGTATACATAACGATGTGAGTGTAAAACGATTTGATTTGTAAATAAGTGTTCAAACAACAATACAAACTGGCACAATTATAAATGTATGAAAATGTTTTCAAGTAAATAAAAGAAATTCCACTACTTATCACGTCTTTTATTTCATTATCTATGTGTTAAATAACTAGCATCAAACAGAAAACATAACATCACTAAGAGTAACGCGAACTACACCATTTTTTTAAAATTTCTTTATTCATTTAAGTTTATACAGTGCATATACAATAACGTTGACAATGACAGATATTGTACACAATGAATAAAGCAGTATAACATGGCCTTTAATGACATTATATATTTCATTACAATAGTATGTGTAATGTTCTAAACAGTGTTTACGATGAACAAAAAAATTAGAGGTGGAAAGAAATCCGAGTCATTGTGGGCTAGAATATGAAGATATGAAACATAAACAACCATATGCTATCATGTTATTTTCTGCGTTTTTGCATATGCATGTATTACAGTATCAAGTTAGATATACAATCTTTCCATTTTCTTTCAAATACTTCTAGTTTATCTTTTTGAGTTGCTATCATTCTTTCAATACAAATATGTCGAGATATGTAAGGTTTAAAGATTTTAATTTCTGGCACTTTTTTATTATATTTGCAGTAACTGATGAAATATTAAGCTGGTATTAGAAGAAAATGTATTCTATTTCTTTTTATGTTGTCATTGTTTTTCCTAAACCTAGTGATATTATTCTATAGCTAAGTATAATATGTACTTTGATAGTTTTGGTTTTGAGAAATTCTAGTAAATTAAGCCAGAATCGTTGAACTATTTGACATTCCCAAAAAAAGATGTTTCTCTGTCTCCGGTAACATTGAATAAAAATCACACAACTTATAACTTGTAAATTACACCATTACCATAATCCACGTATCATTGCACAAAGTTAATATGTTGTGTGATTGATATGTATGCGAAAACTAAACTGTGAACTTAAATAGTGTGTGCATTTTATGTTCAAATAATACATGATCCAAACATACTGGTCGGGAGAGTCTTGACATGTATATAAGAAATAAACTTGCTTTCTAATTACATACTTATGTAAATTACACCATTACCACAATCCACGTGCATAAAGTTAATATGTTGTGTGATTGATATGCATGCGAAAACCAATTCGTAAATTTAAAATTGAGTGCATTTTATGTTCAAATGACAAGCAGAGCATCATGTGTTAACTCACAAATGATTTATTAGTGCATACACGTTAAATAACAGATCTGAAGTTTTTGAGCGAATTCTTTGCGACTTACGTAACATAGAAATCATATTTCAGCTACAACATGATATAAATTTTGAGGTGGTCTGTAAGTGAGGCTTATTTATATTACGAAGAGATGATAATCGTTCTGTATACGCCGAAAAACTATGACCACACAACTATTGCCATAAAATATTTCGAAATCACCTTCAAGCTTTTTTTTTACTATTTTCTGCGTCCATTTCCTTCAGAATGAAGTGTGATCAAATATACGAAACTGTTGAAAAACATATCGGTGGAGCTTATGCAAAGTATGGTCGCTTCGTTTCCCGCCATGCTTGGAAAATTCTGATCATCACAGTCATTGTCAATGGGGCGCTTGGTATTGGAATGTTAAATATTGAGTCAAATATAGATGTCAACGACGTTTACTTACCTCAAGGTACGTGGCTTTGTATTATTTATTATCCATCATTAACTACAACAATTACATCATCCATGTTTTTCTGCACATATTTCTGTGATATTTTTATACGATCATTGAGTTTTACGTTCGTATTTCAACATAATAGTAATATATTCTGGAATTGCTGGAATGTCTTGGAATTCTTTGAATGTCCAGAATATTTCAAGAATTGTCATTAATCGTTAAACACACAGGACATTAATATAAATGCACCCATGTATACGTTTATTTAGGATTTTCAAAAGGGTGTATAATGAAACTCCTTAGATCCTCTCTGTGAAAATTATCACACCTGTAGTTGGTGCAATCGTCTATTGGGAATATCCATTTAAATGAATGTTTTAATGCAAGACGTGAGTTTAAAAAGACTAGAAACCTGTATTTGAGGTCTAAAACTTATGAAAATAAGACAAAATTCTTAAATGCAAAACAATATTACTGTAAAATAAAAAGAAAAGAGAAATATGAATATCAAAAACAACAAAAACAAATATTATCAGAAATGGCAGTTAAAAATACCAGGAAGTTTTGGTCGAAAATTAAACAACAGTATAAAAAGACACCAACTAATGCTAAAGCATTAACAGTTGAAGAACTACATGACCATTTCAAACATTTATTTGGATCTAACGATAGTTACGATAATTATGACCATAATTTAACTGATATAAATATATCGGATGATCTTTTAGATAATGAAATTACCCTTGATGAACTAAAAAAAGCCGTATTCTCGCAAAATAATAACAAAAGCAGCGGGCTTGATGAACTGGTAGCCGAAATATATAAACATTCATTGAAAAAATATCATATTTTATTCTAAAATTATTTAATCGCATATTCATGGGGGGAAACTATCCAATATCTCGGGGGGGGAGGCATAATTGCGCCAATTTTCAAGGGAGGAATTGCGGAAGAACCAAAAATTACAGAGGGATAACTTTGATAAACGTTTTAGCAAAAAAATACTCTCAAGTGTTAATGAATAGACTCACTAAATGGTCACATGACAATGATTTTATATCACATAACCACTTTGGATTTCAAAAGGGCAAACCAACGACTGACTGTATATTCCTGTTACATGCAATTATTGCGAAAACACTATATTCGAAGCAAAAACTATATTGTGTCTTTATAGACTTTGAAAAATGCTTTGACCGTATCAACAGATCGTTCTTATGGGAAAAATTATTAAACGTTCAAGTCAGTACACAATTTGTATCGGCTTTAAAGGCTATGTATAATACAATTAAACAGTGCGTACGATACAAAGGTAAAACGTCCGATTTTTTTTCTTCACATATTGGATTAAAACAAGGTGATCCACTCTCTAGTTTAATGTTCATTTTATTTATAAATGATATCTTACACAATATTAATACAAATTTAGAGGGAATATTTTCTGTGAACGAACTTAAGATATTTTTACTTCTTTTTGCTGATGACGCGGTATTATTTGCGCATTCACCCGAAACCTTACAACTAATGCTCAATGATCTAGAACAATATTGTCGTACATGGGGGCTTACAATAAATGTAAATAAAACCAAAGCGATGGTATTTGAACGCGGGCGAGGTACGCAGTGTAATATAGAATTAAACAATATACGCTTAGAAGTTGTCACTTCCTTTAAATATCTCGGTACCCATTTATTTAAAAATGGTTCTTGGTATAGAACACAATTACGATTGCCCAAAAATCAGCGCATGCGTTGCATAATCTATTTATAGTATATAAGCAAATTATATTAACTTCTGTTGAAAAATGTCGATTATTTGATAGTCTAGTCGGATCTATATTAAACTACAATGTATCCATTTGGGGTTATCATGACGCTAAACTCGTAGAACAAATTCATTGTAAATTTTTAAGAAAAATTTAAAATGTGAAAAAATCAACAAACTTAGACGGGCTTTACGGAGAACTAGGGCGTTATCCTATGAAAACTGCGAGACAAATCATAATGATTAAATATTGGCTTAATGTACTGAAATCAAAAAATCCTTTGATCATTAACATTTATAAAATGCTGTCAGAAGATGCAAATAATGGACTGTCATACAGTGGGTTAAATTGGGCTTATCATATAAAATTATTATTAGATGTAAACGGTCTAGGAAATGTTTGGTTATCACAAAATCCAAATAGTATTAACTATAAGGCTATTAAACAAAGAATATTGGATGTTTTTAAACAAACTTGGTATACTAATATAAATAACTCGAGCAGATTATCTGAATATTGTTTATTTAAACATGATTTTGTTATGGAAAAATATCTTAATATTAATATTGATCATAAATATATAATTGTCCTTTCAAAATTTCGACTATACTCAAATAACCTAACAATAGAGACTGGCAGATATACTAATTTAGAAAGATAACATCGTATCTGCCCACAATGTAATATGCAAGTTATAGAAAATCAGTATCATTTTTTGTTAGTATGTCCTAAATATAGACAATTAAGATTAAAATTCTTCCAACCATATTTTCGTAATTGGCCAACTATCAAAAAATTTGAAATTCTTATGTCCACAAAATCAATCAAATTAATAGGTAACTTAGCAAAATTTTTATTTTTCGCTTTTAAAGAAAGAAATTAGAACTATAAATACGTTGAAAATACTGTTAATACATGTACTTACTTCCAAATATGAAATCTTGTTTTTGAACAAAAACTTTTTCACCACTTATACATGTACATCTGTTTATTTGTTTGTTTGGCTATATTTCTGTAATATTTTATGCCAATAAACTATATGTATAACACAGTTTTTATCGATTTAGATATAATTTCATTCATTTAATTACTGTCAAAATCCACATTGCCTGTTCTTTGACCATGTGACTCTCAATCGACAGCTATATGGTCATGTGCCCCCGTGGCTGACTGATTGAGAGCTACATTGTTCTACTGTTATGTTGTTATATTGATATACTGCATGGTAAACGTGTATGTATATACAGCGGAGATGAGGACATCACAGTAAATATCACCTTCTCCGTCTATGACGCGACAGTTCATCTTTCTTTCTTTGTAGTATGTTCTTAAGAGTGAATGTTTTTTACTTCAAATAATGAAATGCACCTATATGAATTGCCTAAACATGCTCCACTTGCTATGTCATTTGTAATGTTTATTTGTGTATCTTGTTTGTCTCACGGGCCATGTGGCTTATTGAACCTGTATTTGAAATAAATAAACTATATATATATATCTCTATGTTATGTTATGTTATTTAAACCGTGTATTTTAACTACGACACAATAATTAAAAACTATTTTCATAAAACCAAACAAATATTGGAGCTCTAAACATTTCTCCAAACCTATTAAGAAGATAGTGCGATGTTAACCCGCCCGGTTAGCAAGGTTTATAGTGCACTGGGCTGCCCCTGGGAGGTCTGATTCGATTCCTAGACAGAACTGGTCAGTCCACCCACCTGATTTATGTTGGATAGTTGTCAGCAGCTTGTAAGAGAGAAGTTAGTACTGGGTTTTACTGAATACGCCATCTGTCCACCAAGTACAACTCAAACATTGATGATAAATAACATTCAACCCAATAAATATATGTCAAATGTTAAACAGTACAACCGATTTAAGCCGACTTTGACGTAGCCCCGTATACATGCACTTAGAAATGTACATGTACATATATATACCATTACCATTCAGGCATTTTACAAAAAACAAACAAATAAATTCTAGCCGCTCACCTAATCCGGTACATCACATTTGACAATTACCGGTACGCTTACGCATGTAGATCCATCAAGGTATGTCCTCGTCAGAAGCGTAGTGGTCGAGGGGTAGAGAGCCTGACTCCAGATCCGAAGATCATGGGTTCGAATACTAGTACCCATTAGACGAGGTTACACAGCAAACTTCACAACCCCTGAATAAAGCGCCCGTACTAGTTAGTAGCCTAGGAAGTAGTCATCGAAAGTAATTGATATGTTATAATAAACTTAAACTAACAGAAATAGAACATGATTTGAAACATTTAACGAGCTTTTTATTAATATTAATTTGTATGTGAATTTCAGGCACTCAAGCACGTAAGGACAGAGAACGCATTGAAGATAAATTCCCTGATACGAGTGACACTAATTTCCAAAGATTGCAAATGTCTTCAATAGGAATCTCGGCAGGACTAATTGTGAAATCAAAAAGTGGAAATCTTTTAACTCGTGCTAGTCTTGAAGAAATAAGGCTATTATCGGAATCATTGCAAAGTGTTACTGCACGAGACAGCAACGGTAACAATGTTACGGTAAGGACAAACATTAGAACCTGCGCCTGATTATCCTCCAAAAACCTCACTGGTCAAACATGTCCAACTTTCTGGCTCATCGCAAGATTCCCCAGATCTGATCGATATTGGCTCCATGCTATAACCGATTATATATACGCCACTTTAACGTCTCATGATCATTATCACTCGCGACTTAATTAGCCACCCCGCTGTGTTTAGCCAGCATA
Source organism: Mactromeris polynyma (assembly GCA_032209605.1). NCBI lineage: Eukaryota > Metazoa > Mollusca > Bivalvia > Venerida > Mactridae > Mactromeris > Mactromeris polynyma. The sequence continues at coordinate 9,433,641 of JASFXZ010000024.1, forward strand.
ATTAAATTGCCCCAGGCTGTACTGATTTATCAGAATGTATTATACATTCATGATACTTATATTGTAGCCTCTATCGAAAAAAATTATATTGAATAATGAACCATTTCCGTCCGAGGCATTCTTTCTATAATCATTTAAAACGGATAAAAATTGATACCGTTTCCCCCTTCGACTTCGAAAAGTCCCTTTATGGTGTTCGGAGGAAATACCCATACCAGATCGACCGAAATACCATAAATGTGCATTAATAGGGAAAAATGTGCGTAGCGAATGTCGACCAGATAAACACATTCATTTGCCTTTTTTCGGCGCAGACGTACTAACATGGTTTTGCTATTTGCATATCAGTGTTGTATAAACCAATCAATCTTACATTAACCTTAACATTAAGGCAAATTTTCTTCAACCGCACAACGTGTGTAACATTGACGCGGATTGGTTAACCTTTCGATAAGGGGTTCGTTACCTTGCCGAAATCCACTGAATTTCGGTGAATTGTATTTGGAGTAACCAGCACTCCTAACATCTTTGCATTATAATGTTGCACAACCAATCTTAAATTTCAATTGCGCCGACCATCTTTGTTCAAGATATTTCTTGTTTACCCTGCCTCTTCACAGTCAATAAAATGTCTAAACTATTCTGTTTTTAAAGTATAATTATAATCTATTCGCAGTTTTTCGCTTTTTCCGAGACAAAATGCGGTTGAGTTTTGAAAAAAATAGATTAAAGGGTGTTTAAATCGAAACGTGATTGATAAAAGTAATGGCTTGTGGTAGACACCATTTTATGATATACGATAAGAGACTTGAGCTGTCACGATGTTATTTCTTAATATGAATGTAGTATACGTCTAGCGCTTTCGCTAGATAATAAAAAGCTCAATGGACCCGGATATTCGAATGTTGTTGTTTGTTCATACATTTAATCAATCAATCGGGCACGTTCGCATTTGTTACGTGTTAGTCCACATGGACAGATTCTTCTGGTAATGCGTTGACATGTTAAATATACTGTATATTTAATACTATATACACTTGTTTTGGCAATAAACAAAATTGGAATTGTCTGGCGTGTTTCAGTGAACATTAGAACCTGCGTCACGTAGCGCCTGATTATCCTCCAAAAACCTCACTGGTCAAACATGTCCAACTTTCTGGCTCATCGCAAGATTCCCCAGATCTGATCGATATTGGCTCCATGCTATAACCGATTATATATACGCCACTTTAACGTCTCATGATCATTATCACTCGCGACTTAATTAGCCACCCCGCTGTGTTTAGCCAGCATAATTAAATTGCCCCAGGCTGTACTGATTTATCAGAATGTATTATACATTCATGATACTTATATTGTAGCCTCTATCGAAAAAAATTATATTGAATAATGAACCATTTCCGTCCGAGGCATTCTTTCTATAATCATTTAAAACGGATAAAAATTGATACCGTTTCCCCCTTCGACTTCGAAAAGTCCCTTTATGGTGTTCGGAGGAAATACCCATACCAGATCGACCGAAATACCATAAATGTGCATTAATAGGGAAAAATGTGCGTAGCGAATGTCGACCAGATAAACACATTCATTTGCCTTTTTTCGGCGCAGACGTACTAACATGGTTTTGCTATTTGCATATCAGTGTTGTATAAACCAATCAATCTTACATTAACCTTAACATTAAGGCAAATTTTCTTCAACCGCACAACGTGTGTAACATTGACGCGGATTGGTTAACCTTTCGATAAGGGGTTCGTTACCTTGCCGAAATCCACTGAATTTCGGTGAATTGTATTTGGAGTAACCAGCACTCCTAACATCTTTGCATTATAATGTTGCACAACCAATCTTAAATTTCAATTGCGCCGACCATCTTTGTTCAAGATATTTCTTGTTTACCCTGCCTCTTCACAGTCAATAAAATGTCTAAACTATTCTGTTTTTAAAGTATAATTATAATTAGGGATGTCAACGAATAGCAAATCAGGTATTCGAATATTCGTTTTTCATTTCGAACGAATATTCGAATATTCGTTCGACACAACTTAGACAAAATTATTAAAAAAATAATATTTCATATACCAAAGTTCCTTACGTGCTGTGTGTATTCTACTTTCGTTTTCACCGGAAGTTAAGACTCTGACGAATTATGTTATTGCAGTTAACAGATCATCTTCTGAATGCCAATATTCGTGTTTATGAATATCTTTGGGAAATGTTTTGTTTTCGTTTTTTAATACAAGTATTCAACGTTATGCATTCATAAATATACGAAATCAAGGACATGACAACTTGGCAACATACATAAAATAGAAATACATTGATTCATTCAGTCTCAATGTCAAATTCACAACTCGGTTTCACTCGGTTTGGTAATCGTTCTTATGCAGAAAGCTTTTGTTATCAAAATATATGAAATAAACATGAACACTTGGTAAAATACACTTAGTCACTTAGACTTCTTATCCAACGATCGGGTGAAATAATTCCAGGCGGCAGACGGCATTTTGACAATAGATACGTGTAATTTAGCATGAACTTGGAGATTTTTATTATATCAGTGTAAATATCTTGTCTAGGTACGTACGCTATTTTTGAATATTGAGTACTTAATTAAAAATCGAACCATACAAAATACATTTACTCGTTGTATTTTGAGTAAAATGTTTTTAAACAGTCATTTGGTTGGATGATATGACCTACGTGAAAAATTAGTATGCAAATTGTGTTGTTTCCCGTCACCCCATTTTTCGGCATGTTTCTTTTCTCAATTCCATATTTGATCTTCTTTAATTAAAAAGCGAGTCATTAACTCAAGTCCATGTCAGTGGTTTTAACTGCCTACTTTTTACAACTTTCGTCAACAACAAAATTACCGACAATTAGACACCTTTTTTCTTCTATTTGAGACTATGGACTATCAAACTGTTACAAACGGTCAGTAATTAACGGATTATCGAAAGAGACAAAATGTCATCACCCGACGATATACAATTATATTAGCACCCCCAATATACACACTGACACTTTTACAAGCGTGTATATTTCAACAAAAACAACATCCTTTATTACTCTCACACTATCTTACACAAATCGGGGTCGGCAAATAAATAAACAAATTTTTTTATTTTTCATAAATTTTTTATTAAGTATATTTTTTCGAATATTCGAATATTGAAACAGGATTCGAATATTCGAAGATAAAACGAATATTCGAATATTCGAATATTCGTTGACATCCCTAATTATAATCTATTCGCAGTTTTTCGCTTTTTCCGAGACAAAATGCGGTTGAGTTTTGAAAAAAATAGATTAAAGGGTGTTTAAATCGAAACGTGATTGATAAAAGTAATGGCTTGTGGTAGACACCATTTTATGATATACGATAAGAGACTTGAGCTGTCACGATGTTATTTCTTAATATGAATGTAGTATACGTCTAGCGCTTTCGCTAGATAATAAAAAGCTCAATGGACCCGGATATTCGAATGTTGTTGTTTGTTCATACATTTAATCAATCAATCGGGCACGTTCGCATTTGTTACGTGTTAGTCCACATGGACAGATTCTTCTGGTAATGCGTTGACATGTTAAATATACTGTATATTTAATACTATATACACTTGTTTTGGCAATAAACAAAATTGGAATTGTCTGGCGTGTTTCAGTGAACATTAGAACCTGCGTCACGTAGCGCCTGATTATCCTCCAAAAACCTCACTGGTCAAACATGTCCAACTTTCTGGCTCATCGCAAGATTCCCCAGATCTGATCGATATTGGCTCCATGCTATAACCGATTATATATACGCCACTTTAACGTCTCATGATCATTATCACTCGCGACTTAATTAGCCACCCCGCTGTGTTTAGCCAGCATAATTAAATTGCCCCAGGCTGTACTGATTTATCAGAATGTATTATACATTCATGATACTTATATTGTAGCCTCTATCGAAAAAAATTATATTGAATAATGAACCATTTCCGTCCGAGGCATTCTTTCTATAATCATTTAAAACGGATAAAAATTGATACCGTTTCCCCCTTCGACTTCGAAAAGTCCCTTTATGGTGTTCGGAGGAAATACCCATACCAGATCGACCGAAATACCATAAATGTGCATTAATAGGGAAAAATGTGCGTAGCGAATGTCGACCAGATAAACACATTCATTTGCCTTTTTTCGGCGCAGACGTACTAACATGGTTTTGCTATTTGCATATCAGTGTTGTATAAACCAATCAATCTTACATTAACCTTAACATTAAGGCAAATTTTCTTCAACCGCACAACGTGTGTAACATTGACGCGGATTGGTTAACCTTTCGATAAGGGGTTCGTTACCTTGCCGAAATCCACTGAATTTCGGTGAATTGTATTTGGAGTAACCAGCACTCCTAACATCTTTGCATTATAATGTTGCACAACCAATCTTAAATTTCAATTGCGCCGACCATCTTTGTTCAAGATATTTCTTGTTTACCCTGCCTCTTCACAGTCAATAAAATGTCTAAACTATTCTGTTTTTAAAGTATAATTATAATCTATTCGCAGTTTTTCGCTTTTTCCGAGACAAAATGCGGTTGAGTTTTGAAAAAAATAGATTAAAGGGTGTTTAAATCGAAACGTGATTGATAAAAGTAATGGCTTGTGGTAGACACCATTTTATGATATACGATAAGAGACTTGAGCTGTCACGATGTTATTTCTTAATATGAATGTAGTATACGTCTAGCGCTTTCGCTAGATAATAAAAAGCTCAATGGACCCGGATATTCGAATGTTGTTGTTTGTTCATACATTTAATCAATCAATCGGGCACGTTCGCATTTGTTACGTGTTAGTCCACATGGACAGATTCTTCTGGTAATGCGTTGACATGTTAAATATACTGTATATTTAATACTATATACACTTGTTTTGGCAATAAACAAAATTGGAATTGTCTGGCGTGTTTCAGTGAACATTAGAACCTGCGTCACGTAGCGCCTGATTATCCTCCAAAAACCTCACTGGTCAAACATGTCCAACTTTCTGGCTCATCGCAAGATTCCCCAGATCTGATCGATATTGGCTCCATGCTATAACCGATTATATATACGCCACTTTAACGTCTCATGATCATTATCACTCGCGACTTAATTAGCCACCCCGCTGTGTTTAGCCAGCATAATTAAATTGCCCCAGGCTGTACTGATTTATCAGAATGTATTATACATTCATGATACTTATATTGTAGCCTCTATCGAAAAAAATTATATTGAATAATGAACCATTTCCGTCCGAGGCATTCTTTCTATAATCATTTAAAACGGATAAAAATTGATACCGTTTCCCCCTTCGACTTCGAAAAGTCCCTTTATGGTGTTCGGAGGAAATACCCATACCAGATCGACCGAAATACCATAAATGTGCATTAATAGGGAAAAATGTGCGTAGCGAATGTCGACCAGATAAACACATTCATTTGCCTTTTTTCGGCGCAGACGTACTAACATGGTTTTGCTGTTTGCATATCAGTGTTGTATAAACCAATCAATCTTACATTAACCTTAACATTAAGGCAAATTTTCTTCAACCGCACAACGTGTGTAACATTGACGCGGATTGGTTAACCTTTCGATAAGGGGTTCGTTACCTTGCCGAAATCCACTGAATTTCGGTGAATTGTATTTGGAGTAACCAGCACTCCTAACATCTTTGCATTATAATGTTGCACAACCAATCTTAAATTTCAATTGCGCCGACCATCTTTGTTCAAGATATTTCTTGTTTACCCTGCCTCTTCACAGTCAATAAAATGTCTAAACTATTCTGTTTTTAAAGTATAATTATAATCTATTCGCAGTTTTTCGCTTTTTCCGAGACAAAATGCGGTTGAGTTTTGAAAAAAATAGATTAAAGGGTGTTTAAATCGAAACGTGATTGATAAAAGTAATGGCTTGTGGTAGACACCATTTTATGATATACGATAAGAGACTTGAGCTGTCACGATGTTATTTCTTAATATGAATGTAGTATACGTCTAGCGCTTTCGCTAGATAATAAAAAGCTCAATGGACCCGGATATTCGAATGTTGTTGTTTGTTCATACATTTAATCAATCAATCGGGCACGTTCGCATTTGTTACGTGTTAGTCCACATGGACAGATTCTTCTGGTAATGCGTTGACATGTTAAATATACTGTATATTTAATACTATATACACTTGTTTTGGCAATAAACAAAATTGGAATTGTCTGGCGTGTTTCAGTGAACATTAGAACCTGCGTCACGTAGCGCCTGATTATCCTCCAAAAACCTCACTGGTCAAACATGTCCAACTTTCTGGCTCATCGCAAGATTCCCCAGATCTGATCGATATTGGCTCCATGCTATAACCGATTATATATACGCCACTTTAACGTCTCATGATCATTATCACTCGCGACTTAATTAGCCACCCCGCTGTGTTTAGCCAGCATAATTAAATTGCCCCAGGCTGTACTGATTTATCAGAATGTATTATACATTCATGATACTTATATTGTAGCCTCTATCGAAAAAAATTATATTGAATAATGAACCATTTCCGTCCGAGGCATTCTTTCTATAATCATTTAAAACGGATAAAAATTGATACCGTTTCCCCCTTCGACTTCGAAAAGTCCCTTTATGGTGTTCGGAGGAAATACCCATACCAGATCGACCGAAATACCATAAATGTGCATTAATAGGGAAAAATGTGCGTAGCGAATGTCGACCAGATAAACACATTCATTTGCCTTTTTTCGGCGCAGACGTACTAACATGGTTTTGCTATTTGCATATCAGTGTTGTATAAACCAATCAATCTTACATTAACCTTAACATTAAGGCAAATTTTCTTCAACCGCACAACGTGTGTAACATTGACGCGGATTGGTTAACCTTTCGATAAGGGGTTCGTTACCTTGCCGAAATCCACTGAATTTCGGTGAATTGTATTTGGAGTAACCAGCACTCCTAACATCTTTGCATTATAATGTTGCACAACCAATCTTAAATTTCAATTGCGCCGACCATCTTTGTTCAAGATATTTCTTGTTTACCCTGCCTCTTCACAGTCAATAAAATGTCTAAACTATTCTGTTTTTAAAGTATAATTATAATCTATTCGCAGTTTTTCGCTTTTTCCGAGACAAAATGCGGTTGAGTTTTGAAAAAAATAGATTAAAGGGTGTTTAAATCGAAACGTGATTGATAAAAGTAATGGCTTGTGGTAGACACCATTTTATGATATACGATAAGAGACTTGAGCTGTCACGATGTTATTTCTTAATATGAATGTAGTATACGTCTAGCGCTTTCGCTAGATAATAAAAAGCTCAATGGACCCGGATATTCGAATGTTGTTGTTTGTTCATACATTTAATCAATCAATCGGGCACGTTCGCATTTGTTACGTGTTAGTCCACATGGACAGATTCTTCTGGTAATGCGTTGACATGTTAAATATACTGTATATTTAATACTATATACACTTGTTTTGGCAATAAACAAAATTGGAATTGTCTGGCGTGTTTCAGTGAACATTAGAACCTGCGTCACGTAGCGCCTGATTATCCTCCAAAAACCTCACTGGTCAAACATGTCCAACTTTCTGGCTCATCGCAAGATTCCCCAGATCTGATCGATATTGGCTCCATGCTATAACCGATTATATATACGCCACTTTAACGTCTCATGATCATTATCACTCGCGACTTAATTAGCCACCCCGCTGTGTTTAGCCAGCATAATTAAATTGCCCCAGGCTGTACTGATTTATCAGAATGTATTATACATTCATGATACTTATATTGTAGCCTCTATCGAAAAAAATTATATTGAATAATGAACCATTTCCGTCCGAGGCATTCTTTCTATAATCATTTAAAACGGATAAAAATTGATACCGTTTCCCCCTTCGACTTCGAAAAGTCCCTTTATGGTGTTCGGAGGAAATACCCATACCAGATCGACCGAAATACCATAAATGTGCATTAATAGGGAAAAATGTGCGTAGCGAATGTCGACCAGATAAACACATTCATTTGCCTTTTTTCGGCGCAGACGTACTAACATGGTTTTGCTATTTGCATATCAGTGTTGTATAAACCAATCAATCTTACATTAACCTTAACATTAAGGCAAATTTTCTTCAACCGCACAACGTGTGTAACATTGACGCGGATTGGTTAACCTTTCGATAAGGGGTTCGTTACCTTGCCGAAATCCACTGAATTTCGGTGAATTGTATTTGGAGTAACCAGCACTCCTAACATCTTTGCATTATAATGTTGCACAACCAATCTTAAATTTCAATTGCGCCGACCATCTTTGTTCAAGATATTTCTTGTTTACCCTGCCTCTTCACAGTCAATAAAATGTCTAAACTATTCTGTTTTTAAAGTATAATTATAATCTATTCGCAGTTTTTCGCTTTTTCCGAGACAAAATGCGGTTGAGTTTTGAAAAAAATAGATTAAAGGGTGTTTAAATCGAAACGTGATTGATAAAAGTAATGGCTTGTGGTAGACACCATTTTATGATATACGATAAGAGACTTGAGCTGTCACGATGTTATTTCTTAATATGAATGTAGTATACGTCTAGCGCTTTCGCTAGATAATAAAAAGCTCAATGGACCCGGATATTCGAATGTTGTTGTTTGTTCATACATTTAATCAATCAATCGGGCACGTTCGCATTTGTTACGTGTTAGTCCACATGGACAGATTCTTCTGGTAATGCGTTGACATGTTAAATATACTGTATATTTAATACTATATACACTTGTTTTGGCAATAAACAAAATTGGAATTGTCTGGCGTGTTTCAGTGAACATTAGAACCTGCGTCACGTAGCGCCTGATTATCCTCCAAAAACCTCACTGGTCAAACATGTCCAACTTTCTGGCTTATCGCAATATTCCCTAGATCTGATCGATATTAGCTCCATGCTATAACCGATTATATATACGCTACTTTAACGTCTCTCTCTTAATTAGCCACCCCGCTGTGTTTAGCCAGCATAATGAAATTGCCCCGGGCTGTACTGACTTATCAGAATGTACGATACATTCATGGTACTTATTGCAGTCTTTTTCGAAAAATATATATTGAATAATGTAATTATGCCCCATAAAGTTTTGCCTTGTATTTTGTCTCGACAAGGAAGGCTGTATAATGGTAGCTATACTTACCTTTCTAGCATTGGTAACATACATTTTTCTCTTTTCAACAGAAATTAAAATGACACTGACTATTACAACTACTTATTTTGTCTGTTACATTTAAAAACCTAATATTGTATTTTTGATGATTGATTGCAATTATTTTATATCATCATCATATCTGGGACCAATATATATATTGATCAAGATCATATGTGCATTGACGATTATAATCTAATTGATAGAAAATATAAATTTATTTGTGATATATTAATATGTAAAAATGTGTACGCCGGAAAATAACTATAACACTTAAGTCTGTTGTTTGAATAATTCATTATTTGCTATGTAGTTACTCATTGTTTATTTTCGGGTATTTGATATGTATATTTGCAAACAAACATTCAATTAAAAAGCAAGTTTGGGCACTATAATCGGATCCTGATTATTCTATGATTTAGGAATAAAATCTGGATTCATTAATTTTCAATTATTATCAGTCATACATGATAAGTTTTATCATTTTTGCAAAAAAAAAAAAATACGCTGTCTAACTTTGAAGATACAATATTAAAGTAAATTTATGCATACTTGAAGTATTTCATGTATATATGATTTCTCTTTTGCAGAAAAACGATATAAAACTTAAAAATGAATATCAAGCCTAATGCTTTTAAAATTATTTTATGTAAGTTATGCAGGTTATTTGTCTAAATAGTTTTAACATCTCTGTATATATTGGTCCTAGCAAAGACCTTAATTTAGGTCCCAGGTATTTCAATATTAATAGCATTAATATAATAATTTTCACGTTTAAGTATAAAGTTAAACAATGTCAACAAAATAATGTAATCGAGTTTTACCGTTTCAAATTTCACACCTTTATAGTTAAAAAGTCAATATATTGTCATCCTATAATTAACCACACCAATATTTTATCTCAATGCTATTCTATAAAAAGTCACATTTCCCCCAAAATCTTCCCTATAAAGCGCACTCGATGTTAATGTAAAATCGCTGTATCCGGCTTTATCACTTCAATCAGACATGTCATGCTGCGCGTGAGCTGTTGGATACCGATCACGCGTACACCGCGATATATAGTGTATTCGAAATAATAGGAAAAAACTGGCATGTTTTATGAAAAATCGTTAAAAAGGACAGCATAATAGAACACCCACATTAAATCTAAAAAGTGTGTTCGAAAGTGCACATTTTGAACTCTAATATATCTCTGCACACAGTATCTACCTCTATTGGAAAGTATTTAAATTCAGAGATATTGTTTCAGCCCCTTCTATGTTCAATGTAAAAAAGGGGATATTAAAAACCTCAAAAAAGGACTGTGATGTAGAAATCACACAGAAACATAATATTTACACCATCATAATAAAGTAGAAGGTTTGATCTCTAACATTTGTTTGCACACGAAAGATACCTTTAACACATTTTGATTTATCGAGGTTTAAAGATATTTTCCTTCTATACTTCAATAGAGAGTTGATCGGACCGCAGTGACGCCACAGTTGGGTATGGTCCCCATTGGCTCACGGTTTGGTGTTTACATTTCCTTCAACATAATTAATTAAAAGGTATTCAAAATCCCCTTTGCTTAAAGAGGTTTTGAGTGTGTAAAACTATTTTATGAATGACATATATATTTGCTCTTAATCTAATGTCGTATATGACATTAATCAGAAGTAAGGCCGTATTAACTAGGCTGCTAAAATATCATTGACGGGGAGAATACATTTTATATGCATAAATATTCATTTTAAAATAAAACTGTATATAAATAGTTCCGTTCAGATTGTAATTGCATGCCGAAAAGTGGTATTGAAATTCAACCTTTTATCAGTTCCAGGACATATGCGCTAAGACTAACACAGACTGCGCTGTTGAAGGGAGCATTCTCTGGGATTTGGATTTCCTGACAGCTGTTGATAACGGGGCAGTAACCTATCCCGTTTTTACATTTACTACCAGCGGACCACTAAACTATGCACCATTCATTGGCGGTGAGACCGTTTTTTAAGATGATACATCATTATTTAAATCGAATTTTTTCTAATTATTACTACTAATAATATATAATTGTATTGTACTTACTAACATTTTTCTTCAATAACTATGGAATTTAAAGTTTGTCTTTGACTAGTATAATGCAAACATAATTTACCACTACACTGTATATGTATATGATATTGAAGCTATATGATTCCATGACGTTTACATCTGATTTATAGTACAGTCCTCGCGAATACAAGCAGGTCTGTCTAGTCCTAGAGTATTTTTCGGCGCAGCCGTTGTATATGCTTTTATTTATCGTCGCCACCGGTTTCCCACATGGGCGACGCCTCCGGAAGAATGTTAGTCATATTAGATTTGGAGGATAGTGCATGATACAGAAGATGCCCCAGTTCCAGAAGCATCCCTGGTTCTTTTACGTGCTCGATGTAAAGCATCATACACGGGACCTCGGTTTTTAAAGTCTCGTCCGAAAGACTATTCGCAGCCGTACTAACATGGTTTAACTAATTGCACATCGGTGTTGTGTAAACCAATCAAATCTTAACTTATCCACCAAGGCAATTCATCTTCAACCGAACAACTTTAGTAGCCTTGACGCGGATTGGTCCAACATTTCGATAAGGGGTACGTTACCTTACCGAAATCCACTGAATTTCGGTGAATTTATCGAAATCCATTTTGGATCTGGAGTGACCAGCAATCGTAACATCTTGGCATTTTTTTTATTTTGCACAACAAATATTAACCTTCAAATTATGCCGACCATCTTTTTTCAAGATATTTCTTGTTTAAACTGAATATGGACTGAAATCGTTTATAATTATAGCGACTATTTTATAAACATTTTTGTATCATATTCTTTACCAGAAACAGTACATGTTGACAATACTGGAACATATTTGACTGGAATGGAGTATTTGAAATTAGAATTTATGATTCAAAATAAGTATAAAACTGAAGCCATTGTATGGGTAAGTGTTTTGTAAATATTTTTCCAGAATTCTATAAATCTCTTTATATAGACAACAAGCAAATATACGATACACACTATATATGTGCTGAACTATTGTAATATAATAGTGCAAGTGCATTGCAGTGGAAGAAAGGAAATAGCAAGAAAAAAGAGTGTACGTAGACGAAATAAACTGCTCAGGTCAGTCAAGCTCCGCACCAGATGGTTGCCCGCAGAGATTTAATTTTGCATAAGCATATATCAATGATTTATCCCTAACAATATGTTTTCCGGATAGTTTACTTCAATAACTTAAATTGCATTTATTTGGATATATTGTGAAACAAGTTCTTAGAACTTATCATTCTCGATGTCTGATCCCGGAGTTACTGATCAGTACTCGCGCTTGTTTCAGGAATTGTGACACTCGCGGTTCCACCTCGCCCAAGACGGGATACGAACCCACGACCGTCCAATTAGGAGTCAGGCGATGCACCCATAGGCCACAACGCCTATGTACACAGCCAGAGTACCCGGTTTCATTAAGTACTTACTTTATTACAAACATCAGTTTGCTTCTGCGTTTTCGTGTTATTATATCGGTATTGTGTGATTATGTACAAGTACAATGTAGATCTATCTACTTACTATGTAGACTCAATGGTGGATGATTTCCACTTTCTTATTTTCTTCATTTTGTAGGCTAAGGAGTTTACTTCAAAATGTGATTCTTTCATTGGTAACAACATAGAGATAGCCTATGGTCACTTCAACTCCTTGTCCGAAGAGATAGATACCATGTTACTTTCGGACATCACACTGATAACAGCAACATTTGCCCTGATGATCACGTATGCTTGTATAGCAACAATTTCTTCAAGGTTCGTGGGAGTTATAACGTTTTACATGACAACAGTATGTTTATCAGACCATTCTACATTGTAACCTATTAAATGCGGCCGTCTTTTGTGTAACACCTCTCTTCAATTACAGTACATGTAATAATGTACTATCAACTTAACCCCTGTATAAAAACAACATCTCAACAGTCGAAACCTTTAAATGGTGTTGTTCTAGAGTTGTCGCACTGCGCAAGTCATTAGACGAATATCATTATTAAAGCAGGAATCGTAACTAAAATTACTTAAGACTGTTACTAAGCAACATAATAATTGTTTATTTATACGTCATAGAAATATTGCGGTGACAATGATTATTTTTTAATTTACTCGCTAATTAATAACTCAATATTCATAGTGTGTTTTGTACCATAAAATACATAGTTCCTATGTATCACCTCCAAGTGTATTATATTTGTATTTTGAAACTACTTCATGCTGACTAACGTGTCATAGCAGACTAGACTGGTGTAGTTTTTGTTGATATGTCATAAATAAATTTTGCATTGTCCATGAAATATTCATTTACTGTAATTAACTAATTATCAATATAACCGAAGTAACCAGTTACTGACAATTTAGTATTTAATTTGGTTTAGTATGTACTAAATATACAAGCGGAATGTTTTATATAGACTCACAGATCAGGTTGGGCAAAGGATGTGGTTAGGATTTGGAGGTATATTAGCTACAGGATTAGCTATTGTTGCAAGTTTTGGTTTATGTGCAGCGTCTGGTGTGTCATTCGTCAGTATTGTTGGACTAATGCCTTTCCTTATGATAGGTCAGTATTACCTTATCATATGTCAGTAATAAATTATCCTTGGTCAGTATTTAAGTACCGTTAGTAAGTATTGTAAGTAAATACATGTATTTATTTATTGTAGGTCAGTTTCAACTTGTCTTAGGTCTCTATCACCTAAGCATAGGTCAGCATCTCTAAATAATGTAATATTAGTGTTTAATTCAACACACTATATGAACAAACAAAGGCAGTTGTTTATGATTATAAGAGTGGTTCTGATCGATGTAATCTTAACCAAAGTTAAGTGTATCTCTGAAAACATATGCTTCCCCAGGACATGACATTCATGTGTATTTTAACCTATTATAAAACAATTAACAATTTCTTTTTACAGGTATTGGCATAGACGATATGTTTATACTGCTGTCTGGTCTGTCTGAGGCACAAACAAAACTGTCAGTGGAGGACAAGATTGCTGAGACAATGCGTGTATCAGGCGTTGGTATTACTATCACTTCTCTTACTGATTTTATCGCATTCATGGCAGGGGTTGGCTCTAGCTTTGTAGCTGTCCGGAATTTCTGTATATATACAGGTTTGTATGGTGACCAGGATTACTTTATCATCTCTGAATATTTATACAAGCACACAATGGTGTACATTTTATTTAACAGAGAACGGTTGTAAATAAATTTTGAAGTGAGCAGCCAATGAAAACAGGTTTAACAAAATATGGACCAATAGAAATCGTCCACACAATAATGGTATTCTCAACTTATTTTAATTAAGTATACTGAATAAAATCATAATATTTTATTGCATATTTATGACTCTGAAATCTTTTCTTCCAAACCATGACAAAAAGAATATTATTACTTTAGTATCAGATCTTTTGTAAAGTAATAGAGAACCATCGGCGATAAACAAACCGTCGACAATAAACAATGTAACATTATGTGGTACCCAATCTTTGATACTTCATTTTATATAACACAAATTAGTTGAAGCCCACCCGGCTAACTCAGTTGATTGAACGCTAGACTGTCACCCGGGTCTTGGACAGGTTATGATCTTCTGCGACATCGACTATGGTCATGTCGTCCATATGTGAAGAAGTTGTCAGTTGATTGCGGAGGAGCATGTTAGTACTGGTTGATAATTAATTCCAGGAGAAGTGTTTAGGTCAACTGACCGCCGTATATGACTGAACTGATTTTGAAAAACGGCGTAAAACCCGATGAAACCAAACAAAAACCAAAAGACTAGGTGCAGAGTGGAGATTGTAAATGACTGGTAATTCTCAATTAAAACAAGTCTTGATGACAAATAATGGTCTATAGTAAACCAAATTGTTCAAGACTAAATGCGAGAGATATTATATCAACTTGTTTGATCCATACATTGTTTGTTTGAAGGTATGTAACATAGTTGAAGTCTACGTCTGGGAAATCTTTTGTACCATTGCCATTTATTTGGCCTTAGTGTCATCACAGTAAGCAACATCAGTGATTCTGATCAATTTCAAGGTGCAGAAATATTTGATCAATCATAAGCAGAAAACGGCCATTCATCATAACTTAGGCGCTTAGAAAGTGATGTATTTATACTTAATAGCATTACTATATACTTTCAGGTGTGGCAGTTATATTCTGTTTCTTCAACAACATCACCTTCTTCGCTGCTTGTCTGACAATAAATGAACGCCGTGTCGCAGAGAATCGTCATTATATGACTTGTAGAAGAATTAAAACGAAACAGGAATTGAAATCAGAAGGAAACTATTCGAAATGTCAACTGATATGTTGTGCCGGTAGGCCTCCGATGAACAGAAACGAGGCTGAAAGTTTGCTTGATAAATTTCCAAGGTGGTTAATTCCAAAAATAGTTTTAAAATTCCCATGTAAAATATTCATCGTGATTCTGTTTTGTGTGTATCTTGCGGGGGCGATTTACGGCTGTGTTTATTTAAAGCAAGGATTAATTTTAACACAGTTAGTGGACGATGACTCCTATTTTTACAACTACGCTGATTGGTTAGATAAGCACTTCAAAGAACAAGTACCGATAACTTTTGTAATTCCAAGAACGTACGATTATTCCCAAACTGACAACCAAGCCAAAATAACCAGCTTGATTACAACTGCGCAGTCCAATGAATATTTTGATGCTACGTTCGAGGTTAGTTGGCTTAAAAGTTACATGAGTTCCACCTTTTACGTGCCATCGAGCGAAGCCGAGTTTATCGCTGGTCTGTTAAACTTCTTAGGCGATCCGAACTACGCCATGTTTAAAAATGACGTCATTATAGACACTGAGAATACGAAAATAACGGCGTCACGTGTTCATGTTTTATCCAAGGATATGAAAAGCAGTCAAGAATCTGGTAAAATAATGTTGAAGTCACGTGATATCGCTGATCAAGCTAGTATTGAATGTTTCGCCTATTGTCCCTTGTTTTTTGTGTATGAACAATATGTGCGGATTTTGGGACAAACCCTGCAGTCTGTCGGAATCGCCCTAGTGGCTGTGTTTGTTATTACTTGTATATTTATGCCTCATCCTGTTCTAGTATTGTTCTGCGTGGTGGCCGTTACAATGATAATGACCGGTGTTTTTGGGTACATGTATTTTGTGGATATAGCTCTTAGTGCCATTACGATGATTCATCTTATTATGAGTATCGGTTTCTCAGTGGATTTCACTGCTCATATATGTCATGGTTACATGCTTTCGAGAGGCAAATCACGTAATGATCGAGTTCATGAAGCAATTGACAAAACTGGGGCACCGATATTTCACGGTGCAGTTTCTTCTATATTAGGCATACTTGTCATTGTAAGGGCGTCATCGTATGTCTTCAGAGCATTTGCTGTGGTGATGTCATTCGTGTTGTTATTCGGCATTGCGCATGCGCTACTGCTTCTTCCGGTGGTGTTGTCATGGATCGGACCTGGAAGTGTGTCTTCTGTGCATGAGAATTCTAAACAGACTCGGGATTCTCATGTCTTAAGTAAACGAAGTGAAAAGAATGGTGAAATATATCTCAATAATGCTCACACAAACCAAGCATTTGGTGGTTCTAATACAAGACTACATTACGATGTTCCACAGCGTCAATATAATAACACAAACACATCTCTCAAAGATGTTGTAAATTTTGAACAAAATGTTAGGCCGTATCGAATCAATCATAGCAGAGGATTGGATGACCAATGGATTTGGACGGAAATACAATGAAAATGAACAAAGTTTGTTGCCTGAATTGAATGTTATTCTATAGCTTAGTTTGCCTTTATCTGCTATATGTGCCATAAACTGTGTAATGAAACATTTATACTTATGATCAAACGAACAAAACGTAACACGATTAAACATATATTTCACAAATAAACTTATAATAGGTCATTATTTGTTCCCTTATATTATGACTTTAAGTCCAGCGTGGTAATTTGCAATATGAAAAGAAAATACTTATATTGTCGTTACGGAATAAAATCAGAGCCCGCATTAAAGCATACCGCACACAATATTAAGTTTGGATGCTTATTAAACATACAAAAAAGCAAATGATTTATATAAGAAGAATAACATTTTAGAAATGTTATGTTATAGCGTTTGATTTATAGTGGCATATAAATGAAACTTCACAAAAACAATGAAATCCTTCAAGACAAGGATGAATATGCTGGTGGTGGCAGAGGTTGCCTCTAAACATGAAGGAAATAGCTCCTGTGAGGATTTTGGATGTTAGCTGTAGAGAAGTTAAATAAATTACTGTGTGTTTCATGTTCAAATGACAAGCCGAGCATCATGTTTTAACTCACAATTCTATTACTGACAGTTCTAGTAATGTTCCGGCCATTTAAAAAAACCGAGACATTCCAGCAATTCCAGAATATATAACTATTATGTTGATATATGTACGCACGTAAAACTCAATGATCGTATAAAAATATCACAAAAATATATGCAGAAAAACATGGAGGATTTAATTGTTGTATTTTTATGGATAGTAATCAATACAAAGTCACTTACCTGGAGGTAAGCTAACATCGTTGACATCTATACTTGTCTCACTATTTAACATTCCAATACCAAGCGCCCCATTGACAATGACTGTGATGATCAGAATTTTCCAAGCATGGCGGGAAACGAAGCGACCATACTTAGTATAAGCTCCACCGATATATCCTTCAACATTTCGTATATTTGATCACACTTCATTCAGAACGAAATGGACACAGAAAATAGTAAGTAAATCTTTTAGGTGATTTCGAAATATTTTTATGAACAGTAGTTGTGTGGTCGTAGTTTTTCGGCGCATACAGCACGAGTATCATCTCTTCTTAATATGAACAAACCTCAACTTACGGACCAACTCAAAATTAAGAACATCTCATTTCTAATCTTAATAAAACTCGATAATCAGAAACATTATCAGGGGTTTAGTACAATAGGAATGTTGTAGTTGAAATATGACTGACTTTAGTGCATTTTCACTGTAAGGCACATATGCATTTTATGTTGTATAATATTAAATGGTTAGTTGCAAAGAATTCGCTCAAAAACTTCAGATCTGTTATTTAACGTGTATGTTGTAATCAATCAATTGTGAGTTAAAACAGGATGCTCTGCTTGTCATTTGAACATAAAATGCACTCAATTTTAAATTTACGAATTGGTTTTCGCATGCATATCAATCACAGAACATATTAACTTTATGCAGGGATACGTGGATTGTGGTAATGGTGTAATTTACGTAAGTATGTAATTAGAAAGCAAGTTTATTTCTTATATGCATGTCAAGACTCTCCCCACCAGTAAGTTTGGATCATGTAATCAACATGTTGCGTGCTACATTCAGTATACCTTATTCAAATAATATAATATTGTGACAATAAAGCATGCTCTGCTCGCTATGTTTATACTTTGAATTGAACAAATCATTCATTTATTTTCGCAACATGAATTTTTGCAAAAGTCTTGCTCACAAGTATGTCGCGAAATGATGAATTTGTGCCTCTTTTAGTTTTTTCATTCATTCGTTTATTAGCAAATCGCCTGTAATATTTTATGGCAAAGACTCACAATTTATGTGGAACAATTAAACACAAGAAAAACAGTCTATCACATGAAAGTATTCTGAAATATAAAATACCAAAATGAATATCTTACATATTACAGACACAAAAAAACACAAAACGAGCAACTTAAGAAAGAAAAACACAAAAAGATAATGGCATATACATCTCTGGAAGAAATAATTTGCAATTTTACTTTCATAATACAATTACAAATTAATATATGTACCTTAGTTGGTTATATATTATTATTTTCCAATGTATTTTTTCTGATAATAAATACTTCAGTTATAAATTTAGCAGTATTTAGGAGGTATTTATTCTTGTTTGACTTAAATAAATGATAACATTTCTCCAAGCTGGGCCATGAATAATGACGAATATATTTGTTCGTCAAATCATGATATTTTGGACAGCATAATAAGAAATGATATTCAGTTTCTACGACATTCTGAGTGCATGTTTTACATATTCTATTTTCTCTATCAGTACCTAGTAGTCTACCGACTTCAATTTCCAAGCTACGACTGCTGAGTCTAAATTGTGTAAATCGAAATCTTAATTTATCATTTCTGATTATATCAAGATAATTTTCAAATTCCAAATTTGTTCTAAATTTACAATAGTAGCTTAGTTTCGGCATTGTGCTGATTGAACTATACCAGTCTTGAATAAATTGATCACGTATTCTCCTTTTCATAGTTATTAAATCATTATTTCTAAAATTAAAGTTTGTTCGGACGTACTGAAAGCCAAGATGGTCAATAACTGAGTTCATACGTGAGGCCCATGTAATACCATTAACATTTTCAGTAAGGTCTTGATACAAAGCATACATTGAAGAGTGATTGTTTTTCATGATTTGTAACCAACATTTAATAGATCTTATTTTGCTTATTATTGATAATGGGAACCTACCAAGCTCGCCGTAAACAGCAAAATTGGGCGTATGATATTTAACCCCAAGTATATGTTTACAAAATCTAATATAAAGTTTATCTACGTCTTTATAGTTATAAATTCCCCATACAAGATGATTGGAACTACCATTGCATCGAAAAGCGATAATTTAGTTCTAATACCTAATTTAACTTTATCGAATAAAGAGAGAAGATTATTATATGCTATAAGAGCTTGATCATGTAGAGTTTTCACAGCTGCATTTAAATGTCCATTATAAGTGAATTTGATTCCTAGATTCCATTAATAAAAAAATCACAAACGTTTAGTTGTTTACGTTTTTCAAATACACGAATGTTTGTTTTAGAAACATTGATTTGTAATCCCCATTTTTCAGAGTATTTATATACATTGTCTATTTGGGATTGCAGACTTTTAGGATCAGTTGTGAACATAACTATATCATCTGCAAATAATATCATATACATTGATAATAGTTCTAAATCTTTGTCAGTTAACTTGTCATAATCAATACATTCAACAATGTCATTTATAAATAAAATGAATAAAAGGGGAGATAATGGTTCTCCTTGTTTTAAACCAATTATCACATCGAACAAATCAGACATTTGCATAGTACCAGATAATTTTACACAAGATTGTATTTTATTATATATACATTTTATGTATTTGTCATTTTACAGCTGATGTCTGATTGGATCAGTTTGATCCATAGTGCATTCTCTATTTACCGTATCAAATGCTCTTTGGTAGTCTATACATGTATAAAAACAAAAAATAATTGAGTCATTCGTCGTCATTATTAATTATTAACTGTGAGATTTTTTATTTGGTATGATTCACACAAAACTCCACATACTTTGCATTATCACATTCTTTTCATTGATAAGTGGGCTGTCTTGGCACACACTAATATGAAATTATTCAGTTATATATTGATAACTAATTCTCCAAAAACTATTAAAGGATCGATGTTGCTCACTTGAAGTGGCTGAGCAATTTTCTTTCTGTGGGAATAGTTAGTTTGTACTTATTTAACATGAATTGTAGAGTCAAGCATTTAACTCTGGATGACTGTTTCCTGGACAGTTTTACTAAATAGTTAGAAGTTTTATTAAATAAGTTTTACAAAATAACGGTCTTAGTAGTAGTTTATTCCTTGTATTTTATATATAATAGTTTGTCAAGGGGAATACTAGAATCACCCTGTCCGTAGGTCGGTCGATTGGTCTGTCCAATATATAATATAAGTAGTTTGTGTGACTAACTACTTCATCAGTTTTCAAGGGATTGCAATGAAATTTGGTAAAACAAGTACCATGATAAATGATTTGTATATGTTCAAGACATAATTTTGCAGTGCATCCATCAACATGTTTAGATTCTGTTCCTTTGAACTGAAGTAGCCTTTTAGAACGTGTGTAATAACATTGCAGTTCATGTTGCAAACTATGTTAGATCTCAATGGATTGCACTGAAATTTGGCATAAAATCATCACGAAGGTACTGTTTACTTCTTCCCCATCCATCATTATAACCGTCTATACCAATTATGTGTTCAACTCCTACATTATTCAATATACTGACCTAACAAACTGTTCTTAATATGCTATTGCGATCGGTAAATCTATGTCCAAGTAACATCCGTGATCTGCAGTGAGCCCCTTGCTGTAAGCACTTTCAGTGCGTGTGACGGCTATTCTTCCAAATCCATATTGAACTATCTGCTACGTTACAACTAACAGCGCAGCATAAAGTGCAAACCTTGAACTGGCAAACTGAAGTAAACAAGTCGGGAAATAACAAACAGCCCAGCATAAAGTGCAAACCTTGAACTGGCAAACTGAAGTAAACAAGTCGGGAAATAACAGGCAGCCCAGCATAAAGTGCAAACCTTGAACTGGCAAACTGAAGTAAACAAGACGGTTTCTATAACAAAAAGTAAACAGCTCAATTTTAAAGCAGCGCAATCAATACTCTTGTTGTAAATTTCTTTATGCAATTCGCCTAACAAAACTAGACAAGGAAGACTTTCGTAAACATCAAACTTGATAATAAATTAAGGGTATTGACATGTGCATGCACTGAAATAAAATCTCTCAAATAACAATGTGCACATTTAGGAGCAGATTATTCACGTTAGAAACGTGCACGCAGCAAATAATCAAAAGATGGCCCCATTGCGAAATGTCTTGAATTCATGTTAATTCGGGTTTGACTGTCTGAGTTAATTGGTTTTTATGTTCATCATGTTAATTTGTACCGATATTTGAAATAATTTGTACGATGCGGTATGTATTTTATGTTATGTGTAAATGTGTTATGTTTATTTGCAAATGTGTTTTGAAGGCCATATTGTAAATAAACGAAAAGAGAGAGAATAAGTAGAAACAGGGAACGCCACATACATAAGACAGTGCTTTTCCTCGCAGACCTCCGGGAAAACAATCCATAAAACATAAGGCACTTGAGGAGGTTAAAGGGTACATACGTTAAGGAACAGAGGCACAAGGAATGGCCTGACAGACCATAAGGAATAGCAAGGAGAACCAAAGTGGACAGTGAAGGAGGGGGGGGGGGTGATTAATGGACGGAAAAGATCACAGGACAAGTCGAGACGGCTGGCAGCAATAGGCCGAAACCGGACAGGAAATAACATGAGCACTATATAAAGTGACATTATTACACAGGGGAAAGGGAAATATAAAATGCATTCAAAACACAAACAGAAATAATAACCATACAGCGAATTACAGCCGTGGAACTGTCAATAAAAATCCTGGGGACTTGTTTCTTATTATAATAAAAATGTTTTTAAGACAAACAAACGTAACTAAATTTCGATCAAATATGTTACAATGGCAATTTAATTAGAATATCTGGGTTTATAGCATGACAGAAGTATGTAGTCACTTTATCTGTTGTTATAGTATACTGTATTTTGTACGAGACAGATTACACAATACTTTTCTATGCCGTGATAACGAAGCAAGGTATCGTTCACTTTTAATCAATATTAGGGATGTCAACGAATATTCGAATATTCGAATATTCGTTTTATCTTCGAATATTCGAATCCTGTTTCAATATTCGAATATTCGAAAAAATATACTTAATAAAAAATTTATGAAAAATAAAAAAATTTGTTTATTTATTTGCCGACCCCGATTTGTGTAAGATAGTGTGAGAGTAATAAAGGATGTTGTTTTTGTTGAAATATACACGCTTGTAAAAGTGTCAGTGTGTATATTGGGGGTGCTAATATAATTGTATATCGTCGGGTGATGACATTTTGTCTCTTTCGATAATCCGTTAATTACTGACCGTTTGTAACAGTTTGATAGTCCATAGTCTCAAATAGAAGAAAAAAGGTGTCTAATTGTCGGTAATTTTGTTGTTGACGAAAGTTGTAAAAAGTAGGCAGTTAAAACCACTGACATGGACTTGAGTTAATGACTCGCTTTTTAATTAAAGAAGATCAAATATGGAATTGAGAAAAGAAACATGCCGAAAAATGGGGTGACGGGAAACAACACAATTTGCATACTAATTTTTCACGTAGGTCATATCATCCAACCAAATGACTGTTTAAAAACATTTTACTCAAAATACAACGAGTAAATGTATTTTGTATGGTTCGATTTTTAATTAAGTACTCAATATTCAAAAATAGCGTACGTACCTAGACAAGATATTTACACTGATATAATAAAAATCTCCAAGTTCATGCTAAATTACACGTATCTATTGTCAAAATGCCGTCTGCCGCCTGGAATTATTTCACCCGATCGTTGGATAAGAAGTCTAAGTGACTAAGTGTATTTTACCAAGTGTTCATGTTTATTTCATATATTTTGATAACAAAAGCTTTCTGCATAAGAACGATTACCAAACCGAGTGAAACCGAGTTGTGAATTTGACATTGAGACTGAATGAATCAATGTATTTCTATTTTATGTATGTTGCCAAGTTGTCATGTCCTTGATTTCGTATATTTATGAATGCATAACGTTGAATACTTGTATTAAAAAACGAAAACAAAACATTTCCCAAAGATATTCATAAACACGAATATTGGCATTCAGAAGATGATCTGTTAACTGCAATAACATAATTCGTCAGAGTCTTAACTTCCGGTGAAAACGAAAGTAGAATACACACAGCACGTAAGGAACTTTGGTATATGAAATATTATTTTTTTAATAATTTTGTCTAAGTTGTGTCGAACGAATATTCGAATATTCGTTCGAAATGAAAAACGAATATTCGAATACCTGATTTGCTATTCGTTGACATCCCTAATCAATATAAATAAGAAAAGTAAGTGATTGGCTTGATGTAAGCATATTTTAAAGCACCTATTCCGGGAATTTGTAGCCATCTTTACGTAGTTTATTTGTAATTACATGCCTATTTGAGAAATAAAGTAAATCGTGTGATAAATGCTAAACTATTCAAGTTACATGTCAAAGTAATGCTCTTTATTATGCTATTGAACCCAGTCAGTATTTTTCCATTCCTTGTACAAAAATGTATGGTACCATTTTAAAACTTGTTTTATGACAAATATGAATTTAGCACATGTGTGTATCGAAGAATAAATAGTTTCATATGATAACATTGCCAGTAATGTTTAAGAATTTTACATGATAGTCTCCCTTGATTATCCCTGATTCTCCAAGGTGCGAGACTAATTGAATTGTCTCCCTTAGACATCGATCGCGGGGAATGCCTTATGCGGATAAAAAATCAATACTGGGTCGATATTCGTTCGCGCCTTGATTAGCCACCCCGCTGTGTTTAGTCAGCTTAATGAAACAATATCATGTTTTTAAATGTAACAGGCAAAATAAGTAGTTGTATTTGTTCAGTGTCATTACAATTTCTTTTGAAAAAAGACAAATGTATATTTGCGATGCTAGCAAGCTAAGTAGCTACCATCTGTCGAAACAAAATACAAGGCGAAACCTTATGGCGCATAATTCAAAATATTATTTTCGAAAGAGGCTACAATTACAGTATCATGAATGTACACTACATTCTGATAAATCAGTACAGCCCGGGGCAATTTCATTATGCTGGCTAAACACAGCGGGGTGGCTAATCAGTCAAACTCTGCGTCAACCGTAATTTTACTTGATCAATGGTACACTAACTGATTTAAGTAACTGAAATGGATATAACAAATTCTCTCACATTGATTTGCGGTGCACAAATATTTTTGGTTTGTGAAGTGTATACTATTTATGTACATCTCATTGTGCCGTGACATTCTGCATCGCAATGATCAAAGTACACTAGGCAGTTTCACATTTCTATGAATAATGATAATTCTTTATTTTAAGATGAACGCTCAATAAGCCTATACGGCCTTTCTCACTCGAGGTCATCTAACAAATAACAACAACACAATCGTGTGGCATGCATATATACAAGGCATAAGCAATACAAAAACATTCATACAATGTTAATTAAAACAACATTAAACAGTTTCATTACAACATGCTGCGGTTAACAAACACAAAAATAGATTCAACAACGACAGAGAAAATATAATGACAAACAACGGCTGCGACATGAGCTTATTGAGATAAAGATGATATTTGACATAACAGGTAAGTTTTTAATAATCAACGAAAGTGTTTCTCAGAACGGATATTGTTTATGGTACATGGATAGATGTTCAATACCGACATTGCTTCAACCTGGAAAGTTAATTTTGTAAATCCTTTCATCGATGATAATGCTTATGAAGTCGTTTACTTTCTTGTTCTGATTCACTTTTGTGAAAGTTGCCAGTGGCGGAGAGAAACACATGTAGTACGGGTTCTTTGTTTGTATTTGCGTTTATTTATCGTCGCCACCGGTTTCCCACATGGATGACGCCTCCGGAAGAACGTGAGTCAATTTTAGATATTTGGAGGATAGTGCAATACAGGAGATGCCCCAGTTCCAGAAGCACCCCTGGTTCTATTACGTGCTCCATGTAAAGCATCATACACGGGACCTCGGTTTTTCATCCGTCAGGACTGTTAGTACTGTCAGTGATGGAGCGGGGAATCTATCCAGCAAGTTACCACTGGACTACAGATCCGCTACATACTGGTTCTACATGAAACGACCGATATAACTACTGTGCAACCTCTCCAAAGCACCTCTCGCTAATGGTGCAGTCACACTATGACGTATTAGAGAAACTTATAAATAGCGTATGAAAAATCATAAAATAATGTCAACACGTCGGCATACGTCCAAAAAAGCATCGAAAATTCTACAGCATGAATAAATTGGGCGTATGCATAACGTATTGAACGTATACATATCGTACGTCTAACATATAAGTAACCTATCACTGACTTATATATAACGTATGGCAGCGTATCACAGCGTATGACCAGCGTATGTCCAGCATTCTCCACTTATGCCCAACGTATGAATAACTTATGATAAACCTATGCGCAGCGCACTCGGCGTGTTACCGACGATCACGTGACGTTCTACGTAAATACGGCGCCGGTCTCTACATTACCGCATTCATACTGTAATCAGCGAGCTTCATGCCAACGTATCTCGACGTATGAGTAAACTACCTCTAACGTACTTAGCGTATCTCGACGTATGAGTAACCTACCTGTAACGTACTTAGCGTATGGCTAGAGTATGCCTAACGTATGCCTAACCTATGAAGAGAACGTCGGCATACGCCCAAAAATTTTGTGCATGCACAAAAAAATATTTCGGCCTCTGCGTATAAGAACGTATAACAACGTATGCCAGCTTATACCAGCGTGCTTTTAGCGTATACAACTTATACCAAACCTACCCGTAACTTATGTCAACGTACACCAGCGTGTTGGTGAAAATTCTCATACGTCGGCATACGTTACTGCTATACGTTATAGTGTGACTGCGCCATAAAGTAAGTCTTTTTTCAACAATAGTATACGTTTTACTGACATACACAGTAAAACCTCACTTAAAGACCATCTCAAAAATAAGACCTCTCCATATGAAGAACACAATTTTCTAGTCCATTTTCACTATTTTGCTCTTTATTCAACCTCAATATTAAGACCACCTCACTTAGTAGAACAATTTTTTCAAGTGTCTCAATTGTGGTCTTATTATTTAGGTTTTACTGTAGAGGGTCTTACGAAAGTGGTCATCTTTATCGAAGTTTAACGATTCTTCTAAAAACGATGAGTTTTTATCGGTTTCAGATGACAAATTTAATATATTCAATAAAAATGACCACGAATGATTATAGTTATGACATGACAGCAGAAACAGCTGATTTCTGTCAAAACATTTCCTTGGCCCCCTATATGCAAGCAAAGGCGTGTGTAATTTGGTCTTTGGTAAAAGACAACAACTGACATTTGCATCTCCCGAAGGATATTAAACTAGGGAGATTGCATCGCACACACAATTTATAAACAACTTTTTTCATAGACTTTCTTGGTAAAGTAAACCTTGTTCCTTAGGTGTTTGTATGTTTTTTTTTAATTTTTGTATGCAGTTTTACTTAGTAATCGGAGATGATTTTAACATATGTGTACATACCTTTCATGTTCAGTGTTACCTCCCTTAGATACGGTTATTTTCCAACAAAAACAAGCAACAATTTATGACATTCATCGCATTTTATTTTAATAAATCACGTAACAAAATATTAAGCAATAAAATATCATTAATGCAGCAAAGTTCTAACGATTTCATATTTTCACATTTACCAAAATGTATATTAACTCGTATGTATGCACTAAACACTGGAATGAATATGCAGTCGTTTACGACTTATTGTGGCAAATTAATCTGCCGTTTACCATTCATTGCATATATTTAGCAATAACTTGCCAATGCTTGTATGCTTAACATAATTGACCATTGTTTAAGCACAACTGTCAATATGTGTGTTATATGTCTGTCATTATAAAATAGCAACCAAAAATTAAATGTTTCAGACATTACATTACACAGACAACTAAGCCGTGATTATAACAATGTCCAGCCAACTCCACAGACACATATGTTACACAGTATACCAGATCTCCAGGAAGTGTGTGGTACAATTACTGGGCTAAGGATAATAATCCTTCCTCAGCAATCAGTACTCTGCACTCAGAACTCAAAATCCATTGTGCTGCATCTGAGTGTAGGCATTTGTTAGTGAAATATAGTTTGAAATGCTTTACTGGTGCCGAGTAATCTTGTAATCCAGTTTCTTCGTGATTTGAGTGAGAAATTTAGATTTAGAATAAATAAAAGGCTAAGTAATGAGTATAACTGTTGTATTCAATAGTTACCCTTACATCGCAGATTAACACTAAAAACTTCAAACAATAACTTTTAGTAACATTTTAGTTCTAAGTGCAGAGTAGCGGTTATTATGTTTGGCGCTAGTAAACCTGTTAGTCCCTGTAAACGACATCGACATTGTAGATCATTCTAAATGTATATAGCATCTACCTTGACGTTACATATAGGTAACACTAACTGTGTTAACCGAAAGTTAAAACGCCAAGTTGTATGTCCTTGTAATGATCAAATATTTTAAAGAAACATGTTTTCACAAATGGCTTAACGCTGTAGTAGTTGTTTTCTAGCAGACTCAAACCATTCTGGAGACATCCATGGAATCACATGAGGGTCCACATATGTTCAGCGATTATCAAGAATCAACAGATGAGAACATAGAAATTGTCACGAGTTCATTTATAAAATCATCTTGGTGATTGTATGGCTGTGAAAAATTTAGAGTCATCATCATCATCATCGATGGAGTTACATCTATCATCCTGCCATAATTTTGCTTTGTCTGGTTGCGTTGGTTTCCTTCTACCAGGAATTTCTCTTTTCATTGTTTCATGACCAGTTTCGTCCACTTCAACTGCGGTGGATAAAGCAAAATAACTTGTTTTGAAATTCATCTTCTTACTTATAGCCGTTTGCCTCCGTATCCGACCATTAGGCACATCACCTGAATTTCCAACAGGACCATCAGTAGAATCTCTACCTGAGGATTCTTTAATTTGATCATCTAAATCAACAGTTTTTTTATCAATGTCTCTTCTTGCTTCACTAACGCTATAACGTCCACTTCGGATTCTACTAAGGAATCGCGATAGACGCTTCTTGTTCTTTTGCGACACTCTACGTAACTTTGGTACCTCGTCCAACGAACAAGGACACCGTGAAGGAGTTTCCTTTTTCTTTTCAATCACTTCTGCGATACTTTTTTTAATTTCTTCAACATTTAGCAGAGTGTTAAATTCCGTTAATTTAGAAAGCCTTTCAAATGCGTCGTGTGAATACTTGAAGTTGAACGTAGAATACGGTGTAGCTTGATCATCAAATAAATCAAAATCAGCAAAATCTTTCTCTTCTTTAGTACGTCTTCTTACACCTGTAATAAGATATCAATAAGTAAACAGAGCGCCGAACAGATCAAACAAATGTGCAGAATCAGTGAGTGTCGTTAAACGTCTATTCGTACAATACAATACATTGTAAAGAGATTTTTATGCAAGATATCTCAAATTATTATGCTTCGTCTTTTGAAGTCGTTGGAAATGTGTTATTCTGTTTGTCTTGTTCATTGTTTAGTCTTCTATACCCAGAACCTCTTAGTCAGAATTTTTCAACTGGCTTAAATATTTTTCTGTGTTTTATACAAAAGAGAAGGTATGTTCTTCTATGTCCACCATTCCTTACATTGACTTAAACCATATAGATGTGAAGTTGGAAGTTGTAGTAGTAGTAGCCGAAATTACGGAAGACCGGTTGTGACATTTGTAATACATCATTAATATTCTTAAGTCATGGTTTCAAGATTTCAACTTCACGAATTCATAATTTTGAATTAGAGATTTCACGAAATGTTTTTTTAAACACCACGAATCCACGATTTCAAATTCCTGAATTCGTGAACTCTTGAATTCGTGAAGTCATGAATTCGTGAAGTGGAAACTTGATATCGTTACTTTCCTAGGGAGAAAATAAATATGTAGTAAACTCTGGTCATGTCATTTACAGTACAAAAAGACCGAAGAGGCATCTCGATTAAAAAATCATAAAACAATATCCTTTTTATTCGGGAATGATTTATCTTAAAAAATGTGACCTGTACAAATTTGATATCTTTAAAACTGTTTTGTTTTATACCATTCAAACTAAATTGGTCCCTCTACATTCTACAGTAAAACTTTCATCGCATTTTGTGCGAGTTCGGAAAGTGAAAGTTGGATATGAATGAAGTGTGAATGTACCACCGGTCAGAGTCAGTAGAACAGTATAGACAGTACTAGGGTTGTTATTCTACGACAGCTATCACACTGTGTGTATTTATTGTGCTCTGTTGTCACGGACAGTCCATCACACCAATTTAAATTATTCTTTAGAGACTAACTCTCATTTGTAAAGTCTTCTATTTCACTTACCGGGTTTTACAAACTTCCTGAACTCGATATTAACCAGGCAGAAATGTAAAACGACTGGACAATTTGCGTCAGTCGGATCCTTAAATATATAGAGCTCCTTCATTCCTTCTCTGTCAAACACACTTGTATCAATAGGTGGAAAGGCGACTTTGTGTTTCTTTGCCCATTGCGCTGCCAGAAGAAGTTCCTGAAAGGTTAGGACAAGATTAAGTCTCTGACATTTATAGGTTCATAGTACCATAGTATATAACTGGGTCTGTGGGTTCAAAAATCCTTATAAATTATAAAAGATAATTGATGTAAACATAGATTCTAAATCATCTTATGAAGTACATGTGTATTTCTATACTGAAACAGAACACTTTGGCAATATTAATGATGATTGATGAACTAATGTTTAAGCGTTATCTTGATGTATGTATATTTGTGTATATATTAGCCGTATTTGAATAATCTCGAGTCTGCTTCATGGAATATCAGTAAAACCTCAAAAATACGACCACCCCTAGGACCCTTGAAAACTGGTCTTTATAATGAGGTTGAATAAAGAGCAATACAGTGAGAATAGACTTGAACATTATGTTCCCGATTTTTAGGGTGGTCTTATCATTGAGGTGGTCTTTAAGTGATGTTTTACTGCACACGTGTCTGATAAGGAGCCACGCTTGTAACATTCTTGGTTCGAACTCTCAACCTATAGGTAGAGCGGCTAACGTCGTGTCCAGCACACAACCGCTTCTCTTGGAATACATAACATACTACCAAACGATGTGAAATCTATATCATACCTTAAAAGGTGGAGTTGTATCACTGGGCCTGGCACTGAAGTCAAAGGAAAGAATGATATCTACTTCTCTCTGAGGGCGCAACACGACAGGATATGGTGAGTTGAATGTCAGCCCAGCGTCTACCATATATAGATGTTTCACGGATGTAGGATGCATCTCAAATATACCATCAAAATCGTCTGCAAAAATCATATACATACAGAATTATCATTTGAATAACCTTTGTATCCGAGTTCAATACATCGTACCACACTCTTGCTTTCAAATATTCCATCTTCAGTATTTCCTCAAGAAAGTAGGGGTTTTAGACTTGATAAATGTCATTTCCCTTGATTTTCATTTTATTTATTTATCGATAGATCAATTAATGAGTACATTAATCGTTGGAGCAGTAACCAAGTACTCTGTTGATGAAATGATTGGAAAAATAACTGAATTAATATTTATAGTAATGCTTCTGTTTAACAAGGTTTCAATGTTTCACATTTGGGCGATACTGTACGATTTCCGACCTATTATTTAAGTGACGTCATTTCCAGAAAGCGTCACATGTGACGTTTCCATGAACTGACTGTAAGCAATATTTCCCCCATATGGCAATATGAAAACTAGTGACCATATGGAGTAAATATGTTTCCTGCTTGCAAAGAGTAACATCACATGTTGCGTTTTCTTTAAATGACGTCATTTACAGAAGAGATTGTGAATCCCATAGCAGTCGATAACGATGGTTTTATTATTGATTCAATCCAAAGCTCAGGGTTTATTAAGTAATTTTTACAGTGTTTTTGAACAATCAATTTGAGCTTATTAACCGAATTAAAAGAATATCTTTTATTGAATATGACAACAGTTCCTTATACATTCCTACATCCTTAATATATACATTAGAACTGGTTGGCCCTTTAAATTCGAGGGGACACTATAATAAAGAAACATTTTTATATATATACAGTGTACTCACCACTGACACGTGGTGTGGAGGAGTTGGTAGGGGCACCATCTACGTCATCAGACGGTTCTTTTGTAAGCGGACTGAACGGAGAAAATGGGAAACTTTGTTGTAAAGATAATCCGCGCATAAAGTTGTGTATAACACCCGCTCGGCCGGCCCGTGTGCTCAGAAGTTCAAAATTCTTACTGGAATAGAAAAAAATACAATGTATGTATTTTGGTTTCAAGAGACTAAAATGTTCATCCCACAATCAATTCAGTCATAAAAAGGAAGAACATATATAGTTCAATCAATTAATCAATTAAATCCCACAATCACACAAAGGTCTCCTTAGACAGATCTGATCACTAGAGAACAAATTCAACACAAATTAAGAGGTAGATGTGAATATAACTATAACGTAGGGACAAGTGGATCTACAAACGACTGTACAACCAAGAAGTCTTATAAGAAGCATACGTCAACATATCTTGCATTTCTAAGATTGAATTATTTTAGCTAAAACAATTTATGCATTTTAATCATACTTATATCGTGATTAGCGGTTTGTAAATCATGTTTTGTTTCAATCTTAAGACTACTCACTTTTCAAAAACTCCTTTAAGGAAGTTGGACCAATAACCTTTTTGTTTGGTTCTCCGTGTTGACATTAAACGTTTTGGGGCCTGCGGTTTCTGCTGTCTAAAGGTACTCGGCAATGTCTGTGACTTTCCAGCATTTGCCATCGAGGGACTGCTGCGGCTTTGGGCTTCACTGTTGATATAAACAAAGATTGTTGTTCCAGTGACTGGTAAGTTCTTAAATATTTTTGAAAAATTGACAATTTCTGAAACCTTTTAAAAAAAGTGACAAGTATTCCTTTCAATTATTAGCACACAACGAGATTAATAAAAGATTGTACATTTAGTCCGTTTTTACTAACTCTAGATGGGTTGTAAATAAATTAGAAATGTGTAAGCCAATGAAATCAAGTTTTAGATAATGTTGACCAATAAACATCGCGCACACAATAGCAGTATTCTCTTATAATTTAAAATCAGCTATACCTAAGTGTATGTGATTTCCCGCCATTTCGGAAGGTTTCCGGTCTGTCCGTTCTTGGTAAAGTATTTCCGGAACTATTTATTTTGTTGTAAACAATGGAATCATCCGCATCATCAAACTCGCCTTCATCACTACTGTCACTACTCTCGTCCTGCTCATTCTCTTCCAACTGTTTAGCTGAAATGAAATTTAGGTTAAGTTCGGGAAAAGTATTTCCTGTGATGTCAGCACCGGTTATCTTCAAACAAGGCTACAACACCGTCAAGTAAATTGCTTTGAAAAAAATATATGTCCCATCCTCATTACCAAATAAACGAACACATTTCAAGGGGAAAGCGACATATCATTTCAACGATAAAAGAGGCACTAAATATTTGCCGTTTTTATTTGTTTTCTGATTGATTTTCATCTACAATAAGGCCATAATAGTTTATCTATTCAGTACAATACCTAGGTTTAATTTTAGTTATTTTAACACTTATCTTTACCGAAAACATATCTTTAAAGTACATACTCATTAATAAAATGCATTTCCAATTTGTCTACGTATACTATATGTATTTTGCACTGTAACTGACAAAGTGTGTTTGTATCATATTCACAACTCTGACAGAAATCAAACCACAATCGAGTAGTCATCTAAAGCCTACGTAAGGAAAACTTACCCATCTCTTGACGAATCATTTCAACAGGATCTAACTTTCTGTTATCTTCCAGTAATCGTTTGAAAAGTATACAAAATGCACTACCCCATATTCCTGCAAATGTATGGACCACAAACGTCAACAAATTTTATAAAAACGTAAAGAATGAGGCTTTATGGTGGTAAAAATGACTGACTACTCGCGTAGTTTCTAAATACGAGTAGGTGTTGGTATTTAGAACATAAATATAAGTATTCGAGTTCCTACACTGCACTGTAAACATACACCCTGAACATGCCTATGTTGGAGTTAGAGCCGGTTATCAATATTATTATAGTCATGCGTGGCAGTTGCTGAGCTTTGGAAATAAAAATACTGAAAGGATTAACTGGCGAAACCACTTTGTAGTGCAATATAAAAATAAAAAATGCTTTTTACATACATGTAGTCAACTCGGAGAAAATAAAGATTGCAGTGCAGGTGGATTTCTTAATCAATTTCTTTACGTACAACAGATCCCGGATGCAAGAACGGAAATTATCGCTTGACAAACATTCCATTGTATTATAAATCAGCAGATCCCAGCGACATAGCATTATAACGATATTGAAGCGGTATTTAGGGTCTGATTAGAACCAAACTGCAAACAATAGAATGTCAATATGCTTGTCATCAAAATTAATAAATTGTAGTTCAAAGTCACCTTGAAGAAAATGGAGTGGCGGTTCTTCGTACTTCTTGCACAATTT
Organism: Mactromeris polynyma; assembly: GCA_032209605.1. NCBI lineage: Eukaryota > Metazoa > Mollusca > Bivalvia > Venerida > Mactridae > Mactromeris > Mactromeris polynyma. Next base: position 9,468,067 of record JASFXZ010000024.1, read on the forward strand.
TCCCATAAAAAACTTGCTTCCAAATAAATCAGTGGACATGAAAGTGCCATATTTAGCCAAGCCGATCTCGTACGGGGAAAACTCCACCCATTCTGAAAATAAATGACGTAACTTTTGACAGAATTTATAAACATTCAATGATAGTTTAATGTGATGTAATGAAGATTTAAGTCATCTAAACAGTGAGGGTCGTGTAGTGACTATGCAGGCTAATGGGTGTGGAGGAACAGTGTAATGTACATCTAGGTAAGTAGTATAGGGGCCGGTTTGCCCCCAAGAACTGCGCATGCGCGTCGGCCATTTTATATTTCACAATCACCACAGTGTTCGTATCTAGCGTGTGTTTAGGCTGATGCAATACTGACATGGTGATTGTGAAATACAAAATGGCCGCCGCGCATGCGCAGTCCTTAGTGCCAAACCGGCACCTACGACTTTCTGTACGCCAGCTGGATGGATTCCTAACAAACTATATATCCCGGATTGGATTCGAACCATCGATGGGCAAGTGATTTGAAGTCAGGTGCCGTATCCCTCGACCACGGACGCTCCCACATTAAAAACCAAGAACGCCAAGTACGCCCTAGATCGCACATCTAAGTCACCAATCATAGGTTAGAAAAAATGTAGCCCCCGGGCGATGTCATTTTTTATCCATGACTTGATCAACCTTGGAAGGTAAATGACCACATCTAGATAAAGCTACAAACCAAATATGTAATACCAGGGCCCAGAAGTCTTGGACAAGAAGATTTTCAACGAATTTGTTAGTGTTAATTGTGACCCCAGGAGCATGACTTGAAAATAATCTGGTAGAAGTCCACATGACAAGGCTTCATACCGAATACCTAATATCTGGGCCTTGTGATTTTGGACAAGAAGATTTAATAAGATGTTCCTATACGAGTTTAAGTCTTTTGAAAACAAGCGTTGCCCCTGGGCGGGGTCAAATGTCCCTCATTGGCATGACCAATCTTGGTAACGGATCACCAGCCAATGCTACATACCAACTTTCTAAGGTTTTGGACAAGAAGATTTTCAAAGATGTTCCAAAACATGTATATCAACACTTAAATTTAGTTATAAGAAAATGTACAATAAAAATACAAAAAATATTTAATCATTATAATACTGACATAACTCTTATAGACAGGATGTTATACAAGATTAATATTGCACGTACAAACTGTCTACACATGTAAAACCGAGGTGTGTCGTTAACATAAAATTTGATTAAATATAAATCTTATGAAAATACGACTGGAGAATTTCGCGGTGCAGCAATAATTGGATTAAATTGTTATATAATGCGGTTTTACCAAGAAGTTCCGGATGAGAAAAGTTACAAGTAATAACAAAATGAAAACCACAATTAGTGATAAACATATTAAACTGCATTACGTTAATTGAGCAATTTATCTTCCCACTAGAAAATTCCTCAAATAAAGAAAGGAAGATTAAATTAATTTATCGAGTTTGTGACGAATGGTAAGAGTAAATTAAGCGTACGTCATGCAGTACACAGTACTTGGAGAACACTCAAGATAATTAATAGTGTATTAAATGTTCTTGGAAATGCAGATTAATGTCGCAATTTCCACGAATATAATATCATGGCTTTTCTGGTAAGCACGACACCAGGAAACGAGCACTTAAAATTATAATAAATAATTGATTTTATTAATACTTTAAACACAAACGCTAGCAATTTAGAGCATTATCTTTGGTAACTTCAGCTTCATATGGACATTATCAAATCGTAATTTATGTTCACAAGCAAAAACGAATGTTTTGGCCGTACACTGCTAATTTAGTTTGTATTTAAGTGTTCAAATCGCTTTTGATTTAACCAGTCGGTTTTTAAAAACGGGTTGAGACATATTGTGATACTATAAGTATATGTCTGAACATAAGACTATTTATATTAAGCTACCTTGAAAGCTTCTAGCTGATCGATCCTTCTTCACGTGGACGCATGTCAATAACGGAAGTGGAATTTCGCCATCTTGGAGCTTCGTCTGTTGGTCAGATAGCTTTGTCTCTAATCTCTGAAATTTAAGGAATAAAACGATACAGACTTTACGCATATAGATCACATAACTGTTGGGGGCGTGATAAGGTCTAGGTGTAGACAACCGATCTCCTAGTTCAGAGGTTGCGGGTTTGCATTCAGCAATTGCTGAGATTCTTCGGTGTCATCAAAGTGCTTGGATCAGACGCAAGTACTGATCAGAACGCAGGAAGCGGTCATTGAGACTTCAAAGTTATAAGCTTGTTTCATTTGGTTCAGTACTATTTTAAATTTGATAACGGTCATCTCATACATTCTACAACTACAAATAGTTTATTGCATTCAAAACATATAAACATGTTTTATAGCAATTATACAAAATATTTCTGACAAAAGGCATAGATTTTCTGAAGAGCACATGATGTTACAGTGCATGTATACATACAAAATATATCAAAATATGAGCATAAAGTTATTCAATTTCTAATTAGATTGGTGTAGAATATATATGTGGCCAAATTGGTGACAATAATGTTTGATGTTGCTGTCATAAGATTATATAATTTCTGTTTCGTGGGCCATGTGTAGTAGTATTTTTTTTATATATGTTGATCTTAAATTCAAGAAGATTACTACCTCGAACGAAACGTAATAACTCCCTCGATTTCTGTCAAAAGCAAAATGTCTTGAACTATAGATCATGAAAGTAATCTTGCATAAATGTCGATATAAAAGTAACATTTGAATAGTTTTTCATTTAAACAGATATAATAAATGTTTCTAAATTTGCGTTATACATATCAACACAATTTACTTATTTAACAAAATCAAGTGCTGTCTAGCAATGAGTTATACAAATGTGAAAAAACTTACTCCTCTTAAAAGGGTTTCTCCGACCATGTGACCGAAGAAATCTGTAAAACTGACGGGTTGGCCATTTTGTCGTTTCTTCATAATCCTGTCCATGTATCTGTATACGCCTTGTGGGGAGAGTAACCATAGTAAACTGGAATCTATATTGTTCTTGAGTTCATCTTGCATTGCTCCAGGGGCCATTCGGGGCCACTGTGGATGTGAATATAATGTGGAAATATACCTGAAAATGACCAAGATACATCATGAAATTATAAAGGCTTAAACAAGGCATTAATGTTTATAAGGAGGTCCGCAAACCAAGGACAATATAAAAACATACAGTAAAACCACCTCAATAATAAGACCACCAAAAAATTAAGAACACAATTTTCAAGTCAATTTCCACTGTTTTGCTCTTTATTCAACTTCAATGGTATGACTACCTCAAAAAGAAAAACAGTTTTCACGAGTCCCAATGGTGGTCTTATTATTGGGTTTTTACTGTACATTTTATAGCTTTTACAACAGATCACGTGATGTTTCACGAAGATTGTCGCGAAACTTTAAATAGAAGTTAGTACGGAATATGTTCCGTTTTTTTATATCATAATAAAATATGAGTCCCACAGATGCAAAACTAGTTTAGAATACCGTTACTGTATGGCCAATCGTTTGTAAAATTTGTTTTCATTTGCAGACCACCTCAAATTTTATTACAACCATTATAAAGTAAATATATACCGATTTCAGTTGATATATAGATACCTCGAATAGAATTAAGGTGAGCATTACTGTTATACTAACCACGAAGATCCAGATAATCCACACACATATTGTGCACATTGTAAAATACCAGAGTCATGCAAAGCTTTAAATACTCCACTCATACCAACCATGGCACGAAATCCACCACCAGAACCTATCACTGCTATTGTAGGAACCTGTAAAAAATCATAAACAAAATTTACGGAAATTCACATCAGTGAACAATAAGTATATCGTACGTAGGCATATTGCTTACGCCCACTAATTTACACTAAACAACGAATTGTGTGAGTTATAAAACAACGATTTCATATGTTAAATTAAAATTTATTGTAAACTTCTATGAGTTCCTTAGATGTATAACTTATCACAGGTTACATACAAATAGTATCGGTGTCCTTGCTTTGTGTGTAAATGTTTCTGATAAACATTTTCAGTTTCTAGTTATTAATTGCAAATATCTAACAAACGTAAAATAATACTTTTGTGAACCAAACACACGACATTATTTTCCCAAAAATAAGACATGAAAAGTAGAACTTCACATAAAGACCAACACACAGTTAAGACAACATCGTTAGAACCGTATTGTCACAGACCATGTTTCGTTTTTTCTTGAAATATTTTAACTCGATAACCAGACCAATGTACACCATATGAGACCCTACACACTTACGTCATCAGTATCTGTAGGGGCCCGACTATCCCCAAACAACTTCTGCAACCCTTCCATAACTTTTTCTTTTCGCTTTATGATAAACTCTTTCTCCTGATCACACAGACACAGACTGTATCGTAGAGTAGGGTCCAAGCTACAAGGTTACATAATTATATTGTAAGATGTGTAACTCAAACATGATAGAAAATGAATATCACTTTCAACTAATTTTCCAAAATACAAAACTCCTCGAATCAAATACTTAAACCGTTATTATTACACTTGGCGAAACATACAAAAACAATAATCTTACGTGCGTAAATTCAAAAACTGCTACAAGTAATCTTGCGAACTTTAGTTGATGAAGAGATCAAATTAGCATATAAAAATGGTGTATATTAAATGTTGCTGTTTGAAAATCCATTTATTTCATCTATATTGTAATTGTATTGCGTTATATCGTTTTTTGCTTGCTACTAGTATACGTATTATACTATGTTTAATTATTTTGTATTGTATTGTATTTTGAAATGTATGAAAAACTTACTCCAAACTTATTTTCATTTCCATATCAATTTCTGAGACCTAAAAAGAGAGAAATTGGAAAATGGTAAGATACATATCTGACAATATGAAGAAAACAACGTATTGGAACATACATTACTGATGCATTCCGACACACGTGTGTAACCTGGAAACCTCCGAATCCAGAATCCTTCCGTACCTAAATGTGACACAATTCTTTACCTCTATAAGGCCTAATTTATTTTCGTCGAAAATTTCATTTTGAAATTGAGCCTTGGACTTTATTTTCAACACAATCGAGAAACTCATGACAACCACTTTACAGTAAACCTCACGTCAATACCACTTCAATATTAAGACCACCTCCGTATTAAGAACACAATTTCCAAGTCCATTGTCACTGTTTTGCTCTTTTTTCAACCTCAATACTAAGACCACCTCAATAAGAAGACCAGTTTTCAAGAGTCACAATGATGGTCTTAGTATCGAGGGTTTACTGTACTGTACATTAGTGTTAAGTCTACCACTTAACCCAACCGCTACACGATGTACGTAGAAAGTGGAACACCAACCTCATTGAATACAAATGTACGTTTCTCCACTTGGTTACGTCTCAGTTCTCCCACATCAAATGTCACATGTCCCACAAGTTCATCATACATGTAATTATTCTCCATCAGTCGAATATCTGTTAATAACAAGAATAACTTATTACTTAGCCATTATTATTACAAAATATTGATTTTAGAATTATTTGGAAGTTACCTTTTGTTCACATGTGATACTAATTACATTTGTATTAATATTTCAGGTGATACAATGAAAGTCTGAATCTCTGTTAATTACAAAAATAACCTATTAATTAGCGAGTATTACTACATAATGTTGATTATAAAATTATTTGGAAGTAATTTTTATTTATATGTGATACTAATTACATTTGTACTTATATTTAAGATGATAAAATGAATTCTAGTGAATAAAAGTCTGAATATAAGTATAAAGCGTTACTATAGAAACGAATGACAAATTAAAGAATATATACATTACAAAAGAAATATTATATTAAATACATGTAAGGCCATATGTTATTTAGGATTCTAAGGCATGTTGAAAATAACATCACCCTCAAATCAACCCCCCCCCCCCCTGAAATAAGCCATCCAGGTTTGACACAGTTTTAAACCATAAGTTTACGATTTTGATAATGGACAGTCCTATTTTTCTGAAATATACTCCACGGCATTAAAACGCAACTAAAAAAGTGTCCGCGTTAACATGGTGACATTATAAAGAAATAATTATGTTTTAATTATCAAACATGATTTCCTAAACTTAATCAATTATGAAATATGAATACTAGGGCCAATGTTTGATTTCTTCTCGATTAAGTATTTACACATTTGTAGCAGTAAAAGGCGTTTAAAACTTGGAACGAAATGGCGGATAAGTGAAATAAATGCGCTTTTAATGGCGTTAAGTATATTTTAATATCAAATCATATGCTGTCATGGAAGTTATGAAAAACGTCATACGAGGATATTAGCGATCAAAAATTATTTTTTACTCTAGTATCAAGATGTCCAACGAAACAACATGAATCTGTCATACCCATAACATATTCCACTTGTTCGTCCAACAGGAATGTAAATGATTCGTTCCATTTGGGATTTACTTCGTTGTCCTTGACCGTCGTTTGTTTTCGACCTTCCGGCGCGTTCCGAACGTGTATGTAGATATATGGATCCGGTGTGTCCACTGAAAGTAAGAGAAATTTGAGAATAAAAGAGGGGCCCTATTTACAAATAATTTAAGAATGATTTACAGTAAAACCTCAATATTTGAACCACCCTTGAACAATGGTTGTCTTATTGAGGTGCTCTTAATATTGAGGTTGAATAAAGAGCAAAACAGTGAAAATGGACTTAAAAATTGTGTTCTTATTATTGATGAGATCTTATTATTGAGGTGGTCTTATTATTGAGGTGGAACAATAAACATTTTTTACACTTGGAAAATACAATAAAATGTAATGAAGGCTAAAGTTATACAGGTGCGTATTTAAAGGCGTTAAGTATACATCAAATTATAGATAAAACAGAGGATTAAAAAAGTAACGCAACTAATCGTTACATACAAAACGTTCTGAGTAACAGCTTGTTCTAGCACTAGGCAATGATTTCAAGATACAAATGACTTTATGCTTGTAGAATTCTCACTTATACAAAGAAAGTGACATTATGTTTGTCTAATATTTGTATAAACTTACTATGATCAAAGTCATACAACAGAACACTATATACTTACTATAGTCGGACCATCCCTTTGTGATGTTTCGCCCACATATAACTTTCACCTCTAAGATCAGACATGGTCTGTGTTCAACCTGAAAATGTACACACACGGTATGTCTTAACGTGCTGTAAGCAATCTTCAAACCATACAACATTTTCAATTACGATTTACGAGTAATTTTGCCAAAGAAAATAATAACAACCCCATAGATGTTTGCCCTTCAAACTCCCCATCTCCTAGCTGTTTATAATAATTGTGCCATACGCAGCTTTCCGTGCCTTTTAACTGGCTTTTCGCAGTGGATCGTCTCCCTTGAAAATGACCCGAAAATCGATATCGAGTTCCCAGCTCTACCAGTTTTGATCAATAGATTACAGAGGGAAATTATTTTCATACGTAAATTTAAACATTTTTTCTTAATACTAGAATATTTTAGCAGTTATGACAATATTCTTTAATTTATTCTCTTTCATTTAGTGTAAACATATTTATTCTAACTAAACATCTTCTTGCTTCCAATTTGATTTTAAAAGTATCACCTATCATTACATAGAACATAGAGTAAAAATCAGTAAAATTTTCCATTTCCAAAAGTTTAGGGGCTAATAAATCATAATTTCCAATAAGTGGAAACATTTAAGCAGTTATGTCTGTTTTCTTGATTAAATGAACAATATCATGGTGTTTTTATAATTTTAAATAATTAATTGCTTATTGCTTCCATTCTTTGTTAAAGTTACTAATGTACTAAAATAAATTCGATTTTCTTTCATTATTCTCTATATTGTTGTTGTTGTTGTTGTTGTAACTACCAATGGGTTAAATTGATTGCCGGTTGTTATTGGCTGGTTTTAAATATTATAAAATTTTTTATATATTATATTTTAATCTTCATTTTTATATGATTTAGATCCGTTCTTCAGGCGCGTAGGAAGGTATTGAGCATCGGGGCCGCGGATGGAATGGGTGCTGGAGCGATATCTCCTCGCGATGAGACAGTTTTAGGAAATCACCTTTCTCAGGCGCAAAACCTATCACTTTTAAAATGATATTTTCCGAAAAGTTGTTTGCTGCTTGTTAGGTATTACATGTATTCATACATAAAAATTATGTGTAATTTTGTAAAAGGACACGGGACTGGTAATGATATATTTTGAAACAGTTCAGTCGCATTATAATGTATTTATTTATGTACATGAAAGCAATATAAACAATGATATAATTATATCATCATCATGAGCAAATGCGAAATCACGAAAAAAATGCATGCAATAGTTCACAAAAACACAAGTGCAACAGATGTGTTATCTACTAGGTTAAAAAAGAAAAAATGAGTAAATTAGCATATGTAGTATTTAATTATACAAACAAATGTAACAAATCACATTCGGTGGTAATTGGATAGTCCCGCGTCAACGCATATTCAGAACTTTCCAAACACTGCAATGTCATTAACGAACCAAAATAAGTATACTTGTCACCTGGTTAATTAATCCGCTGACTGATGACAGTCAGTGTACTAGCGACGGCCCCTATCTGGTAGCGATGAATACACTTAGAAATGTGTATTAAATATCTTGGCTGAATGCCAATAACATTTGTGGCTGGTTTTATTAGTTTAAGATACAGATGAGAAGTAGGGGTCATGAATGTCCGCGGCCCATCGACGGCGGCTTCTCCGGCCCCAGCTCCTACGCGCATGTTCTTGTCACGGCGGAATATAATTATTATTGAATTATTTTAATTATTGAATTATGAAGGGAAAATATTTTCAAACCGTGATAAATCAACTTTCGTGCGCAAACAAATGAACGGACTTAACTTTCTATATTTTATCGTGATGCAAATATTATGTTTCACTTTATCACATTGAAATTAATTGAGGCTAAAGCAATAATTTTAATTTAAACACTATCCAATAGAGGTAGATACATTGTGCAAATATATATTACGAATATATATTACGAGTATTGCTCAAATTATGTCCTTTGGATGGAACTTTTTTGCTGTAATGTGGATTATCTATCATTTTAGCGATTTAGTTTTTAACGATTTTTGTTGATAATAGTCAGATTCAGTTCTGTTCTGCTCTGTTTTAATTTAGAATACACTAGGTACTGTTTTGTGACGTTTCTCAGTGATCTGTGTGGGGAAGCATTGTCTTGTGTATGTGGTGTTCCCGAGGATCTGTGTGGGGAGGCATTGTCTTGTGTATGTGGTGTTCCCGAGGATCTGTGTGGGGAGGCATTGTCTTGTGTATGTGGTGTTCCCGAGGATCTGTGTGGGGAAGCATTGTCTTGTGTATGTGGTGTTCCCGAGGATCTGTGTGGGGAGGCATTGTCTTGTGTATGTGGTGTTCCCGAGGATCTGTGTGGGAAGGCATTGTCTTGTGTATGTGGTGTTCCCGAGGATATGTGTGGGGAGGCATTGTCTTGTGAATGTGGTGTTCCCGAGGATATGTGTGGGAAGGCATTGTCTTGTGTATGTGGTGTTCCCGAGGATCTGTGTGGGGAGGCATTGTCTTCTGTATGTGGTGTTCCCGAGGATATGTGTGGGGAGGCATTGTCTTGTGAATGTGGTGTTCCCGAGGATATGTGTGGGGAGGCATTGTCTTGTGAATGTGGTGTTCCCGAGGATATGTGTGGGGAGGCATTGTCTTGTGAATGTGGTGTTCCCGAGGATATGTGTGGGGAGGCATTGTCTTGTGTATGTGGTGTTCCCGAGGATCTGTGTGGGGAGGCATTGTCTTGTGAATGTGGTGTTCCCGAGGATCTGTGTGGGGAGGCATTGTCTTGTGTATGTGGTGTTCCCGAGGATCTGTGTGGGGTGGCATTGTCTTGTGTATGTGGTGTTCCCGAGGATCTGTGTGGGGAGGCATTGTCTTCTGTATGTGGTGTTCCCGATGGATGATCTATATGGGTAGGCATTGTCTTCTGTATGTGGTGTTCCCGAGGATCTGTGTGGGGAGGCATTGTCTTGTGTATGTGGTGTTCCCGAGGATATGTGTGGGGAGGCATTGTCTTGTGTATGTGGTGTTCCCGAGGATCTGTGTGGGGTGGCATTGTCTTCTGTATGTGGTGTTCCCGAGGATCTGTGTGGGGAGGCATTGTCTTGTGTATGTGGTGTTCCCGAGGATCTGTGTGGGGAGGCATTGTCTTGTGTATGTGGTGTTCCCGAGGATCTGTGTGGGGAGGCATTGTCTTGTGTATGTGGTGTTCCCGAGGATCTGTGTGGGGTGGCATTGTCTTGTGTATGTGGTGTTCCCGAGGATCTGTGTGGGGTGGCATTGTCTTCTGTATGTGGTGTTCCCGAGGATCTGTGTGGGGAGGCATTGTCTTGTGTATGTGGTGTTCCCGAGGATCTGTGTGGGGAGGCATTGTCTTCTGTATGTGGTGTTCCCGAGGATCTGTGTGGGGAGGCATTGTCTTGTGTATGTGGTGTTCCCGAGGATCTGTGTGGGGAGGCATTGTCTTGTGAATGTGGTGTTCCCGAGGATCTGTGTGGGGTGGCATTGTCTTGTGTATGTGGTGTTCCCGAGGATCTGTGTGGGGAGGCATTGTCTTCTGTATGTGGTGTTCCCGATGGATGATCTATATGGGTAGGCATTGTCTTCTGTATGTGGTGTTCCCGAGGATCTGTGTGGGGAGGCATTGTCTTGTGTATGTGGTGTTCCCGAGGATATGTGTGGGGAGGCATTGTCTTGTGTATGTGGTGTTCCCGAGGATCTGTGTGGGGTGGCATTGTCTTCTGTATGTGGTGTTCCCGAGGATCTGTGTGGGGAGGCATTGTCTTGTGTATGTGGTGTTCCCGAGGATCTGTGTGGGGAGGCATTGTCTTCTGTATGTGGTGTTCCCGAGGATCTGTGTGTGGAGGCATTGTCTTCTGTATGTGGTGTTCCCGAGGATCTGTGTGGGGAGGCGTTGTCTTGTGTATGTGGTGTTCCCGAGGATCTGTGTGGGGAGGCATTGTCTTGTGTATGTGGTGTTCCCGAGGATCTGTGTGGGGAGGCATTGTCTTCTGTATGTGGTGTTCCCGAGGATCTGTGTGTGGAGGCATTGTCTTCTGTATGTGGTGTTCCCGAGGATCTGTGTGGGGAGGCGTTGTCTTGTGTATGTGGTGTTCCCGAGGATCTGTGTGGGGAGGCGTTGTCTTGTGTATGTGGTGTTCCCGAGGATCTGTGTGGGAAGGCATTGTCTTGTGTATGTGGTATTCCCGAGGATCTGTGTGGGGAGGCATTGTCTTGTGTATGTGGTGTTCCCGAGGATCTGTGTGGGAAGGCATTGTCTTGTGTATGTGGTATTCCCGAGGATCTGTGTGGGAAGGCATTGTCTTGTGTATGTGGTGTTCCCGAGGATCTGTGTGGGGAGGCATTGTCTTGTGTATGTGGTGTTCCCGAGGATCTGTGTGGGGTGGCATTGTATTGCGAATGTGGTGTTCCCGAGGATCTGTGTGGGGCGGCATTGTATTGCGAATGTGGTGTTCCCGAGGATCTGTGTGGGGTGGCATTGTATTGCGAATGTGGCGTTCCCGAGGATCTGTGTGGGGTGGCATTGTATTGCGAATGTGGCGTTCCCGAGGATCTGTGTGGGGTGGCATTGTATTGCGAATGTGGCGTTCCCGAGGATCTGTGTGGGGCGGCATTGTCTTGTGTATGTGGTGTTCCCGAGGATCTGTGTGGGGCGGCATTGTCTTGTGTATGTGGTGTTCCCGAGGATCTGTGTGGGAAGGCATTGTCTTGTGTATGTGGTGTTCCCGAGGATCTGTGTGGGAAGGCATTGTCTTGTGTATGTGGTGTTCCCGAGGATCTGTGTGGGAAGGCATTGTCTTGTGTATGTGGTGTTCCCGAGGATCTGTGTGGGGAGGCATTGTCTTGTGTATGTGGTGTTCCCGAGGATCTGTGTGGGGAGGCATTGTCTTGTGTATGTGGTGTTCCCGAGGATCTGTGTGGGGAGGCATTGTCTTGTGTATGTGGTGTTCCCGAGGATCTGTGTGGGGAGGCATTGTCTTGTGTATGTGGTGTTCCCGAGGATCTGTGTGGGGAGGCATTGTCTTGTGTATGTGGTGTTCCCGAGAATCTGTGTGGGGTGGCATTGTCTTCTGTATGTGGTGTTCCCGAGGATCTGTGTGGGAAGGCATTGTCTTGTGTATGTGGTGTTCCCGAGGATCTGTGTGGGGAGGCATTGTCTTGTGTATGTGGTGTTCCCGATGGATGATCTATATGGGTAGGCATTGTCTTCTGTATGTGGTGTTCCCGAGGATCTGTGTGGGTAGGCATTGTCTTGTGTATGTGGTGTTCCCGAGGATCTGTGTGGGGTGGCATTGTCTTGTGTATGTGGTGTTCCCGAGGATCTGTGTGGGTAGGCATTGTCTTGTGTATGTGGTGTTCCCGAGGATCTGTGTGGGGTGGCATTGTCTTGTGAATGCGGCGTTCTCTGTTATTTATTACACGTATAATTACTTATGCCGGACTGTATATCAATAAAAATATCTTTGCTACATAATGACACATAGATAGCGATCATTGTAACTTCAACGGAAGCTATGTAGCCTATCGTATCATTACAATTTTACAATTAAGTATATAACAGCCTTGGCGTCATATGACAACATTCGCACAGAATGACATAAAATTGTTATTGCAAGAATACCAATTACATTAAATTGAATAGAAACCTAAAGCAATATGCAGACAAAATTACATAACGCATGTAGAATGATATATGGTTTAAATGAATGCACATTTGGTTCAGACAGATATTTATCTCGTTTAACATTATATCCTGAAGCGAATGATAAGACTCTGATTTCCATTATAAAAATAATCTAGTTGCCGTATAAAGACATTGACACAAAATTCCCTCTACCGTTATTTCGTCTTACTGACGACGTGATCATATGTATGTCCACCAAATTGTCTAACAATTTACTGCACTTAAGTTTTCTAACTATACCAACATACCACATCGCTTAAAACTGATGGATTGATTGAGTAAACTTTCATTTACTAGTAAGTAAGTCAACAGACCATTGAGTTTACGCAAACCACAGCTAGTCGTACACAATTGGATCATATTTAAAATACTAATTTTCCGCTTCGCTCCAAGGTCACGAAATACAAAGGCATGTATTGTATATATTAAGACCTTGGCACATGGTGAAGAGTCAAGATCAACACATACAAAGTTATGGACAACATATATAGAGTCATAGACACAATATATATATTAATGGACGACATATATAGAACCATAGTCAACCGATGCGGTGCCATGGACAACATATAAGACCATGGACTATAGTATATACATAGACAACATTTGTAGTCATTGGAAACAGATAAAGAGTCACGAACAACAGATATAAAACCATGGACAACAGATACGGAGTCATGGACAACCTTATAAAGAAACGTGGACAACATTATATAGAGATATGGACAACATTATAAAGAAACGTGGACAACATTATATAGAGATATGGGCAACATTATAAAGAAACGTGGACAACATTATAAAGAGACATGGGCAACATTATAAAGATACATGGGCAAAAGATATACAGACATTAACCCGTTCAGGAGAACAGATATGGAGTCATTAACCGGTTTGCCATCATTGCAATACAACATAACAATGAGAATCGATAAGTAAGCCATGACCGGCATTCAGTAAAGTAGATATTTTCCTAAGATTGCGATATAGAAGATATCGAAGATATGATAGCATTATATAACTTTGCTGATAATAATCGCGTTTAGACGTACACTGGATAGTATGAGACTCGACAGTGCTGTCTGCCTGAAGCTGTATAATATACGAACTGAAACCCCTGCTTAGATGAATTGACATGCGAACAACGCTGGTCTTATATAACAATTATAATAGTCAGATTTCCAGCTGTGAAGTAACTGACAGTATTTGGTAATAACGGTCATTAACAGGTGGGGTGGAGGTAAAAGGCACATGACAAAGAGGGGAACATAACACGACTACCATTAAACAACATGAACTATTTTAATTCACGCAGTAATCTCTTCATTTTGAACTTCAAAGTAAATAGAAGTTTAACATAAAGTCCAAACATTTAAAGTATTAGGATTGCCACACAATCAAACCGGAGAAATGGTCGACCTCAAATTAGGCAGTGTACGTATTTAATTTTCAGGTTTTAGCAAAATTATAACTAAAGGTAAGCATTATATCGTAACCAGTAGCTAATAATGTATATAATACAATAACATTTAAACACCTATAGTTAACCACACAGGAAATGGTCACGAGTTCTCCCCCTTTACCCCTTCTAGAGTTCTCTCCGCTTTATCCCTTCCAAAATGTCACAATGGTCATACGCCTCACCCAGGGTTCGAACCCGCGGCCTCCAGGCTGTCAGGTGAATGGTGTAACAAATGAGTTAACTCATTGTACTTATTGCCATTTTTCGAAAATAATGAGTAAAATTTATATTAAAGTGCAATGATTATACATATTTTTTTTTCTTTTCGACATGAAAAAAATAATAATTCCTGGGCTTAACACTTATAGAGATATTAGCGATTTAATTCGGAGGAGTGATGGAGGAGACTATGGAGGGTGAATATTAGAGTGCCCATGTCTCGGATCATGTAAATTACCATGTGTGACCTTTAATAATTCAGTAATTTTCATTCAATATCTGAATATACTCTAGCTAATTAATATTTCAGACTGGTCTGCACTCCTTACTGTCAAGTTGATGTCACGCAGATAGAAGATTAAAATTGCCGTTACCATAGTGATCGAGTCAGGTACAAAATATTCATAAAATATTCATAGCGATAATTATTTACCTATTTGTGAAATATGTCAAGATTTTGATATGCGGTGTACGTTTAACCACAACGGGGGAAGTTAAACGTGTAAAGTAACATGATTGCAACTTGAATGAAACGGTATGTAGGTGGTGTGTCTAATTGCAGGTTAGAAAAAATGAAAACTGCGGTTTTATTTATTGAATCGATACTTTTAAGGATATTCCTACGTGCATACAAGACGACTATCATTTGTTTTGATCAATGTAGAGCTTGACATACAAACAAGTGTACACAGAATGCACAAGACGACATGAAACGTACAATAGAGAAAACAATAATATCGTTCAGATCACGATAGTTATATACGACAAAAATACCAAAGTGTATTCACAAGCGTGTGAATGAAAAGTGTGTTTCATTTATTCAGACAGAAACTTCAGACGACTTTATGAACAAGGCTGTGTGTTAATATTCAAATTTAGAATTACAAGTCAGTATGTATGCATGTTGAATGAACTTTTAGTCAAGGTACTCACCTCAAATATCTGGTATGGATCAAACCTGAAACATAAGAAAAGGAATATTACTGACAGCTACCACACACGCATACAATAAAATAATGGAGGCATATATATATATATAATATACAGAAGTTCGGGGTTTGAACACAAATGTATAATTCGTTTTTATTTTTACAGTAAAATCTCACTTAAAGACTATCTCAATAGTCAGACCATCTCAAAATTAACAACACTTTTATCAAGTCCATTCTCACTGCTTTGCTCTTCATTCTATCTCAATATTAAGACCACCTCAATATAAAGACCAGTTTTCAAGGATCACAAGGTTGGTCTTATTATTGAGGTTTTTCTGTACTTTAGAACAGTTCTAACAAAGTGCGAGGCGGTCCGCCAATGAAAACTCGTTTAAGAAAATATTGACCAATAGACATAAAGTACACAAAAAGATAACTGTATTCTAAACTAATCATTTGTTTATATTTGGTGTATTAGGTTTTAAACCAAGCAGCATTAGAATCGACCAACTGATAATAAAGTGATGAACACACAAACAGTAGTACTACACCAAGCGTAAGTGCATCAACACACGAGTTCACCGAGCATACTTGTATGATTATTATAGACCCCCTCAGTGGTTGACATTACGAACTAACAACCATTGTTAACACCACACAGAAACACCAGTATGACTTGTATTTCGTTTCGACAAGGTCAAATCTCACAACAGATGTAAAAGGCAATTACTTGTGCATTCCACGAATTACTACGTTCTAGTGATTTATAACGCAACCATGCATGTATTAATTACCTTGAAAATGATGATATGAGACAGATTTTAATGAGTTCATAGTATAAGTTGGAGACTTTGCAAGATCGCGTACTTTTAGCAGTGTGTGATATTGCATACAAAGCATGATGATGTCCGATATTACACGTTGCACCAAATTAGTACACCGTGTGTTATCAGTCAAAGCTAGATCCGTCAAGTGCAATATCACCTTGAACTTCGGAACTTTCTGATAAACGTTTACGTAGAAATATCGCCGTGTGATATTACCGGTATTTGCCTTTTTTTTATTTTCAACTGAAATAAAAGAATGCATAGCCTCGCACTTACAGTCAATAAGCACACCGTGTGTTATCAGTCAAAGCTAGATCCTTCAAGTTCAATATCACCTTGAACTTCGGAACTTTCTGATAAACGATTACTTAGAAATATCGCCGTGTGATATTACCGGTATTTGGCTTTTTCTTATTTTCAACTGAAACGAAACAATGCATAGCCTCGCACTTACAGTCAGTTCGTAACTTTTCGTAAACTTCGATTAAGTTCGCCACAGCCCAAACATTCTATTGAATAAATACACTATGTTATTCATTCTATAGTAACCCTCATATAAGTAGAAACATTAAACCAAGTGCATAATTGAAAAAAGTCGAATGTAAATATTGAGAATTTAGAAAGCTATCCGGTAAGTATTAAATTAGACGTACGGATATGATTTATTAACCGCATTGTCTGTTATGAATGGGCTATGTGAAAACCACACTGTAAATACGACGATGCATACCTATGGGGTTATTAAAAGGTACTCCAATAAAAATGAAATTTGAGAACAACGTACATGTTGATATAATAAGAGTTTGTGTGGTTCGCAAAAAACGAAAAAAGAATGTATTTGTATTTTGATATCTCCATGTTGTGAAAACTTTGAAATGTTAGAAATGATCTAACATGATTAATGAAGACACATTTATCCCTGTACATTAATTCACGACGTTTTGAAAGAGGTTCAATGGTACATACGTCACAGAGGTGCAAGGAATGGCCTGTCTGACCATAAGCAATAAACTCTAGGAGAATCAAAGAGAACAAACAGTGGGGGGGGGTAATAATTTGGTAGGTAGGGGACACAAATAGACGTCAGATAGAAATCACTCAGAGAACACAAAATAACTAAATAGATGCAGTAAAATTATTAACATTGACAGTATAATTGTGAAACTAGAAAGTACGAATGACCGCTCCTGAATGAAAGAAATGTACACACGATTAAAACATAACTTCTACGACAGAACAGAATAAAGTATTTTATATCAGTAAGATAGGTGTGTGTTTCTTGACTTATAAATCACAATTTTCTATAACAAATAATACATTACTTTATTAAGTCGTTCTATTTATTAATTGTTGACAATGTATGTATTTATATAATTTGGATAAGTGCTAGTAATCTATTGATTTACATAGAATTTCCCGCAACGTTTTACACCATTAAAAATTCAGAAAATAAAATATTATAGTAATGTTTATAATACACTTGAAACTTGTTGTCTAACTGGCCTAAAGAGACAAGTCAACGTTTGACCCTCCTTTATTGATCTACAACCTTAATATCAAAATTCTCAAGAGGATTTTTATTAATTTCCTGAAAAATCGCTTATTGAATAATAAGAGCATGTTAATTACACTTAATTGACAATATAGTCCTATCGAAATATAATTCATGATTTATCATACATGAATACATGTATTCAGTTTAAAGTTAAGTGGTTTGTGAGATGTACGCTTCGACTATTGTTGAGAGGTTGTTGGTCTAGAGAAATAAAATTATTGGTACATTTAACTACATGAGAGTTGATAATGTTGTTGAAGAGAGGTTGTTGCTCAAGACATGGTGGCTCTGGGGAGGTTGTATTGTATATTCATAATGCATATATATTCAGTTATAATGATAGTGTTACATTCATTTGTGTCTAGGAAGCATATAGTTCTCGTTTTGTTTATCTGAATAAATTCATAAAACTGATAATAACTTCCTGGAATCGAGTCAGTATCAATGTTGATAAATCCATCAACGACATTTCAATTATATACGCATATTAATTTAAAGACGTTTTTTTCAATATCGCTAATGCTTCAGATTTGGAGGGCATTCGATGAAAATGTTTCAAAATATAGTTATCAATCTTTCCATCTCCCCATGTTGTGAATTAAGAAGACGGTATCTCATCCTGTGTCTAGTCAAGGCAACGAAATTACCATATTTCTTTACGTATCTGATTATTCTACATAAATGACAAGTATGCAATTTTCCTCCAGGCAATAAATTATGCAGTTGCTATACACACACATTGTTTGTACACTTAAAGTACACACATATACAATGAATGAGCCTAGATTCTTTATCTCGGTACATCTGTTTAAAGTTGATAAGAGAAGGTCCACGTTGCATAATAATTGTGACATATACGTAGCACGCATCATGACGTGAGCGTAAATGTGTTATCGTTGTTGCTGTTGTTGTTGTCATAAGTCACCGAAATATAGTAATCATCAATTAAAGTGCAATTAAACCAAATTGTGTCATGATAATTCAAATTGCCTTTTTCAAATGACAAGCAGTATTTTGTAACAAACATTTGAAAGTAATTTCTACAAGAGTTGTGTTCCCTTTGGTTATTCGCATTTGTATTATATATATCCGTCTCATATACAGTCGGACCTCATTCATTCGAAATAATCGGGTACGAAATTTTATTTCGAATAATACATGGTTTCGAATAGCCCATTTCAATCAGTTGACGTGGATAAGAAGATACATCGGGACCGGACATTCATTCAGGATGATACCGAGTATTCGTATAGAAGGTTGTCGAATAAACGAGATCCGACTGTATGTAGGAGGCTACAGTTGGGCAATAAGACTCTCCATCCTTTACTTTAGTATGTGTTATAGCCACTATTTATGCGAAGTTATAGTCTTGCAAGCTGCTTGACGGAACTCAAATTGAATTTGACAAGAGATAATCACGTAAATCCTTGACCTAAACCAAGGAAGATAAAGTGTGCAGTACAACAATGGTATCATTAAACCAGATCAAGACACTAAATGATAATCGATAGAACTTATCAACAAGCAAACCATACGTGGAATTCAGGTACATGTACGTATTTGTTATATAAACCATTCATTGACACATACTGTCAGCATATCTAATTGCGCAAGCCCTTAATTACATTAACTCCCTCCCCTTCGTTAGAATTGCTTCAGTACCAATTCCCGTAAACACGTAGGAAATACATCTACATTTAGTCATAGTGAGGGAATCGGGTCACATGAACCACTATCTCTGTTCGCTTTAGAAGACACTAGTCTGTTTCTTAAAACTAGGCCCGAAACACAAGATTTTAGTACATTGCCTATTTAACAACAAGGCGGGTATATCAAGTGTATAAAATTTGACTAACAAGCACGAATCTATATATACCTCTTTATCAGATCACGGAAGAAATCAAATGCCCCTAGACAAAAGAGTTTTGTAATGTGGACACGCGAAAACCACCGTAGTATGATAATATTTCATTAGTGCGTGTAAGACCCATAAGCCGAAAGTATGTACACTAGTTGACTAGCTTAGTTTAAACATATTTATTTGTCTAAATTGTCATGTAATATACAGTAATAGACAAGTCTAAATTCAGGATTACAAAGTGCATGTAACAGACAAGTGGATAGAATTGGAAGCTAAAGCTTATTGAAATTCTCTCCACTGCATATACTAACTATAAGTACATGTACATGATATGGCGACTTAGTTTCTAAATTTGACAATATTTGACTATATACTTTGTTATTTAAGTTTGTATATGTTTCATCGTATTAAAAAGAAAATAACAAATATGTCAATGAATTTTTTGTAAACGAAATTTAAATAAGACAGAGGTATAAGGTACTTGCGTCAGAACAAGAAATGTTTTTGCTTAATGAGATGTGGTCAAAGGAATAAAAGATAACAGAAAAAGATGGAGTGGGGGCGACTTGGGGGACGGATGCTTTTTTTGACTTTGGAAATGTCGTGTTCGCTTTAATCGAAACGTTCAGATTTTTCGATAAATTCGTGAACTGCAGTAAATATTGTTCGATTGTCTTCATCCTTCAAAGCTGGATTTCCGAAAAGAATTGTGTTTAATTTAACAGGACATATACTACTAATAGAATTAACAAGATTTGGACGTAGGTTTTCATACTTTTTGCATTGAAGAAAGTAATGGCTTGCTGTTTCCCGTTGTCCACAAGAACAAAGAGGTGATGGTAAAATAGTTTTAGGGAACAGATCATCAGCAAGTGAGCTACAGTTGGTTCGGAGTCGAGTGTGTGATATTTGTGCTTTGCGTTTCCCGCTGTAGAAGAAGACGTGGACTTTGTGTGACGAATTAATGTGTTTTTAGAACGACGAAAGAGAAGGAGAAGTTCTAACAGATGGAGAAAGAGCGTTGTATGCTCTCACCGTTGAGGGTAGAGAGTCAAAGTAAAGTGAGGTGCTAACTTGATCACAGACAGTAGTTGACTGTGTCATAGGTACAACAATGACCCCTACATTGCAACCTCACCGGAGCAACACGCTGTGGGTTACGCTAATGTCATCTGTTGTATAAGAGGTTTTCGTTCTAGAGAGGTTAATTTGACAGTAAATTAATACAACAGGGAATATATTGATACTGTTATTGAAGAACAGTTGTAGCTCCAAAAGGAAGGACCGCTTAAGAGCGGTTGCACTGTCTTTAATAGCGTGCTTAAACTCTATTAATGTATTCATAATACGTAGAATTCATGTACATGTACGTATTTGTTATATACAACATTCATTGACACATACGGTCAGCATATCTAAGTGTACAGGTCCTTAATAACATTAACGCGGGTCGCTTCAATACACATCAAATTCCTGTTTGGTGTATTGATTTCTCGGTAACAGATAATATCGTCTACTGTAAGATTTAGTATCTCATATCCGTCATTAAATATAATTTTCTTAACACACATACATACAACCTTAAACTAACATTCTGATATTGTTAAGATCTTGTATGAACTTTGTACCAGGGACCGTTGTACCATTCACCATTGCCTCAGTTGGTATTTACAGCGTAAGTTGATCTCCTCCATTAATTCAACTGTCGATGGTCTATTTCCAATGCCATTGTAATTACAAGCGATTACGTCGTGCACAAACAGTAACTTAATACACTATACATGTATATAGCACGTACAACATTGTTATATAACGTAGCTCATACACTATGAAACCGAATAAACATGTAGCCTGGATCTATATGGGAAGTTCTGATTCGTACATGTGAGATTCCCTGTCCTGCTGTTTTTCACTTTTACTCCCGGTCGGATTTTGACAACCATGTGTCTTTGAACAATACTACATGACTGTACGATGCACGTGTTCGTTCATTGTGTCTGTTCGTTCTGTCTTTGATTTTACGTCTTTTTTATTGTGTTTTTGAGATATCTTATCAATAATCTGATATAGCAATATATGAAAGAACTTTGAATGTTCTTACATGAAGTATAACTATCAAAATATACAACCGCATTTGGTCGGCATAGAATCGTTGAAACGATCAATTACATAAGCATGCCTTCGTCATTTTAGAGCTTAGACAAACATAATGTTCTACTTGTTACAATATATGTGCGCAATTAAAACTCACTGACATAGTTTTTTCTATGAATGTCGATCGTATCATGTCATGTAGAGTTCATGGACGAATCACTTAACATGTACGGAGTAAGGAAAAAAATTAGTGACTCGAGTGATTTGAAGTGGAGGTAGTGTGTAGTTAATGTACATATATGCAAGGACCAAACTGGGTCGTGTACTTTGAATGGTGTGGATTGCGAGAATCGTTTAAAGTTGACCAAAGAAAGAATACTACTATCGTTTCAAAAATGGTTGAGAATGACCGCAATGCTGTTCGGTATGTCTATTGGTGAATTTGACTCAAACTTTTGCAAAACGTATTCATTTGTGTGAACACTTCCCAGTTTCTTTACGACCGTTCTCGAGTGCATAAAACGGACTATATTTGGCCCTTTTGCATAACTATTCTATAGGATGTAGTTCATGTTAGAGAAACGAGAAAGAGAACGACGTGGAAAACCATGGCGTTCCGATACAGAGACATAGGTCAGGAAACAAATGTAAGAAATGTGGGAGAGGGGGATAAAACAAACCTTACAGGAGGTTGATGGACACTAAAGAATATATAGAAACCAGATATATAGCTATTTGATTTTATGAACTTAAAAGTTTCAATGGTCCTTTAGAAACATGTTTCCCTATTGTCATTGTAATGTTCAGTTAAAGATAAAGTATGCTCATTATGTGTTCAGTTGTTTACCGAAACAAACTTGAACAATATACTTCCTATAGTTAATACATCAATAAACATGCATTAACAAGGAAAGAATTCGTAGTGTGTAGAAGCGTATTTGGTGAAAAAAGATGTTTGTACAAAAAATCAGTTTTTTTAACAATTAGGCTATTTTACAAGTTGTGTCTGTTAAAGTAATATGGTAAAAAAACGATATTATCGGTTTTACATTGCAATGGCTCTTATTAGTGATGTTTTAGCCAATGCAACAACAATACTGGATGAAGCCAATTCAAACATTTTATGTTCAGATGAGCCAGATGCATCTTTAACGCAACCAATTAAGCACGACGTGATTATGTTGCTGCTTATCTGTTATTTCGAACCTTACATATTCTCAGAAGTCGTTTGCAAAATTAAAATTGAGCAACCAACTCACCTCAAACATCTGAAAGAGTCTGGTTTTATGTCCATTGGCTTACTCGAGCTACTTAGAAACACATACAACTACCTTCAGTCATAATGTACGGACAGTGTGTCAGGAATGCTACTGGTGGTTAACTACAGTTTGTGGTCGTGTAGCACTGAAGATAGATTTACTGAAACCCCATTGAGGAACACACAGTTGAGGTGACAAACAATCGGCGACAAAAAACGAATGAGTATTGTAAATAAGTAAGATGGATTTTGGGATATAATCACACCACTGTGAACACTTCATGGCAAGCTACGAATGGAATCATGTTTAAATCAAACAAATAATTTAAAATTCAAGTTCAATTTACCATTAGTGCAATCTCTTATATCAGTATAACATTAAGTATATATAAATACATACCCTTCCATAGTAAACCTTGGTCAGAAACTTTATCAAAATCAGATAGTGTTACGTCGGTAATTCGTCGTTAAATATCCATTAACACAAGGCACAGCTACAATACAATCTCTTGTCTAGTCAGCCAAGTATTTACATGAAATATGCATAAACTAGTAAGACCAACTTTACTCCATTAATTCACAAACTCGTTTATATATACTCCACATCGATTTATAAATAGATCACACTATTTTAAACCAATGTTGGTCCCTTGTATTATGATTTCAATTGTAACTTATACAAGATATGTATATTGTGAGATTTCGCAAACTGTCATTCAATTGATCACAGTTTGTACAGTGTCGAGTTATTTTCTATGCACGTTATCTTAAATACTCTTCAATGTGTGCAGTCGAATACAGGAACCAATCTACACTCAGTATGTTGTATACAGTTCGTGTAAGATCCAAATATGTTTTCTCCTTGTTACAAGTTTATTTTATATCCTTATATCAAGTTGCGTCTGTTCCTGATTCTATTAAACCAGTCTAAAAGTCAGTATGGGTTTTAAACACAATCGCCGATATTCAGTAATTATAAAAACCAAAATGTATCAAGTCGTGTATGAACCTAGCTAACACCGTGTTTTATATTGCACAATCTGACACCACGGTAGCAATCAAACAGCTTAATGTATCTATGGTAACGTCAACGCTCCGTGTTAAACTCGACTTAAATTGAAACCACTTTGAATAGTTAAAATTGACGTAAATAAAGTGTGATCTATCATCAAATAAATCCGATTTAGGACGGTTAACATCCAAACATATTTAAACACCTAGGTCCATTATTCCAACTATCAGAACTCGATAATGCTTTATACTTCGCTATCTGTCGTGTTTATTTAAGTCTAGATCTTGAGTTTTCTATAAACATACTATTTGTAGATTATCGTCAATTACCGTACATTAATTTAACCTATTCATCTCCATATGTACATAACTCAAATGTCATCCAGTTATATTTATTTAACATCAATGAATAAGAGTCACGGCCTCATAATTTAGGTGCCTTCTTTGATAAAACTCTAAGCATGGACAAACAAGCTAATGCAATATCCAAATCTTGCTTCTTCCATCTGCGAAACATCGGGCGGATTAGGCCATTCATTACTGTAAATGCCTGCAAAACACTTGTGAATTCCCTTGTGACCTCTCGACTGGACTATGCCAATGTTTTGTTATGTGGTGCCAACACCAAGGTAGTGGGCAAGCTGCAGCGCATCCAGAACACTGCTGCTCGCTTGATCACACTAACAAAAAAGCGTGAGCACATTACACCGATCCTACATTCACTGCACTGGCTTCCGGTGCCGTACAGAGTACAGTATAAGGTCATGCTATACACATTTAAGATCAGACAAGAACTTGCTCCTGTTTACATGACTGGGTTGATTAGTGAGTACCAACCAACAAGATCTCTGAGATCAGACTCAGCCAAGTTATTGAACATTCCACGAACAAAAACTAAGACCTATGGTGAAAGGCGATTTGACAAATGTGCAGCCACCCTGTGGAACAACCTGCCAGTAGAAATAAAAAACATTGACTCTCTGCCGGTTTTCAAAAAGTCAATAAAAACTCACCTGTTTAAAATAGCATATAAGTGATATTTAGACACAGTTCGCGTGTAAAGCGCTTAGAGACTTGTTTTATAAGGCGCTATATAAATATTTTTATTATTATTTATTATTATTATTATTATTATAATCACGCAGTGTGTGGAGATACATTTAGTGCTCTCCAAAATGACATTTACATTTGAATATGAAACTGGTGTCCGTAAAAAGTACATTAATCTAAATGAGAACTTAGCGAAGATATAGAAAATTCAAAACAGAGTCATATACCATCACTTCATAAATAACGCGGCAACATCACAAGTGTCCTAAAATTCCGACGTCCTTTAAGTGTTTCCGCCAGTCGCTATGTATAATTATCACCAATTCAATGGGAAGTTCAGTTATTAAGTACAACATACCAATATTATAGTCACCGTTTCAACTGCATAACTTATGTTGTTAACAATAGTACACAAAGACCGGGGTGCCCGATGGCGAATTTCAAATCCATCGAGTATAAACAGGAGCGTACATTGTTGAGTGAAGTATTATAATTTCATTGCAATATTCGATTTGTTTACAAATGAATGAATATCCGACAAGGCGAAAACCACAAGGTGAAACATTTAAATGACACGGTTGCTGTAGTTCATTCGTCCATGATTTATACTACCGGGATTTATTATAAACCAGCGATTCGCTTGCTATTCATGATTTTACCAACATGTGAAGGTCCATAAAAATGTCCACACGTTAGCAAGCGAACATTTTAATACAGCATTAAACTTCTTAGTACATGTAATAGGTTTTTCATATTCAAGTGACACAATGCTTCAATTACTTAAAACAACATCGGTATATGTAAAGTAAACTGATCAAAGTGGCGGCTTAATATAATCATCCAAACACGTTACAGTCTGATCGTTTGTTTGTTTCATCGGGTTTAACGCCGTTTCTCAACGGTATTTCAGTTATATACGGCGGCCGGTTCACCAAACCAGTTTGTCCTGGACTGAATTCTTACCAGTACTAACTTACCCTTCCACAAGGAGCCGGCAACTTCTCCATATGTGGAGGAAAATCGACATTTTTGTCAAATTTTCATGGAAGGGTCGTTACAGTCTGAACTAGATCAGGGTCACCGCAGGCAAAGATATATTGGAAGGGGTAGGTGTTGGAGGAGTACATTTGTTAAAATCATGTTTAATTTTTTTGCATTTTGAGCAGTTTGGATACAAATTAGTACTCGCTTTTCTTCATATATTTAAACATGCTATTGTTTCTTAAATTGATAATAAGCCTATATAAAAACAATAAAAGGCAAACTGTGCTATAACATCTCTATAGAATGTCAAGTACCGATGTCTCCAAACACATTATGTCCTGCGACGCACAAATTTATTTTTCATCATTCGAAGATCCAACAGAGTTACGTCATTTCTTAAGTGAACAAGTAGCCGGAGACACCTGATTGTTATACGAGGGTATGAACTTGGTGACAATAGAAATGTATCTTTACATTCGTTCTGATGTTTTATCCGTAGTGCAGAGAAAAATATCAAATAAACAAAAACAACAGGAGCGATGTATACAAGGTCACTTTCCGTGCCATCACCACAGACGGATAAAATGCTAAGCAGACATAATGGACATTTTGACTAATTAAAATCCAACTAAATGTATTCGGTAATACATCAGATGGAAAAACTTGCCGAAAGGCTGAAGTGCACTAAAATAACAATTACGTACCCTCACATAAAACCAAGGCATCTTTGTTTATTAAAGTATAAAAAGAAATGACAGATGTGAAGATATATGACGAGAAATAAATGTAATATTTTCTTTCAATTGTTACAGGATATACTCGTATCAAGCACGTTGTCATGGTAAAACGTATGACCAATAATACAGGTGCAAGAACGATGGCAGTTTGCGACATCCATTATCGTCCATTATTCTTAAACGATCGATGCATTATACGGAACAACACCTTCTGTGAGATGTAATGTTGGCTGTTGTTGAAAGGATATTGCTCTAGAGATGTTTAATTAGTTGTTAATGTTTACTAGGGGACTGTAAGAGGTGAAAGAGGTTGACGAGCAAGAGAGAGTCGACCGGGACAGATTGCGCAGTATAAACATTTCTCGTCCCACCTTGAAAAACGTACACTTTTATAGTTTAGCAACAGTACGGATTCATCGCCCCAGTTTGGGTTATCGAACTACGGGGGTGACACAGAGCGAACGATTGGAACGATGCATAAATCACCAGGTACTCACAACATGGCGGCGGAATACAAATATACATTACAATCACAAAATTTTAATGCAAGACTGAGTCACTCTTAATGCCCCGCCTTAAAGTATGGTCGTAAGTGAATTGTTTGGTTTCTAAAATTTGGTGCTATGTTGTTTATGTGTGATGGGTTGTATTATGGGATATGATCACAAACATTGTAAGATTAACACCCTTATAATGAGAGATTAGTGAGACTGTTTGAAAACAAACGACTGACGAAAGTACAAATAGAATGGGATTTTACAATTACAATCGTAGCGGATCAGTGGTCCAGTGGTAAAACGCTGGACTTGTAATCCAGGGATCGCTGGTTCGATTCCCCGCTCCATCACTGACCGTACTAATAGTCTTTCGGACGAGACTTTAAAAACCGAGGTCCCGTGTATGATGCTTCACATCGAGCACGTAAAAGAACCAGGGGTGCTTCTGGAACTGGGGCATCTTCTGTATCATGCACTATCCTCCAAATCTAATATGACTAACATTCTTCCGGAGGCGTCGCCCATATGGGAAACCGGTGGCGACGATAAATAAAAGCATATACAACAATTACAATCAGTAGCGGATCCGTAGTCCAGTGGTAAAACGCTGGACTTGTAATCCACTGACCGTACTAACAGTCTTCGGACAAGACTTTAAAAACCGAGGTCCCGTGTATGATGCTTTACATCGAGCACGTAAAAGAACCAGGGGTGCTTCTGGAACTGGGACATCTCCTGTATCATGCACTATCCTCCAAAAATCTAATATGACTAACATTCTTCTGGAGGCGTCGCCCATATGGAAAACCGGTGGCGACGATAAATAAACGCAAATACAAACAAATTACAATCACCAAAGGAACACATTTTGTATCAATTAATAACACGCGATAAATATCAAAGTCTCTATGTAAATTTAGGGTCGATATTACTAAGTGGAACTTGAATTTTAATACTACTATTGGTTTTGAAGAAAGTCGGTTTTTGATTGTAAGATGGTTTGATTATCGAGTAAATAATATTGAAGCATAATTAAACACTGGTCCAAAGAATTACGGTCCTATAAGTGAGACGGTTTTAATTTCGAGATGGTCTATAAGGTGAAGTCTTACTCAATGTCCATTTTTGGATGAGCGCTCATCTTTTTTTCCAGGAAGGCTATTGTTACGTGGGTAAAAACAGAAACATAATCACTCAAGCAATCATAAGAATAATTACCTAATGGATCAGTCGAAATATAAAGAACGGCAGAATAGTCGTTTTATCGTAACTGAAACATTGTATAATATTTCAATGAGTAGGCCGTTCATGTGTGTTCAATGAACGTTGTTAGAGCAAATCACTACAGTCACTTAAACAAGATGATTAATGTTAGTACGACTAAATAGTTCAATACAGAGCGAAATGTGGAAGAACGTTTTAGGCACTCGATCCATTGTACCTGTATGTCACATAGAATACTAATACAGTCGAAAATACGTCGACATATCCGAATGTCGATATATCCGATTCCATTACTGTCAAACTTGCTCGTTTTGTATGTACGCATTTTTGCTATGGCGGTGTTTTAAAACTTGCAAATCGTGAGTTTTGCTGCAGGTGTTGTAAAACTAATTGACTCGTGATCATTGGTATACTTTAAATAAATAATCTCACGGACATAATATATTTATCGAATTTAATGCCCTTGTTTCAACAATATCTAATCATATACGGCGAGTGGCTAAATTTTATCAGTTTTATTGAAATAGATTCGCTGCGACACTTATCAATTAGATGCAAACTGCGATGTTACTTATATAAATCAGTTTTACAAACTGTGAACAAATTAATTGTGACACAAGCAATAGGTCGAGATAAAATTGTTAATCTGTTCACGTTCAGTTTGACACCCATTCAGTTTCAATCACGATGCGAGGATGTCGACACAAACAGGTACATTAAGTTGTGAAAACACTCTTTGGGCCAGAGAAATCACGTCGACATAGCCGAAATTGTCGACATATAAATGATTTTCGGGACTTTAAATACGTAAATTAATATCAAAATCTTAATGTTGTATGGAGATACACAGCTGAAACATTTTATATAGAGTATATACAGATTATTTATCACAAATTCATTGTCGTCGTAAAAGGTATGCTTTTGTCAAATATAGTATTACTTTATTTTGGCAATTATGAATGAGAAAAACAAATTATCTCTGGTAATCTTATCATTATATTCATCCGTGGATATTATAGATAGATAGATAGATAGATAGATAGTTTATTTCAAATTCAGTAGGCCATAGGCCCATGTGAACATAATAATAACACAATACAATTTCCATATGACAGTAACAAGAGGCAATAATTGGTTTTAGTAATTACTTGTACATTGTTATAAAGAATATATAGGTTAGTCAGATTATATCATGGAACATAATACATATATTCAATTGCTAATTAATTATACGGTATAATTAATTAGCAATTGGACTATATGGATGTTTGGTATGTAAATCGGATAATAACTTCTGAGAGGCGTGTTTACCTATCGGACATCGAGTCTATATAAATTTGGATTGCCCGGTGTTGCTAACACACCCATGTCAATACAGTAATCCCTTGAACATTGGTCTTCTTAGTGAGGTTGTCTGAATATTGAGGTTGAATAAAAAGTAAAACAGTGAAAATGGACTTGCAAATCGTTTTGTTAATTTAAAGATTGTCTTATTATTGAGGTGGTCTTTAGGTGAGGTTTTAGTGTATACAGTTTTCCGACCAGCTGCCGACCTGATTATACATATACGTAGATACAAAGTTAGTTGACTTTTGAACGATATTTTACATAAAGATTGAAGATCGTAGAGTAAGTGGCTAAAGTTAAGCAAATTGTTTGGGTTCCAACTGCGCGTTATACATGTAGTACTGAGACAGGAATTCTTATACATGTAGTACTGAGACAGGAATTCTTATACATGTAGTACTGAGACAGGAATTCTTATACATGTAGTACTGAGACAGGAATTCTTATACATGTAGTACTGAGACAGGAATTCTTATACATGTAGTACTGAGACAGGAATTCTTATACATGTAGTACTGAGACAGGAATTCTTATACATGTAGTACTGAGACAGGAATTCTTATACATGTAGTACTGAGACAGGAATTCTTATATATGTAGTACTGAGACAGGAATTCGTATACATGTAGTACTGAGACAGGAATTCGTATACATGTAGTACTGAGACAGGAATTCTTATACATGTAGTACTGAGACAGGAATTCTTATACATGTAGTACTGAGACAGGAATTCTTATACATGTAGTACTGAGACAGGAATTCTTATATATGTAGTACTGAGACAGGAATTCGTATACATGTAGTACTGAGACAGGAATTCGTATACATGTAGTACTGAGACAGGAATTCGTATACATGTAGTACTGAGACAGGAATTCGTATACATGTAGTACTGAGACAGGAATTCGTATACATGTAGTACTGAGACAGGAATTCTTATACATGTAGTACTGAGACAGGAATTCTTATACATGTTGTACTGAGACATAATTCTTATACATGTAGTACTGAGACAGGAATTCTTATACATGTAGTACTGAGACAGGAATTCTTATACATGTAGTCGTGAGACAGGAATTCTTATACATGTAGTACTGAGACAGGAATTCTTATACATGTAGTACTGAGACAGGAATTCTTATACATGTAGTACTGAGACAGGAATTCTTATACATGTAGTACTGAGACAGGAATTCTTATACATGTAGTCGTGAGACAGGAATTCTTATACATGTAGTCCTGAGACAGGAATTCTTATACATGTAGTACTGAGACAGGAATTCTTATACATGTAGTACTGAGACAGGAATTCTTATACATGTAGTACTGAGACAGGAATTCTTATACATGTAGTACTGAGACAGGAATTCTTATACATGTAGTACTGAGACAGGAATTCTTATACATGTAGTCCTGAGACAGGAATTCTTATACATGTAGTACTGAGACAGGAATTCTTATACATGTAGTACTGAGACAGGAATTCTTATACATGTAGTCCTGAGACAGGAATTCTTATACATGTAGTACTGAGACAGGAATTATTATACATGTAGTACTGAAACAGGAATTCTTATACATGTAGTACTGAGACAGGAATTATTATACATGTAGTACTGAGACAGGAATTCTTATACATGTAGTCCTAAGACAGGAATTCTTATACATGTAGTACTGAGACAGGAATTCTTATACATGTAGTACTGAAACAGGAATTCTTATACATGTAGTACTGAAACAGGAATTCTTATACATGTAGTACTGAGACAGGAATTCGTATACATGTAGTACTGATACAGGAATTCGTATACATGTAGTACTGAGACAGGAATTCTTATACATGTAGTACTGAGACAGGAATTCTTATACATGTAGTACTGAGACAGGAATTCTTATACATGTAGTGCTGAGACAGGAATTCGTATACATGTAGTACTGAGACAGGAATTCGTATACATGTAGTACTGAGACAGGAATTCGTATACATGTAGTAATGAGACAGGAATTCTTATACATGTAGTACCGAGACAGGAATTCGTATACATGTAGTACTGAGACAGGAATTCTTATACATGTAGTACTGAGACAGGAATTCGTATACATGTAGTAATGAGACAGGAATTCTTATACATGTAGTACTGAGACAGGAATTCTTATACATGTAGTACTGAGACAGGAATTCTTATACACGTAGTACTGAGACAGGAATTCTTATACATGTAGTACTGAGACAGGAATTCTTATACATGTAGTACTGAGACAGGAATTCTTATACATGTAGTACTGAGACAGGAATTCTTATACATGTAGTACTGAGACAGGAATTCTTATACACGTAGTAATGAGACAGGAATTCTTATACATGTAGTACTGAGACAGGAATTCTCATACATGTAGTACTGAGACAGGAATTCTTATACACGTAGTACTGAGACAGGAATTCTTATACATGTAGTACTGAGACAGGAATTCTTATACAGGTAGTACTGAGACAGGAATTCTTATACATGTAGTACTGAGACAGGAATTCTTATACACGTAGTACTGAGACAGGAATTCTTATACATGTAGTACTGAGACAGGAATTCTTATACACGTAGTACTGAGACAGGAATTCTTATACATGTAGTACTGAGACAGGAATTCTTATACACGTAGTACTGAGACAGGAATTCTTATACATGTAGTACTGAGACAGGAATTCTTATACATGTAGTACTGAGACAGGAATTCTTATACATCGGGGAATGTCTTATACAGATACCAGAACATGTCCAGGCAGATCCAGGCAGATCCAGATAAACAGAAGGAAAGCAGAGGTACACACGGTTATCGAACAACAACAAACCTGTCTCAAGCTACAACTTAGACTACACCCTTTGACAAGGGCTCTCGTTCAGTACAGGGTGTTGACCAAGAGGTTCCGAATATCAGGGTACTTGTAAAGCCAACAATTCGGTTATAATAGAGGTCCATAAATATTACGCAAAAACTGCGCCTTGTGTTCAAACAAAGATTATATAAATCCGTATGCAGTCTATGTTTACGTATAGAATAAATCATTGATGTAATGACAGACGTACACGATCGACCCATGTGTAAGATTTACGACATCATACATGCTAAATCGTTGTTTGTTCTAGATATCAAGACTTGAAGTACCCCCAACAACGAAGCTATTTTAGGCGACCGCTATCAAGTGGCCATAGTACACTTCGTGTTAAAATACACTCGGGGGTTGGATGAACAATTCATTTTTACATTGTTTAATACGTTGGTATGTAAGATATGTACTGTGGACGTCGTCAAATCATACTCATGACTCAAGAAAAGTATGGACTATAGCCCAGTACGTCAGTTCGGACAATTGGTAGATTAGGAAATGACGCATGTGTGGTGCGATTTAAAATCCCTTTGCAAATATAGTACTATTTTTACATGACGTTTGAATAACCAAATTACTTTGGACTATAATTTGATATCCGCATTTTATTTAAAGAACTGTCTCTCTCGAACTGGGTGTGACCGACCGTCTTCCAGTTCGTTGGCAACTCGACGGTACCGTTTTAATGACTCACATATGCTCCAAGGGTTATTTTGAATATGCTCTTTGATACTGTTTGCATGTTTGGTTAAACACTTGTTTTTTTTTCAACAGGCGTGCGGTTAACAGGTATGCGGCTACATGCGTTAGTCAGTTACCAAATCAATGTTGGTTGGTTTCCAGTCATTATGTGATATATAAGAACAGTGTTCTATATGTGATATTAATGTTTAGTATGTATAAATGTATGTAGATACTTTGTTGTATCAGTTTTATGTGTATATGCGTAATCTCTTATAACTCATTGTGTGAGTGGCAGTGTACTTTCATTAGGTATATACATTCGTTTGGTATTGTATATGTATACATACCGTACACCGGTCGGTCTAAACACCCCAAGACACCCCAGGACTGTCACATGATACACCAGGACTACCCAGGACTCCTATAATTTGAATATATTGTGATTTTAAAACATTTTGTACAGTTATATTATTATTATTACAGATCGACCCTATGTACACTGATGAGATTGAAATAAAGATTTATATATTACTGACATCCCATATGATTTTCATACGCAGTCAGCAAAACTAACGGGATATACACTATACTTCAATCATAGCATTACGGGAACACACTCCTCAAGTCCACCCGGATCTCGACCCCGCCATCTCTTGATCTAGAATCCGACATGGTGAACGATAAATTGTCTGTACCTATATTTCATAAGTTAGAAAATATTTTATCGAGTTCCCGTTCGTACTTATTCAGCGTAATAAAGGAATTTTTGTATCTACACTTATGACCCTTAAATACCGCATGTAGATTACCTTATAACATTTCGATGACCTCGAAACAATGATAGAACTAAATTTTAACGAAAAAATATTAAAAATGAACAAACTACTAACAAACTGGAAACGACGAATCGTAACTCCTACATGAAGAATCTTAATAATAAAATCCTTGATATTATCTCTTTTCAATCACCTATTTACATCTCTCCCAAATCCCTCATTTGAAATTCTCAAAAACTTAAACGATACATTTTCTGAATTCATTTGGCAGGGTAGAGCTAGAATAAAAAAATAATTGAAACAACATTACTCTCTTGGTGGATTAGGCATGGTCGTTCTACTTGCATTAAAAATATCATGGATAAGAAATTTTTTAACACTGAACATGGATAGATATTGCAAGTACATTACTTAATATTGACACACTTTTAAACTGCAGTACCAAATTTCACGAATTTATAGCAAATACAATAAATAATAACTTTTAGAAAGATGTGCTAAAAGCATTTCACGGTTGCATATAGTGAACTCCAAAACACTCGGCGAAAAAGATTTATTAACCTATTCTTTATTCTATAACCCTAAAATCTTCGTTGGAAACAAAAGCATATTTTATAAAGCCTGGTTCGAGGCAGGAGTTCAGACAATAGGAGATATATTGAACGAAAATGGCAACTTTTTAAGTCTTGAAGAATTTAATCTGAAATATAACCTCAAATTCAATAGTGTCCAGTTCCATGGCTTGACACTTTCTGTTAGAAATAGTTTAGCACAAAACAAAGATAAGCATGACAAGGCACTAATAAAACCTTTTGTTCCACCATGTTTGAAGGGAATCTTAAAATTCAAAAAAGGTACACAATCGATGTACGATGTACTAATAACATCAAAAACAATACCATCGTGTATGACAAAATGGTCGGAAAAACTAAATATTCAATTTAACGATACAGATTGGTGCACAATATTTTCTATTCCCTTCGAAATCTCAAATGATTCCAATATTCAGTGGTTCCAGTATAGAATAATACATAGAATCCTCGGAACCAATTCCTTCCTGTTTCAAATAAATTTCAGACAAAACGGACATTGTACATTCTGTAAAACATCATCAGAAACAATTGAACATTTATGTTGGTACTGCCCAGTGACTAAACAATTTATAAATGAAATGTTTATGAATAATGACACCGTAGAAAAATATATGAATAGCGAAAACTATCGGTATACGAGACAAAAGGAATATAGCAATAAACCTATTATTTATGTACACCACAAGATTCATATATAATTGCAAGGTAAAAGAAACCATCCCTACTATTTCAAATGCAAAACACTACATTAAATACGAATACAATAGAATAGCTATTCTAAAAAATCACATAGACAATTTTAATGATATTCGGGGAGATCTAACCAGACTATTTATGTAAAAGGTCCAGATGAAACTTGACTATAAAAGATATGCTGAACCAGAACCAGAAAAATTATAAACATTAAACCTATACAATGTAAACATTATCACTTTTTTTTGCCTTTTTTTGTTGTTGAAATAAAAACCGTAAGAGAGAATTATCTTTAAATCTTGAAAAATAAACTGAGCAATATAAATAATTAATAAAAATGGATAACTTTATTTCAGACTATATTAATATCAGCACACAAAATTGTATAAAAATATATATGTTAAATTTGCTCATGTGTATATTACATACTAACAACCAATTCATACTAACTTTTTCTGTGTACGGTATGTAGTGGGATGCACTCGACCCCCTCATACCTATGGACGAGGAAAATAAATTCTCTCTCTAAAAAAACAAAATATTTCGATATCAAGGTCAGAGCGCCTTGTATTAAACCTTGAAAATGTCCAAAATCTCAAAACCCAATATTTACTGTTCGTCTTCATTTTTTTGTAGAATACATTTTGGCAGCCATCCATAAAGTTTCACAATCATCAAAGGGAGTGCACTGCGATGTGCTTATTTTAATACACTGAGGATTTAATATTTCTGACACGAGTAACGCGAGCAATCAGTGTCATATAAAGCTTACTAAAAGTACAACACGCACATTCTTAACATTGTTGAATATGTTTTTACAATAAAAAACCAACGACTAAGACGCTTCATATTCCGTTAGCGGTTTGTCATCACAAAAAAACGCGGCCTTAACGTTATTCGAGCCCGTAGCTTATAGAATTGATTTATGGTCCTCGCCCTGTTGAGCTAGCTATCCATCTGTATACTAAATTACATTGTTATTTCAACCTTTCCAGAGCAATACCCCTTGAAAGAGGTTAATTTAGGCTGGTTTTGATAGGTTTTGTTCTATAAAGGTTAAATTTGTAGTATTTGTACAAAAGAAAAAGAGAGAAAATATTGTTGCGAAAGAGAGGGTCGCTCTGTAGAGGTTTCACTTTAATACGGGAAACTATGAACTCATTCTTACAATTTCTCTAAATCAATGGGCATGCGTTAATACTGGGTACTTTCAAGCACTTATAAGCCATAACATTTCACGATATACGGTCATAAAATCTTACACATTTTCTGTTATATAACTTGATTTAAGCAGTGAAAAATATGCAGTCTTTGAACGTTGCATAGTGACTGCCAGTCATATATAATATTTCCATCTCTTAAGAATGAGGCGGCCTCATTCTAAACAGCTAGTAATATCATATATGTACACCACTACCTCTCCAGAACGACACTCTCTTCAGCAATAAACTCTCTTCCACAACTTAATAAATGTATCAGTACTGAACATTTACATGTTAGGCCCTATATTAATTTTAACTATTGAAAGCAGCAACCTCTCAACAACAGCCGAAATTGGCAATCCCCAAACTTTAGGATGATGCTCAGTAGAAGTTGTACTGTGATGTATTCACATAATGGTAACACATACAGTAAAACCTCAATAATAAGACCATCCTTGGGACTCTTGATAACTGGTATTCTTAGTGAGGTGGTCTTATAATTTAGTTAAATAAAGAGCAAAACAGTGAAAATGGACTTGGTTCGATTCCCGGTAGCGCCATTGACCGATTTTTTATGTTCCTCAAAACATGACTTTATTGAAAAATGTGTTCTCAATTTTGAGGTGGTTTTAATATCGATGTGATCATTAAGTGAGGTTATACTGTAATTGTTAATGAGAATAGGAGACTTATACATTGTTTTTCATCTTTGTATCATAAAATGGTAAAAAATGAACAGCCGCAGGTGAATAAAAGTGAATATTAACTTCAAACATGATATGTTGTAGGCAATATTGTCATCATGTTTCTAGTGGGAATACTACGCAAGCACCTGGGTTCTTATATTGTCTTGACATTTCTCTGAAATAACGCGGAAATTAAATTTCTGTACTTATACATGTAGGACGCATGCTGCTTCATTATTTAAATGCAGATAGACCAGTTTCGCTTTCATCGTTATATACATTTTTAGTAGTTCGGTAAATCAACTAGTTCTGCGACAATTTTCGACAGTCGCATCGGTTTTATACTAAAACTACTTTTCCGGAAGTGACCCAAGAATAACAGATAAGCGAATCGGTTACAAATAGTTCAACATCTGAGCGTAACCTGCATAACACTCTCAATACTGGCAGAAATCTTTACTGCGCAATTAAATTTGGTGGGGTTCAACAATGGACAATAATGATACATACTTTCTGTGATTCTGCAAGTGTTAAATACAAAACCAGTGTTCAATACCAAACAACTTCCGTGCTTTCAGTGCTTTTATTGTAGATGAAGACAATGTTCGGAGCAGTCAGGCGGTTGCCACGAGTTATCGCCCTTTTTATATCCCTAATGTAGTGCAGAGAGAGAAATGGAAATAACGCGTGGCAATTTCCTGTGGTTTGATGTTTGTCGCAGATACACGAGTAAAAGTTAAATTACTATTTCATTTTCCTCTGAGTTCTACTAATTTGGTCACGTACTATTTATCGGACCTCTGATGGCTGAGATTTCGAAACGACATGCGAAATGTTAAACTACCGATATACTACAAATGAAAATAAGACTCAAATATCGGGTACATGCCATGAAATACGTACTCGTAAAAGTTTCCAAATCTTGCCAACAGTCCAGTATAGAGTATATTCTAACTGCACATAAACTTTCTGAAAGTAACAGTTGAAATGGAAACACACTCATATACTGTACAACCTCAATAATAAGCCCACCCTTAGGCCCTAGAATAGTGGTCTTCTTATCGAGGTGGTCTTAACATTGAGTTTGAAGAAAGAGCAGAACGGTGAAAATGTACTTGAAAGTGCGGACTTATCATTGAGGTGGTCTTAACGCGAGATGTTACTGTAGTTACAAACATACAAACGATTTCAAATAGACTTATACAAGTCAAGGGAGTTAACTCTTACCTCGGTAGTTTTGATATCTTTTCATGTTTATGTCCACAGGTTTTACAATAAGTTTCCTCATTATCACAATTCTCCTTTTCCTTTGAATTGTCCACAGGCTTTTTTGAAAATATTTTCCCCATTACATCCAATATCCTTGAAGAAAAACTCACAATTATAGAGGTCTGTCAAGTTGGCTGTTAGTTGTTTGTTGTTAGTTCAGATGTTTATTCGAAAACCATAGCCAGAAATTTGATGTGACTTCGGATATGATGGAATGAATATTCCGCTAGAAAATACGGAACTTAACTTATTTCTTGTAAGTCATTTATTGTCATTGACTTTTCGCCGGTCAAAATAACTTGATTTTTCTATGATGTTACTGGTGGCGTGTTTGTTTATCATTCACCTGATTGTGTTTTAAATGAATAAATGAATAATTAATTTCTCCTAAGAAAGTCACGATTTCAGGAATTCGACTTCATGATTCCATAATCTTGAAGTCGATTTCCACTTCGCTAATTCACGAATTCATGATTTCAACTTCCCGAATTCAATATTTCCTAGGAAAGTAATGATTAAGTGTGAATGTCGTATTAAAGTCTACTTCAATAGCGTTGTGTCAGACAGACAACGTTGATAACCAAAGTATTCCGAATTAACTCACGTAAACCTTTCTAATTAACAAAGTGATCATCATTATGGAATTTGAAATATCATGATACAGAATTTGACTATGATTTCATCGCAAAGTATAAGTGGTATAACTGTTTTAATTACACAAATGACATTAAGTGACCAAACAGACTATGGCTGAAACAACCTATTATTTACGTTTTTTTTCTAGCAGACGACACAATTTATCATAAATAGAAAGTTTCGCATGTAAGTGACCTACTGACCTAGTTCCGTAGCTATCCAACAGTTAAAACATTTCTTAAATTATGACTAAAAGTGACGTAATTGAATTGATCATTCGAACAGAATCGCATACAATGAAATTGTAAGTCCTTAAAAGTGATCATGTCACATACGCAATTATAACATCTAAATCTGACGTCATTACAAGTTCAACCATAACAAACACGATAATCAACTCAATATCTTTAAAAAAAACGGTTGATATTAGCTGAAATGCAGATTTATAGACACAAATTCCACGAATCATCACTGTTAGACTTTCGGACGAAAATACTGCACTTGAAAAGTTATAAGAATAGTTCAAATCATCTTGTCG
Organism: Mactromeris polynyma; assembly: GCA_032209605.1. NCBI lineage: Eukaryota > Metazoa > Mollusca > Bivalvia > Venerida > Mactridae > Mactromeris > Mactromeris polynyma. The sequence continues at coordinate 9,507,906 of JASFXZ010000024.1, forward strand.
ATCAAGAGTTATCGCGCGTGACTAATAGTTGTAAACAATAGCGATTAGCTTCAGGCGGATGTATTCCAAATCATAAAAATATCATGCATCAACAGCTACAGGGAATTAAAGCAAAAATAACGTATCTGCTTCTTATTCATAAGTGAAATAGACTAGTTTTGCGCTAACGTTTAGATTTACATGTTTGATGTAACTAACAGACTGAAAATATTTGAAATGAACCGGTTAAAATGCAAATGATATAAAATGGTTAGATTAAATCTGTGATATGATTGTCAATCTGCTGCAATAAAGATTATATAGCTAGTTAATATAAAATGATAACCTTTTATCATTTATATGAAATCCACTTTAATTTATGCGCAATGCGCAATTTATTACAACATTAAGTTTTATAAAGTCTACATTGTATCATACAGTGAAAACGAAGTTGTAAATTAATGAAATGAACGTCAAAAGTGTTGCCATACTTATAAGCCTCACTGGCTTTCCATTGTTAGTATTTGAGTCTGTCGACACCTAACAAAAACGTGGATTTATTATAATCTTTTTGCCATCAAGCAATAAATGCCATAATTCTTGTTTGATTTCTGATGAAAATTAATCATCTAAGCAAACTTGGCGTATTTTAATGCAAAGGGAGGTCGAACCAGAGATTTTCAAAACATACTGCATACATTTGAAGAAGAACAAATGTGGTTGAGTAAAGGACGTATGCCCCTATATGTTAACCAGTTTGTTAAGTCTTTAAAGAAAAATCATAGTTTTATCATCCAATCTTGGTTGACCTCATGAAAATTGAAATGACTTTGAAAATCAAAATCGTTGCTTCCGATTTTTAATCAGTTCCAAGTTAAATCATTTGTCAATTTAGAAGTTTTTAAATATATTTGTTCCCAAATGTATCTGCACAACCTTTCGCGTCCACTATAGGTCTGCTATCAGATTCCAATGGTTAATAAAATTTAATTAACATTAAAACAACCGTCTGACAACTTACGACACTTTACACAAAGGACAATTAGAACATTCTTAATTAAACCATTCGTATTGAATTATCGCTAATTTTCATTAAAATTTCCATCTAACACAAACACATCAAGTTATGTCTCGATGTAATAAACCGGAAGTGGAAAATGCCTTGATTTTAGCAGGAGCTGATGATTAAGGGCCAACGATTATCACACAATTCACAAATTCAATAAAACACTTGTCGTAAATTCCACAATCAAACAAATTAACATCATCACAATAACACGACATATATTTATTCGGATGATCCCGGTAAACCAAACACTTCCCTACTACGACTTAATTTTAAAGATTTGAGTTCGCGAATCCACTGTTGCAGCAAAGATAACTGCTCGTGCATTCGAGCATGCACATACTCACCACAAGTACAATGCAAGCTTTTACAATCCAAGTTGTTAAAGTTTTATTTTCCCATCTAGACCGAGAAATTTCCCCAAAAAAATCGGTAAATATTCGGTACTATTTGACACATAATTGCTAAATTCGTGCATGATCGTGGGTTCTGACATTTACAATGCTGACAGCGATGCGAAATTTAAACAATTTAGTGTTTATATATACTTCTTCCTCTATTTTTTTTGCAAACATAAACGTTTGACAGTCCGTTTTATTAAGTTTCACAGTTTAGTCCGCATCATAGCCTTACCATCAATATCCATGTCATACCGTGTCTCGCTAAACAAATAAAGATCGTCAAATATTCACAAAACTTCGTATCTTGACATATTTATTTACGATACTGTACACTAAGATGCTCTTATAGTTTTGAAAATGTATCGAGCAATATTTCCATCATAAATGATTGACCTTCGTATATTTCGGTAACAAATTGACCAGGTATCTCGTATTTGTTGGCGTTATCAGAATACAAATACAAGTCGGACCTCGTTCATTCGAATTCATCGGGTCCGAAATTTTAGTTCGAATAATACGTGGTTTCAAATAGCCCATTTTAATTCGACGTACATAAGAGAGACTTCGGGACCTGATATTTATTTTGGATGTTACCAAATATTCGGATAGAAGGCTATTGAATAAACGAGGCCCGACTGTAGATGAGTTTGAGTATCAAACAATATAGAGGTTGAAGCTTACGAAATTCATACGACGCCTTAAACTAGTGGTGCTTACTGTCGTAGGCCGGAGTATTTTCATTTAAAAGCACGAGTCGATACATTTCAGTAGTACAGTTCATCCTCTCCATGGCATTCTTCACATGAGCAACCACCTCATTTCAACAACATCATATGTTATCTGTAGTAAGAATTTATTATTAATTAACCTCTCCAGAGCAACAACCTCCCAACAACAGCCAAACTATGCATCTCCCAAAAAGTGTTTCCCTGGTGGCGGTGTACAGTAATTGTAACTTCACACGTTTCGTTCAAAATTTGTTATTAAAGTGTTATTACAATTTCTATGGTGACAATTTTGATATCATCTTATAATAGCAGACTATCATGTAGAAGAGCGCTGCTGTACGATTTCCAACCTCTACTTTAAGTGACGTCATTTCCAGAAAGCGTCATATTTGACGTCACCATGTACTGACAGTAAGCAATATTTGCCTCATATGGCAATATGTAATCGATGTGACAATATGGAGTCAATATTGTTTACTTCTTGCAAATAGTGACGTCACATGTTGCGTTTTCTTAAAATGACGTCACTTGAAGAAGAGGTTGGAAATCGTTCAGCGGCGCTCAGTAATGCATTTTCACACATAAGAAGTTGATTTGTGGACGCTGTTCTTTAAAGCTTACAGAAACGTTTGCACGTTCTTTTCCGTTGAATTATTTTAAAAGTGTTGCAAGCGGCCTACTGTCAATTGTGGACTAACCGTGTACATGACTTGTTCACATCTCTCCGGTTTTAATAATGTCATCTATCATTACTTGTTGCAAATTTACTTCATAAAAGTTATCTCGGAGAAATAGATTTGAAGTTTTATCGAGGTATTTAACAACCGTAAATCGTTATTGGTTGCTCGGAGATGTAAACGGTTGATATATTAAATCGTACACCATGAAAAGGTGTTCCATTTGAACGATAATCACTTGAACGGTGGTGCAGTGTTATTTGACCTTGGCTTTTCAATAAACCACCATTTCAAGGTCATACGAGTATATACTGGTCAAAAGTTCTAACCAATCAGCAATATTTCACCTAGTTTCTGAAAAAGATTCTGGCGACATCTTTGCAGCACGGTATACTTGTATGATTAAAAATAATTAATCTATCGAAGAATGAATATATTAACTTGCCAAATGTACGTTTATTGTTTCAGATCATGTAAGCATAATTTAGTGAGTATGCTTAACATACAAAATGACGGGTTAACTTTTTTTATAAAACGTATCAATTGGAAATGCTCGATGAAGAGATTTTTTTATTAAAAGTCTCTCGAAATAACGTACGTCGTTTCTAATTGCTGATTATCAGTTTGAGATGTAATTTGTCCGGTATATACTCGTAGGTGGCTACGGAAACATTTCCCCGTAGTCAGCACGTTTCGTTTATAAACAACAGCTAATGGAGAATAGATAGTTCCAACATTTACCTCCCTTGATCTAAAGTGTCAGCCATCTTGATAGGCAAAATCAATCATTCGGAAATCCTCGGCCAACTACGTCAAGTGGTGTTATCCGAGTAACGAAGTGGTACGGAAATGCCCGAGAGCTGTCGAGAATGGCAAATCAATATCCTTAATGTTTATAGGGATTATAATGTAAACGATGATAAACTAATCAGATATCAAAAATAACTTAGTCTGTATGTTCATGTGGGCAGTTGGCTCAGTAAGTTGAAGAAAAGTGGTTGTCACATACACATTCTCTTGGTATTTTCTCAATTATTACATATTTGGAAATTACTTCTATAAGGGCTTATCAGTTTTGCCTATCAAATGACTGACAATTAAGAACAAGGGAGATAAATAGTGTAGATGTTGTAACTATCTATTATGCAATATTGCGCATCCCAATCATCTGTATGTACAATTCGTTTACTGTTCGTCAGTAAAATTGACGAAATGTTCATTAAAACTCATAATTTGTTAAAATTTTGATATCAACGTTGTTGTATGTGTCTGTCATTTTATAATAAGTTACAAATATCAGATCTTGTTACGTAACATTTGCTCACTTCAGCAACAATATTGTTGGGCTGTAACTGCCAGCGATTTGAGAAAACACTTATTTACAGGGTGAAATGCGTATTTGTTTTGATCACATTAGATCAAGGGAGAGAACTCTAGATGGGAATAAAAGTGAAAGAACTATTGACAATATCCCGTGGTTTTGATTTACAAGACACCATGTTACGTACGCCTCGGCGACCATACGGAACATGTCATGCTATGTCATTTGACTACATGTTTTGCTCTAAAGTCATTATTTATAACATGTGATAAAAAAGTTATGTTTTTCTTCACAGGAAATATTTATCTATACTTAACTTGACAGCGCGTACAGCATTCACCTCATGTTCTTCTGTTTTCGTTTTTTTATTTAGTACGTCATTAAATAAGAATGCGTATATGGGTCATTGCAATAATGACCGAGTTTTTATTAAAAATGAAGAATTATTGTACACTTTACATACTATGCAAGCATTTGATTTTTACTTTATTTCACATGCAAACATCCTAAACGCATAATAATTACTCGTCATTTCTCGAAGTCACGTTAATTCGAATAATTATGCGAATGTAGAAAGTAAGCCGTAGATTTTCACCTAACTCCATATATATATGACCTCCATACTGAATATCGAGGGTTCAGTGCAAGACTATACTAATTCCTATATAAATACATAGGAGTTAGTATAGTCTTGCGCTGAACCCTCGATATATGCGTTCAGTATGCGTATTTATACAGGTATTCATTTCATTAAGTATTGCGTAACTTTATGAAGAAAGCAAATAGAGATCTGGGACAGCGTTTTTGTGGATATTTAAACACTGAAATTACATTGTACAGTAAAACCTCAGTAATAAGACCAGCCTTGGGATCCTTGAAAACTGGCCTTCTTTTTGAGATGTTCTTAATTTTGGGGTTAAATAAAGGGCAAAAGAATGAAAATGGACTTGAAAATTTTGTTCTTGATTTTCAGATTTTTTTTGTTGCACACACACTTGCAAGTTAAAAATAACTGTACTTCCAGAGTTTACATACTTGAAATTTGATATTCACATGTTGAAAGTTAATTCATAGTTATCATAGTTGTCTCCCTTAGAAAAAATGACAGTTACCGAGATACAGTTTGTTGATAGCTCATTTCGACGGTTTGTTTCTCAAGTTAACTGTAATATTCATATCGGTTAAATCATTATGTATAGTACAGTAAAGCTACACTTAAAGACCACCTCAATATTAAGAATACAATTTTCAAATACACTTGCAGTTTTTGCTCTTTATTCAACCTCAATATTAAGACCGCCTCATTAAGAAGACCAGTTTTCTAGGGTCACAATGGAGGTCTTATTACTGAGATTTTACTGTAGCGTACTTTATCAAGCTTTTGAAAAAAGGATGCCACCTGTTACATTTGTCTGAAATTTAGTGTGCTTCTTTACAACACTTGAAATAAAATCAGACATAAATAATCCATTTGTACATCAGTAAAATATGATACGTTATCAATCATTGTTCGTATAGTTATTTCATTATAACAAGTACCATATATTGTGACTTTCGACAGTCGACTACAAAATGTCTCGACTGGAGTTTAATTTACCGTACTGTCATAAAATGTCTAACTTTTATTTATACAGAGTGTATCTTGTGTAATAACACGCATACTGAATATTGTAAAATACTGGTAATAATGTTTTCCAAAATATATGACATTATTTCCTTGGCAGAAAAGTCATTGTGTATCATTCCTGTACACAGGAACACTGATTTGGTAACTTGTTCGATTTTCCGGGATGACTGTGCACTTTGTACGAGTATGTCGCATTCCCATTTCCCTTTTTCTGAAAGTTCTTTATTCATTTTTGTTAGTCTGTCTGGACGTACAAGTGGATGAGGGAGACACAAACAAATTACTGTGACATTCATATGACGTATTACATGTTGCGTATTTTTGAAGTCATATTAGTTCTGTTTTTTATACCTCCTAAATGTTACTGAGACAAGGAGAGAAAAAAGCAACACTTTTCTCCGTATTACAAATGTAACCAAACTTGATTACCCTCTCTTTACTAATACACATTAAGCGAAATATATTGCAACATTTTGTTTGTTTGGTAATGTATGTGCTTTAATAATATTTCATTCGTACATTGGTCGAAAGTATTTATTTATAACTATGTTAATATTTGCATGTATGCCCATTGGCAATATTGCCGTATGCAATAAATACATCTATCGAAAAAAAGACAAATACATCTTGCGACCATCCCCCACTACCGTGACTGATACGCGTAAGGAAATTCCCACAAAATGTTTCCGAAATAACTAGTAATACTACGACACATTTTTGCGGATGAATATTGTTAGTGCATACTTCACAAAAGCATTTATCTATTTCTCTTTATTCTGTACGCTATAATGAATTTCTACACGTAGCAACTGGACTGGGTTTGTTTATAGTCTCGTATTTCATCACCGAATGTTTCACAGTTTATTCACGGCGCCTGGGGCTAACACTGACGTAGCATTTGTCTTCTTATCTAATTAATGTCGAAATGCGATGTGAACAATTAAACAAAACTTACACCGGGCTATTACGTGATTCTTTTGTTTTTTTCACAACTAAGCGAAAAAGTACATGTACGTGTCTTTGTTAATTTTAAGGTTATCTGTAAAATGAGTGATGTATTTGCCAATGGTTTAAAAAAGGAACGGACAAAAAGGGGCTCGCTATGCCTTAATATTAATATTTTATAAAACTGATGACTCAGCTGTTCACTTTTACTTATACAGAGCCCCTGAGTTGGCCCTGAAATAGTCAACCGGTCGTTTTCTTCGTAACATGCATACTACGATATCTGTTAGCTATAACGAAAACCGTTAATTCAATTCTTAATAAATCACTAATTTACTGAAACGAATTATAATGTCGATTTTACGAATCGCTTTTCAATCGTACCACTTCGATATAACTAATCAATAATTATTTGAAACCTAATATTATTTCGATATAACGAATCGATATAACGAATCGATATAACGAAGTAGTGCTCTGATATAACGAATAATTGTTTTACTTTAAAGACAAATGCTATTTCTAATTGCAATATAACCAATCACTTTTTTATTGCAACAAATTACTAATCGATCAAACGAGTTACCATTTTTGAAAAAAACAAATGACTATTTCGATTTAACGAATAAATATTTCGAAAACAAATGGAATTTATAGCATGCTTAACAAAATAAAGAACTGCAGAGTTCTCCACTTAAGGAGCTTGGTACAAACATTACATGATAAACAATTTAAGCTGATATCAATCTTCAACCCATTATCATGTTCCAATTTTTACCACTGTGTTCTAGATATTATGGTAAGCAGACTTGCTTTCATAAAGTTAGTGTAGGTCCCACCTTGTAATGATACGTATTGTCTGACTGTCATAACTTTTTCAATAAATACTTTTGTAAAGGTGCCAATGAAACCGTGAATAGTGTGTGTATGAAAATATCGTAATATAATTGCGGGTATCATATTGTCACTCATAAAGCAATGAACATGGTTACAAAACATCGAGCAATAATGTCATATATATTAGAAAAATACGGACATCTGAATGTCGTTTATATAACTTATACAGCTTGTATAATATACAATGTATCTACAGACAAGTTTCCATGAGTTCAAATCGGGTGTTTTATAATATTTTCCTGCAGTGATTTATCACATGCGCCGAGGAGCCATTTGAGATTTTCTGCGCATGTGATATTTTTCCATAGCACATTTACAGTTCTCAAGAGCAGAAATGTGAAGTTTATCAAATATCCGGCACCTTGGTCAATACACATGACGTGTGGGAGAATATTTTCCGAATTGCCCCCTTAGCAACGTAATATCAAAAACATGCAAACTGTATCCACGCATTTCTAATTTTGGATTGAACTCATTTTTGATTCCGGGTACCATCAAAAACAACAGCTGATAAAGTAGATGACCTTGAATTGCCTGAGGATTTTTGTATGACGGCTACCACCAACGCACGTCCTATAACAGTTACAGAAGTAAACACTACATAAAAAAGTACGAAATACCGGTTGTGCCATACACACTTCATTTCGTTTGTATTACTATCCTTGGAATTATTGAAGATTGAAGTTGAAATCGTAAAGTTGAAATCGTAAATTCGTGCAGTTGAAATCGTGATTGACAATTTTGACATCACGAATTCATAATTCACGATTTCAACTTCCTGAGTTCAATATTTCAAAGGAGAGAAATAATGAAAAGTGTGGATGTCATCATCGGTCTTTCGTAAAAAGCCACGAGCTACGTGCTTAGCTTTTACAACAATGCGCACAGAATACACATATTTATGTTAAATGTAACAGAATCACAGATGAGAATTTCACATCAAACCAGTGTTGTTAAAAATAGCATTTTTCTGGGTATTATTTGAACATCCCTCGCAGTAAATAATTTACGAAATTTCAGTTTTCAAAATCGATTTAAATACAAAGATAAGAAGTTATAACTTATAAACATTATATTTGTTTATGAAATACTGAAATATATGTGTAAGTTAATGTTCGAAAAAAACTTAAGTAAATACAAAAAATCGAAATTAACATTAAAATGTCCGAATTTGTATTATATATAGGTAGGATGGGGAAATCATTCGACACGAAATCTAGACATCGTAAATTAGATGTAAGGAGTGTAACATTGTAAAAATCACACTTCATGCACCAATAGCGTGAATTTCGTGTATAATATAAACGAATCACGTTGGCGAATGATGAGGCTTTTTTCACTCACATAATAATTCATTTTCACTTCAGTATTTAATCTCAAAGGTAAATCATAAACAAGCATATTTGTAATAATACATTTCTAGTACGTGTGTTTGGTATTCGTGCTTGATAAAATACAGTAAATAAAATATCTGCTAAAAGTTTGTACTTTTATGAAAGAAGCCAGAGTAAATATGGCGGCATTGAGGTCATGTACAAGAAACAAAATATACGGGAATTTATAATGTGGGAAAAGATCGTGTTCTCAAACAATCAAGTGAGATATTTTATGATATCACCTTGATGTTTCTCATACAATCAAGTGAGGTGGTGTATGATATCACCCCGATGTTTCTCATACAATCAAGTGTGGTGTTGTATGATATCACCCTGATGTTTCTCATACAATCAAGTGAGGTGTTGTATGATTTCACCCCGGTGTTTCTCATACAATCAAGTGAGGTGTTGTATGATATCACCCTGATGTTTCTCATACAATCAAGTGTGGTGTTGTATGATGTCACCCTGATGTTTCTCATACAATCAAGTGAGGTGTTGTATGATATCACCCTGATGTTTCTCATACAATCAAGTGAGGTGTTGTATGATATCACCCTGATGTTTCTCATACAATCAAGTGAGGTGTTGTATGATATCACCCTGATGTTTCTCATACAATCAAGTGTGGTGTTGTATGATGTCACCCTGATGTTTCTCATACAATCAAGTGAGGTGTTGTATGATATCACCCTGATGTTTCTCATACAATCAAGTGTGGTGCTGTATGATATCACCTCGGTGTTTCTCATACACTCAAATGAGGTGTTGTATGATATCACCCCGGTGTTTCTCATACAATCAAGTGAGGTGTTGTATGATATCACCTCGGTGTTTCTCATACAATCAAGTGAGGTGTTGTATGATATCACCCTGGTGCTTCTCATACACTCAAGTGTGGTGTTGTATGATATCACCTCGGTGTTTCTCATACAATCAAGTGAGGTGTTGTATGATATCACCTCGGTGTTTCTCATACAATCAAGTGAGTTGGTGTATGATATCACCCCTGTATGACGCTATCACGTGTTTCTTATGTCAGTATAAAAACGACAGAAGTTCACGTTGGATGTGATGAATATTAATGAAATTGCACAAGGCATATATTTGTTTCAACGACAGGTGTAGAAAATATTAAAACTTAGGTTCATTGAATATGATTACAATAAAATTGATGTAAGAGTGTTCGTGAAGAAGATTGCACGTTTTATTTGACCCTTGTTTGGTCTGTGGGTAAATCTATTCCTATGATTGCGTCCAAATGCAGGGGTTCCATTTGACCCTAGAATTGACCCTTTGACCCCTGGAATTTCCAGAAAGCCACATTTTGACCTTGAGGATTCTGGCTGATGGGTCAATTTCTTTATAAAATGGTAAAATCCAGTCATAAATTATCAAAATGACCCTTGAGATTTCGCACCTAGTGGAACCCCTGAAATTGCTCTATTTACTAAATAGATGAAAATATATGAAAACAACTTACATAGGATGTTTAAATCCAAATTTCTGTTTTCCCGACGTAGCATTCCCCGTCGGGGTTAGAAATAAATCATCAGACGACGCTGGGGATGTAACTTCCGGTAGGGGCGAATTTGGAGAATGTCCATCTGAACGCGACAGGAAATGTCGAATCTTCGCCCCATAGTTCGTTACGTCGAATTTTGGCACATACCTCTGTACATCCGCTGTCTCGGGAAATCGAAACGCCGAAATATAATGATTAACACTGTCCGATATCATGTTTATATAATACTAAATCACAGTCTTTATTCAAGTCTAATCTGGAATATAATAAACACATGAATGATTAACCGAGATTAAGTGAATAATTAAAAAGGTCAATAAAATGTCCACACTTCATAAACATTATATTTCTATGTTGTAAAACAATCCATATTATGTATAATTATCATATGTATATTTGATTCAGCAATACACTATGTACTTGTCCTTAATGTTACTTAATTTCTTTACATAGTTATTCATCCGTTCACGGTTGAAATTCGCAACTATGTCAACCTACTTGTCCATAATGTTACGTAATTCCTTTATATAATCATTCATCCGTTCACGAGTGGAATTCGCAACTATGTACTTGTCCTTAATGTTAATTAATTCCTTTATATAATTATTCAGCCGTTGGAATTCGCGGCTATATATGACAATTAAACGTTTTTTATACACAACCTATTAATTAGACAATAAATAGTTTTATAACACTGGCAAGTAATTAATAAATCCTTTATAACTCACAGTTTAGATTATAATTATAAAGTAAGTATAAATTCCCAAACGTCGGGCAACTTTATAACGTATTGTTAACACAATTCACTTCCTATACACTTGCTATAGCTTGAATTAAAGATAGACCAACCTTATATACACATATTTGTATCAGATTCAATGCTCGCGGTATTATCTTAAGTAGTTAAACGGTTAATGTATAGCCTTGTGTTTTACGATACTATATAACACGATATATATCTGCATCCACAGTTATACTTAATGCAACAATTTGATACGCATTCTATAACAAGCAAAAGTAATTTGTTCACGTAATTTTCATATCCCACAGTGACATGCTTTAAACTAAATGTGAATTTTTGAAATCAATTTCATGTGTTTCAGCGTTTAGTTCCATAAATACTTCATAATAGTTTAACTATGTTGAAGTACAAACAGCATATAACCTTTGAGATATGCTGTGATATTGTGTTAGTTAGTCTGTGTCTAGTAAGCCAAGGTTGGCTGGGTATAATATTTCTCATGATTTTACTTTGTAACTTGTACTGTTACATTTTATGTTTGACAATATAATAATAAACTATAAACTACGTAAACGTAATTAACAATTAAAAGCGATTAATTAACCTATCAATACGGGTGTGTCATCGAGAATATGTGATTGTCCCTCTACCACCGTGACGTAAGTCACGCGAATATTTATGATCGTGTTGTTGCACAATTGTAGTGTGTCGGCTTAAAATCTAATCCAGTATATAAACTAGTATTTATATGTTCACATACTTCGAACATTTAAAGACTTGTGTTGCTATTTCAATGTCAAAACACAGCTTAATTTAATGCAGGATTAACCAAGAATATATTGCAACAAAACATTTTATTGCATTTCGGCATATAGACCTTAAAGCAAACCTATACATGTAGTTCACTCCGCCTCTTCCTGTGTCTTAGATGAAGAAGTTTTATTTCACAACATAGTTATATACAATACACTTTTGAAATAGACTGTAATAGTCCATGTTCAAAATAAACATATGTACAACATAGTAAGCGACAGTCAGTTTAACATGGATACTTAAATATACTTTAATTCAAATTTGCTCATCAAAGGATGACACAGAGGAAATAAAGAAAATAGTAAAAATGATCGTATTAAAATACAGATATCGATATACCTTGTTGAAATAAGCTTTATGCTATAAATGCACATGGCTTGTTTAGTATATGCTAAAATGCAAGTTCTATAATATTTCAGTTATAACACATTATATATATTAATATTCATAGTTTAAGCATTAACTCTAACGCTGTATCCTTACATGCACACTATCACGGACCTATGGTATATAGGTCCGTGACAATATATAAGGACGACAGCTAAGTAACTATGTACAATTGCGTAATATAAAAATATTGGATTTGTTCTCAATATTATATATAATAAATATTGGAGTACCATATTTAAAAATCAACCCTAACGCCGATTCCTTATCGAAACGAAATACAAGGATATAATTCACAATAGCAAGAATAGCGAAAATCCAAATTATCTTATACGCGATATTATATAAATATCGCAACTAAAAACATTCAACTTAGTAACATATTTTACTACATTAATTAATTAATTAAAACATATTTTTTCCTGACATCAAAACTTTTCTCCACATAAACAGCAAGATTGCGAAGTACTTGACAATTGTTAGTGGTTAAAAGTTCAATGGTTTTAAACATATTTGGCTTCACACGATAGTAAGGTTTGATGTAAATATGTCTGTTAGACTCGTACAGTGTACATTCAAAAAGAAAGTGAAATTTGTTACGTGCAGGACAGTGTCTAAGTTCTCGCGGTGTTCTACTCCAACAGCCAGTTTCGATGTTTAATCTGTGAGAGGATACTCATAGTTTGGCAAATGCACTTCTATATGATTTTATATTAAGAAGCTTTAAATATGGTTGAAATTGAAAACTACAAAATGTTTTATAAAAACTAGCTCTAGTTGAATCGTTCACTCTCGCAGTCCAATCCTGGACAAATATATCGTTAACTCTTTGTTTAAGTATACTTAAAAAACTGTTTGTATTTCCGACCCCTTGTGATATCCAAGCTTTATAAAATCCTAATCTACATAATGTGTCTTAAACCAAAGATGCCCAATTTTGTTTACGTGGTGCGGATTCTAACTCCTTCAACATGGCCTTATACATACAATGTACATACTTTCTTTCACAATAATTGACATTTTTTAACCAAAATTTAACAATATATATAATACGTTGGTTGTGAAAACTAGTACGCCCAAACTCCCCGTAAATGAAATCATTTTGCGTACTGCATTTAACTCCTAAAACTGACTTACAAAATAATGTATGAATACGTTCAATTGGGTTTGCCTGCGCAAATCCCCAAACTTCTGTACCATAAAATAAAATTGGTTTCACTAATGTATCAAATAAACTCATTATGTGTTCAACCAATATACTGGTATAACTATACAGAAACCTTCTTAATTTAGAAATAGCTTTTTGTGCTTGACCAGCCAAAGTCTTATGAGTCTCACAAAAAGAACCACCCGAAGTAAAAACTATTCCAAGGTAAGTATACCTATCAAGTTACGATTTCTATTGGATATCCATCATAGTAAAATGTAAGTTGTTTTGGTAAACGTCCCCCTTTTCTAAAAATGACAACTGTAGTTTTTTCCTTATTAACAATCAATTTCCATCTATTACAATAAGTTTGTAAAATATCCAAATTCCTCTGTAATTCATCGGCAGTATTAGCAAATATAACAATATCATCTGCATACATAAGTAGAAACAATTTCAGAGTTTCAATATCTATACCTTCGACACCATTTAATTTAGAAACAGTTCATCCTCCAAATCATTTAAATACATTGCAAAAATGAAAGGGCTTAAACACTCGCCCTGTCGCACCCCTAGAAAACTTTCAAAAATATCACCCGTGCTACTATTTAACTTAACTCTTGAGCGAACGTGTTCATACATTGATTTTATTCCATTGAAAAGGTTGCATAATTTATACCAAATGTTAGGCCTTACTAAGTAATCAAATACTTTTGAAAAATCTACGAAAACACAGAATAATTGCTTACTTTGGCTGAGAACACGATTTATTAAACCGTGAAGTACAAAAATGTTATCGACTGTGCCCATTTTAGCCCTAAACCCTGCTTGAGCCTCAATATAAATGTAGTAATGTTTTGCCCAAGCGGACAGTCTAGTATATACAATCCTAGTAAATAGCTTTCCTAAAACACTTAGAAGTGTTATACCACGAAAGTTTGTCACATCGGACAAGTTTCCCTTTTTATGAGTAGGTACAATGTAACCCTCATCCCAAGAGTTTGGGAAATAACCCATTTGCAAGATTTTGTTAAAAATATTAACAATAAATGGCGCGTTTTTTCCGTGTATTAAAAATTCATTCAGAATACAGTCTGAGCCAGCACTTCGCCCTAAGTTCAGTTCTGAGATACCTTTCATAATATCAGCAAATGTAAAAGGAATGTCTAATTCGTGGAACATAATTTTATATTCATTGTCGACAATATTATCATTCAAATCAATTACATCATCGTCCGCCTGGAAGCATCTATCATCCGGGTTATTAATGTCCTTAAAATAATCAGAAAACGAATCTAGCGATATTCCTTTCGGAGATTTAACATTATGACTTTCCTTTAACATTTTCCAATAGAGTCTTGCATTTTTGTGTCTGTAAGATAAAAAAAATTCAGTTTTAAGTTTGTCAAACACTGTCATCCGTACTATTTAGAATTGTACAACACCCTTGAATTGAAAATTCAATAATACAATGGTCTGAAATAATATTAGGATAATGAGTAGTAAATGTTTTGCCACACGTAAACCAGTCTGTTTAAGAAAATCGAGTAATAAATACCCGTTTGAGTTTAAAGCAGTGTCTTGTGATAGTCTTGGTAAAAATGTATCAGTTGTATAGTCATCAGGTAATATATTACATTGCATCCAATGAGCATCCAGAATTGTTTGTCAACTTATCCATTTATTATGGCATTTCGCACAATATCTATTAAGTGATTTCATTAAGTAAATCTGATAAGTGATCAGTATGATGGTAAACTATAAGCCGGTTATAACTCACATATTAGAATTATAAACAAATTAAGTGCTGCGGTCGCTTAAGCTCCTTTGCACTTAATTTGCTTATAATTCCAATATATGAGCTATAACCTAACACGTTATTATCACCTTATCGGTTTTTTTCAGTAAAGATCGTGACTATCGGAAAATATGTGTTCGTTTTGCGTCAAATACTTTTGTCTAAAACTGCCACCGGCTTAAACAATATAATATCATACGTATTTAATATTTTCCTGGAAATATAAATGAATGAATATAACGACGTGATTTCACCCACGATTGTCAGCGTATTCATAGGATAAGTATGTCCTGGTTATATTAATCAGGATGCATTTGCGTTACATGGAATTAATGCGTAACAACTAAACAACACTAGGTTCGATTTTATCTATCAATTGAAGATGCTACTTACCGCTAGTTCTCACGATACGCAAACCACCATGAATATTCTGTTGTCTACTTGAATCAAGTATTCGCATTATATATTATTATATACTAAATAACACTTAAGATCGACATACTTAATTGAAGGCAATTATCACAATCCAACTCGGACCTATCCTTTCTACTGTTTCTAATAACAATATGAATTGATTTTATGTAAGCCTTAATAATATATACAGTTGCCAGGCGATCACATACTGCACCCAAAATATTTATCCATACACATCTCCTCTTGTTAAAACCTAGATTTATATACAATTTCACACGTCGTCTAACGCAATCAAAATTCTTCCCAATCCTTCTCAATACTAAGACTGAGATTTTTCACTGAGCGTATATTTTCTTCTCGTGTATAGAATTTCATAAGTTATCAAACATGATATAGTTTTTATTTCGCGTTAAAATGTCGTGATATTTATCGCTCGTGAAGCTAGCAGGGGTTATAAAAATCCCATTATTGGTGTTTGAGCAACGTTACTTTAATGACTTCGACAAATACTCAAGCGTTTACCAAGGGACATTAAATAACTGTCAAACAGTCAAAATACGAATTACGTTAAACTAGATTTCATTTTTGCGACTGATGGTTACTTGCAATTGCAGCTGAAATTATACATTTTCTCTAGACAAGAAATGGTATCACATAATGTTGTTACTTCCAAACTAAATTATCAAATGTTTGACAATTATCGGGTAGTTGCCATCTAATATATAATTATATTTCAATTCAATTAACAAATAGCTCAGTCTCTCTAACCAATCTTAAGCAACAATATTACTTTTCTTGAAACTACAATCAATTTAACGTCTCCAGAGCAACAACCCCTCAACCACAGTCAAACTTTGCTTATCCCAAATGGATGTTGCTCCGAAAAGGTTGTACTGTAGAAAATACAATGTACTGTCAGATGCAATAACTAGAACAATGCCAATGAAATGTCCAACAAGACGACAATGCAATGGAAATCATGACTGCCATACATACATGTATATGTTCAGTTTGAGCAGAACTGATGGTGCAAAATCATGATGGCAGTGTATTGCTATGTTGTGTTGCAGTTATATGCTGTTTCAATAGTATTTCAGTTGTAACATTCCCAACTTTCATCGCGCCTGGCTTAGTCACCGTCGATAAAGTGGGTAATGGTAAAAAGTACAAGGGAACTGTGGGAAATCGTTAATATCTCAACAACGGATTGAGATATCAAAATTGTGCAGTCAGATTGTCTTATGGAACATACATTTAGACAGGCGTTCGAAGTGAAAGTCGCGTGCTCTAACGCCTGTACTACCCGGATGGGACCAACAAATAATTGCTACTAACCTTAATATATAGTCTCACATATCATTAAAAAATCAGTAACTACGTCAATGTAAAGTAAAACCTCACTGAAATGACCACCTCAATAATAAAACCATCTCAAAATTAAGAACAAAATTTTCTAATCCATTTTCACCGTTTTGCTCTTTATTCAACCTCAATACTAAGATCACTTCAATAAAAATACCGTTTTTTTTCAAAAGTCCAAAAGGATGGCTTTATCATTGAGGTTTTAATGTATTTCAATACTACAGGTTCCCATTGCAGGCAATGAAGACATACCGGTGTAACATTGAATGTTTCGGTAAAACGTCGGTTATATTGCAGACATTTATGGATAGAATACATATTCTTTTTTGTTCTTTTATCTATTGCCTGGCAACCGTATCACCGTGAGAGAGGTGGTCAAATGGTGACAACACTCATCCAATGAATGACGAGCGTATGTTGACCTGGCCTGGTATTCGATGGCTCTTTATTGATCACCGTGACACAATCTGGCGTAATCTTAAGGAACTTGAGAATTTAATAGCCCCTGTCTCCATTAAAATACCGTCAAAAGACAATTCTCACGGCAATATCTTAGTGGTGACGAACTATCCCAGAGTATCGGTCCATTGTATGATTTCAGTTATCAATGAATGAGGAAAGAAACTCGGATCGGTTTGATAATCTAAATAATCGCATCTATACTTCGTCGATTTCATTTGCATATTGAAGCAGGAAGTTATGCAAGATCAAATGTCTAACCCTGCTTGTTGTAGGTAACTTGACTTGCACGAATACCAAGAAGACAACCGGAAACCGGAAGTATAAATACTCACCAACAACATCATCCAGGATACTTCCGTGGTGTTAGACTTCTGATGAACAAAAATGGCCGTTATTGCGACAATATTTTATTAGATATGAAAACACATTTTCCACCGTCGATGGGTAATAGGCCTACAAATGTATTTTTATACTGGATCTGAAAATTAATGCATTATCGGCCTTTAAGGAGGTCATCTTATCGAAATATATGTACTCTATGCCAATAATAACGCAACTAAAAAGATATTATGTTAATTCTCAAACATAATTTCCTAAACTTAGTAAATTATTAAATATAAATACCAGGGCCATAGTTTGATTACAGTTTACACAATTTACTCATTTGTAACAATACAACGTTTTCAATCACTTGGAACCAATTGAAGGCTAAGAGAAACAGTTGCGTTGTTAATTATATTTCAGATAATATTGTTATGTCTAAAACACTCTGCTCAGCAAGGTTAACAAAACGGAAGTTGAAAGTCATTTTGTTGACAATAGGACTCTGTAGTAAACTTACAATAACGAAGAAACACATGCAATAAATTGTAAAAATACTTCTACTGTAAGTAGGGGACACTTATTGTATGACGTTGTGAGTTATATTCTGTATACAAACGTTTCACTTATGTACATCCGGCTTAACCCAGACGACGATAGTACATGTAAAACGCACAGAGGTCAAAATATAGGACTCGCGTTTACACATTGTAAAGCTAATATGATGTTGTTTGAGACAATATGTGGACCGTGGGCTAATTACATGCTTTTTACTCTTTTAGATGGAATTTGTGAACGTGATGAGATTAAGGCCGATTGTAGTGGCGTAGGTGATCTTGGCCGTCGCAGCTTGGTACATTTATTCAACAAATACCGTCCACCACGGCCGGAGATGCTACGGCATCGGTCTTGAGAACGGGAGGTCGAAGGTCCAAATCCAGGTGTGATCCGGCAAGGTAGGTTGGTGAGCCACCAGCTAGTTAAACTAATGTTGACGTTTGCCTACCTGCTGCCTAGCATAAAAGGGTAGGAAACTGTTGGTAGGTAAATGTGTTCAGAAAAAAGGTGCCTCATAAGTAAAAACTGATTGACCCTTTAAATAATGGTGACACTCGAACAAATAAATACTTTGCCTTTCACTTTTTATAATCGTCATAACCTTATCATCAACAACAAGAACGAAACATCTGTGGTAATAACCATCATCACGATCCTAACACACTGGTCACGTGTTTGTGAATTTCGTACTTCAAAGAAAACTATTATAACACCGATTCAACAATCGAGAGAGGGTCAAGGAATGTGTAAAAGTCAATGTAACGAGGAACCAAAAGCATTGGGTGAGTTGACAAAAGTAACTGATACAAATGAATACATTCATATAGTACCAGTGACTGAACTTGCACTCTATTCCAATTTATACATGCTATAACATACGCTACCTGGCCAAGAATCCGAATGTATCTAAACAAATTGTTAAAAATGACTGTAACTCCATAAAAACATAATACCAAAGTACTGGACATATTTGGTGATTCTACCATTTTATTCACAAGAATATGATGACAATTTTAATGTATATGGGTTGCTAGGTAACAGTGGTGTGAAGTGAGCACTGGTTAAAATCTCAGG
Source organism: Mactromeris polynyma (assembly GCA_032209605.1). Lineage (NCBI taxonomy): Eukaryota > Metazoa > Mollusca > Bivalvia > Venerida > Mactridae > Mactromeris > Mactromeris polynyma. The sequence goes on from JASFXZ010000024.1 coordinate 9,527,526, forward strand.
TTTGTTCGGATTCTTGGCTCGGTAGCGCACGTTATCAGGTCAGTGAAGTTGGCTGTTAGTTGTTAGCAGTTAATTCAGATGTTCATGCCCGAATACACAGCTATTAGTTGTTAGTTCAGATGTTTATTCGAAAAGAACATAGCCAGAAGTTAGATGTGAGTTAGAAGCGCATAAATATCCATAAATGAATGACTGTGCATTTAATGTTTTGTTACAAATTGCCTAGTAGCGAATCCAGAACTAACACTGACATAGACATTCGTATATACATTCAAAGTATAAAATAATGACAGAAATACGTCAAAAGTAAACAGTGCAGTGTAAAATTATAACAACAAGAATAAAATCGGGGTGAAACAGGTTAAATATGTATATTACGTTTATGTTACGTGTATTGTTATAGGTGAGAGAAAGGTTTTGTGTAGTTTGCGTATGTCCCCGGGACACAAAAAATAAAAGTAAGGACATTCTTTTGCTAATATCTATTTCATTAAGCTGTGGATTTTAGATACCAAGTGACCTCTGCCGAAACAACTTCGGTACGAATTGACCCGGTACGAAGTTACTCCGGTACAAAACAACCCGGGTACGAAGTGACCATGGAACGAAACAACCCGGGTACGAAGTGACTCCGGTACGAAACAACCGGGTACGAAGTTACTCCGGTACCAATTGATCCGGTACGAAGTTACTCCGGTACGAATTGATCCGGTACGAAGTGACCATGGTACGAAACAACCCGGGTACGAAGTGACTCCGGTACGAATTGATCCGGTACGAAGTGACTCTGGTACGAAACAACCGGGTACGAAGTTACTCCGGTACGAAACAACCGGGTACGAAGTGACTCCGGTACGAAACAACCGGGTACGAAGTGACTCCGGTACGAATTGATCCGGTACGAAGTGACTCCGGTACGAAACAACCCGGGTACGAAGTGACTCCGGTACGAAACAACCGGGTACGAAGTAACTCCGGTACGAAACAACCGGGTACGAAGTTACTCCGGTACGAAACAACCCGGGTACGAAGTGACTCCGGTACGAATTGATCCGGTACGAAGTGACCATGGTACGAAACAACCCGGGTACGAAGTGACTCCGGTACGAATTGATCCGGTACGAAACAACCCGGGTACGAAGTGACTCCGGTACGAATTGATCCGGTACGAAGTGACCATGGTACGAAACAACCCGTGTACGAAGTGACTCCGGTACGAATTGATCCGGTACGAAGTGACTCTGGTACGAAACAACCCGGTACGAAGTGACTCCGGTACGAAACAACCGGGTACGAAGTGACTCAGGTACGAATTGATCCGGTACGAAGTGACTCCGGTACGAAACAACCGGGTACGAAGTGACTCCGGTACGAATTGATCCGGTACGAAGTCACCATGGTACGAAACAACCCGTGTACGAAGTGACTCCGGTACGAATTGATCCGGTACGAAGTGACTCTGGTACGAAACAACCCGGTACGAAGTGACTCCGGTACGAATTGATCCGGTAGGAAGTGACTCTGGTACGAAACAACCCGGTACGAAGTGACTCCGGTACGAAACAACCGGGTACGAAGTGACTCCGGTACGAATTGATCCGGTACGAAGTGACTCTGGTACGAAACAACCCGATACGAAGTGACTCCGGTACGAAACAACCGGGTACGAAGTGACTCTGGTACGAAACAACCCGGTACGAAGTGACTCTGGTACGAAACAACCCGGTACGAAGTGACTCCGGTACGAAACAACCGGGTACGAAGTGACTCCGGTACGAAACAACCGGGTACGAAGTGACTCCGGTACGAATTGATCCGGTACGAAGTGACTCTGGTACGAAACAACCCGATACGAAGTGACTCCGGTACGAAACAACCGGGTACGAAGTGACTCCGGTACGAAACAACCGGGTACGAAGTGACTCCGGTACGAATTGATCCGGTACGAAGTGACTCTGGTACGAAACAACCGGGTACGAAGTGACTCTGGTACGAAACAACCCGGTACGAAGTGACTCCGGTACGAAACAACCGGGTACGAAGTGACGCCGGTACGAAACAACCGGGTACGAAGTGACTCCGGTACGAATTGATCCGGTACGAAGTGACTCCGGTACGAATTGATCCGGTACGAAGTGACTCCGGTACGAATTGATCCGGTACGAAGTGACTCCGGTACGAAACAACCGTGTACGAAGTGACTCCGGTACGAATTGATCCGGTACGAAGTGACTCTGGTACGAAACAACCCGGTACGAAGTGACTCCGGTACGAAACAACCGGGTACGAAGTGACTCCGGTACGAATTGATCCGGTACGGAGTGACCATGGTACGAAACAACGGTCGGAAAACATATGGAGAGCATTTTATCAACATATCGGTGTAAAGGAGTTTCGCTTTTATTGTTTTCGACTTGTAGTTTTTTATCAAATAACGAATGGTGGCCCCCGTTGGTAACCGGATAGTATATAAACCGGGACCATCCCCAGATTACCACGGACTAATCACGGTAGAGCCAAGGTATAGACCCTGCCCTGCACCGGATCACGCCGGTTCAAAATATTACTCCCAGTGTCTCCCGGTTGTATTAAACATTTTAAACATCCGGGACGGTCTGCCGGATCGAGCCGGAACAACATAGCTCATTACAGATCATCCCGAACTACTACGGTGCGGCCGCGGTTGTCTTCCCGGTTTGACAAGGTTTCTCCCGAACCATCATCCGGGACGTACCGGGGCGCCAATCCGGGACAGTGAGAATGGGACTTAAACTACATAATTGCTGAATAATGAAAAGTTCAGAGTAAGCATGTCATACTTCTAAATAAAGCCAGTGGTCCTGCTTTGACCCCAGGCTGTCGGCAAAACGACAATGAAAGAACGCACACGTGCAGTCTGAATGCTCTCATTCGGCATGTCTTTAAGAATATATTTATAGATTAATTGCCTTATTGTGCAACAAAACTGACCAGAAATTGTTCATAACATTATTTGCATTCGAATTGAGAAAAACAAGGCGTTTTCATCATTACGTCTCAAACGTCGCGTTTTTATATTGAATATCTCAGATTATGTTGGCGCTGATAGAGGTCGTGGCAGATATTCGCTGATATGAATTAATGTCCATCTGTCTGACGGTCGGTCCGCTCCCCTTGGCTTTCAACTGTAACATGACCAATTTATGGTTAGCTACGCACCGGAGAAAAACGTACACGGATACATGAACACTCATCTATTACATTTCCTATTTGAATATTTATGAAGCGACCAATAAATATGATTTTTATGACGGATGTGCGACACATGGTTCCGCATTCTGTGAATAAAAAGAATCTCCCATGTATCATGACCGACGGCGTACGAACAGCGGTTGTCTGTCATTGTAAATATTGTGCAGTGTATTTAACTAGGGCGTAATGTGTGTACAAACCTGGGTTAGTCATCATTAAATTAAGTTAAAATTACGTTTATGGGCTAGGCGTAGTGATGAGCCATCAAGTATTATATATAGACGGAGAAATCTACAGTAACGAGACAGTGTGCACGTCAACCATGCATGCAATTTCACTATCAGATAGATATATGGTATAATTAGAACTTGAACAATCGCTCTTGGTCTCTTTGGTAACGTCTTTAAACTTAAATAAATAAATCTCTTTAAATAGTAAAATGCGTCATAGCTAATGTTTTAATAGTGAATTTCATGAGTTAAATTTTGATAGTTCGTTTGTTTCGGGCTTTGCGTAGTTTCTCATCAGTATTTCTTTTATATACGGCGGTCAGCTGACCTAACCAGAGCTCATGAGTTACCAATGAAATTCTGACCGGTTCCTCTACAAGCAACTGATACTTCTCCACATAAATCCGAGTTCAGAGGTGGAGGACGAACGACTTCAAAGGATGCATTATCTCAATTATGTTTGAAAAGTATTATATTAGACAAATGACGCGGTGACAATTTGTAATATCAATAGACAGCAATTATCCAGTTGAAATAATTGATATGATTGTTAGTTAAATAACATTTAAGCGATGAAATCTTTGACATATGGGGACGATCAAAGTACTGCAACCCATACATTGCGTGTAAATAGTTAAAACATACAAGTTAAGCACACACCTTGTCCAACAGTTAATTTAAGAGGGAACTTTGCATATTTCTCCGATTCAAGTGGAGTATTAGTAAATATTCGACTATGTAAATAAGGGTATAGAATCTTACAATCCTACAATAAATAAACAAATAATAACCATTAAACCATCATAAACATTACACATGTCTGCAAACATCAAACACAAGACCATCTGAAGTATAGAAGTGTGTTACATACACGTAATGCTGACCAATAAGTATCAATAACGAAGGGTAGAGCGCCTGACTCCTGATCAACGTGAGCTCCAGTCCCGCCTTGGACGGGGCTGGACCGCGAATTTCACATTTTCATGAATTAGACGCAAGTAGTCATAGTGATAAATAGAAGTTGTATACTTGTTTCATGATCGATGTAAAATAAATCAATATACATGTAACCTAAAGTGAAATATAACTAAAATTAGACGAGGGGAGTTTCACCCTGGTAAGAGCTTATTACATCATGAGGTCGCAAGATCTAGAAAAAGAGAAGCCTCCAGAATTCCTTCCTTCATACACATAAATGGTCATCTGTGAAAGTTATACAGAAATCCACGCAGAAGTAATGAAGATTTGAGGACTCATTTACCCTATAAAGCAAAAAACATCCAAGGGACATAACCCAAAATCTCTTCATCCACACGTTCAATTTAATAATAAAAACAATAAACCTCATTTATTGAAGGAAACCCATTTAAAAGATATGCACATAAAAACATACTTAAAACTTATCTCACAAGAGGCCTTCACATTAAACTGATCATCTGTGAAAGTTTGAAAGGAATCCATCCAGTGTAATGGAGTTCAATACAAACGAAATATCTTAAAAAAAGATGGTTGGCGCAATTTGAAGGTTAATATTTGTTGTGCAACATAAAAATGCCGAGATGTTACTATGGCTGGTCTCTCCACATCCAAAACAGATTTTGGTTAATTCACCGAAATTCAGTGGATTTCAGTAAGGTAACAGTAAGAGTCCTAATCCGTGTAAAGGTTACAAACGTTGTTCAGTGAGAGTACGCCTGCACCGAAAAAATGAGGTATTATATACTGACAGACATCGAAAGGACGTAATTCCAAGAAAAAAAGGAGTATCCCAAAGTCCTTCTTTCAAGCGCATGTTCACATCATTGCTGATTCAACAGTGGAAGTTTGTAGAAGACAACAGATGAGATTGACACACCATTAGAAGCCGTATTTCTTCCATGGACTCTATATATAGTGAATATACCAAAGAGTCATAACTCCAAGAAATTAAGGAGAATCCAAAAATTTCTTCCTATATGAACATGTGACTGATAAAAGAACAAGTTACTTCAGTGAACGCCACATACATAAGACAGTGCCTCTCATCACAGACATCCAGGAAAACAACAATCCATAACACATAAGGCACTTGAGGAGGTTCAAGGGTACATACGTAAGGGAACAGAGGCGCAAGGAATGCTATGGATGCCTCTGTGGTCGAGTGGACATGGTCAAATCACATACCCTTCACTGCTGTGGGTTAAAAACCCACCTGGGATATAGAATTTGTGAGGAAGCCATCTGGCTGGCTTAAGGAAGAGCAATGCTTATACCCATATATCCACCTGAGGTTTTCCTCCACCCTAATAATTGGAAAAGTCACTATATGACCAAGGCTGTTTATGTGACCTACAAGTCATAACAAAAACAATGTCATTTACAACAAGGATTAGAAAAAAAATGACAAATACAGAATTTAAGCAAGTACATGTTTATTTATTTTTAATAAAAATATAATAACAAATGTATGCGGAGTTTATAATAAAATAATAAATATAGAAAAGCTGAGTAATGTGATGGGACCTATAAAATATATGTGCAAATAATTAGAGCTACCGACAAACAAACAGAATGAAAATATTATACTATTAACACAACAAAGTTGCAATATTATTAGATTTTTGTAACTTATCACTTTTTCGTATACATGAAATCATTCATTATGAAATCAAACAGTAATCACTAAACTAATTTTGCAGAAGAACATTAAGTGAAAGCCATTAGCAGTGTAGAAATGTATACATAAGAAATAACAAGAAAAGAAAAATCATAGCAAAAATAAAGCAATCAAATAATAGAAACATCAGAAAACGCAGCTAAAACAACATTGGTGCATTGAAAAAACATATATCCAACATTATAGACATCAAAGAGAAAGAGGGAGTTTACCAAGAATACAATATTGTTCCTCTAACGCAAGCAGTGACCAAACGTTCCTCTAACGCAAGCAGTGACCAAACTTGTACTGAATTATGTTGAAATCATCTGCGTAGTGTTAGCACTACTACTGGAAACAGAGTCTCAACTGTTTAAATATCTTCCTACATCACCATTATCAAACCATTTCTAAGAATATCAATTGTACAGATGCATTAACAGTAAAAAAAACTCAACAATAAGGAATAACATTTTTACTACTTGTCTTCACCAATAATAAACTAATGTCAACACGGTGAACTCATGTCTTTCATAAAAATCGAGAGAAAAATGGCAAGATTATTAAAGGCACGGTTATTCATGATTATGGAATATACTAACAATGATATCAAAGTGAACATCAGATGATGTAATAATTAACTAAATACCAGTCAGTTTCCGGTAGTCATCATCCACAAGATTAGCCATAAAATGTTCCCAGATTCAAAACAGACGTCCACTACGGTGAAAGTTTATACGACAATCACCTCAATCACTGTCTGTCAACTAAAACCCAAAACACAATCCCTATGTTTGGGGTAACTTAATTTTTGAGTTTCAAAATGTAAATATAAATATATTTTTGGCAACAAACCATAAGATAATAAGCGTTTGTTGCATAATATGAAGACTTAAATACAGTAATCAATTACTAAATAGTCTATTCTGTATGCAGTGTAAAACTGAAACCATATTTATTTTGTAAAAGTTATTTGAGAATAACATTATTGTGAACACCGTTTCGATTGGACAATATTTTATGAAACGTTTTTTCATTGGCTGACCACCTAAATGTTATGTAACCTCCGTTCTCAAGTAAATAAAAATAGACTATAACAAGAGTGTTGTCAGCCATTAATTGTTCACCTATGACTCGCGTAAGCAATTAATCTTGGGTCAGGATTAGAAGCTCATTAAAGCTGATAACTATCAACTATTTCCATACAAAGCATTTCTAATTTCTAATTCTTACATCAAAATATATGAGTGCAGTTATCAAACAGGAGTAGGCAGAATTACACTCAGGGTGGGGCGGAGTAAGGCAAGAAATTTAAAAAGAAACTTTTATGAATAAGACAAGACTATAACAATAAATTCCCCAAAGTTCACCGTGTATAATGTGTATAAGCTATATAAAATCTACATAGACAAAACTTTACATATATGGAAGTCAGAAAAACTTTAGAATGAACACAACATATTTTAAGTCATTGCACAATGCCATTAAGTTTTATCAAGTTATAAGATTATCCACTTAAAAAGCAAAAAAAAATAAAAAAATATTGGAAAAGCAAAATGTATAAAATTAAATGCATGTCCATATTTTCACTAGAATTCCTATTTGAAAATCTGCCCAGTGTATGACAAAGCAAAAGCCACTTCTTTAAACTCACTACAAGGATACCACCTGCTTCTTATTTCGCATCAAATTGATGAAAACTCAATAAATCCACTTGGGATTAAAATCCAGACATTCAGACTGACTCCAAATGTGTTAAGTCAGCCCCAAATGTCCATATATAAAATATAAATGCAACGTTCAACTAAAGGTAATAGAGAAATGGGTAATATAATAGTTCACAATTAATGTATTTTCAAAACTATCTTGCGTTATGCAAAGAAAGAGTTCCCAATTTGTTCTTCCAAAAATGTCACAGATCAACTAATTCGTTCCAACAAAATATCACAACAACGTCCTGTCAACAGGTATGAAAACAGGTTTCATTCACAATAGATCAAACTAACAGTAAACAACAGCACAATCCATACTTCTATTACAAAAACATTAATTCAATGAATAAAAAAACGCTCACAAAGAAAAAACAGAACTAGCTAGCATTACATGCAAAAATAGCTGTACATAGGAGAGCTCAAATTGGTGTAGATTGTAAGTCTGCACCAATTGTCACGACCATTAATCCAGCTCTATCATATAAGTTTGAAAATTAAAACACACACTTAATTAGTTTAAAAGGACTGTTTTTACTCCAACAATAGAAAGCATGTTCAATATATTCATGTGGCGAACTCATAACTTTGCAGTTCTTTGTTTTGGATGGGATAAATGGAAAAATCGCACATTTAAGTAAAATACTATCTTACAAGTATCGTTATGAATCGAGGCCCTGACTTCAATGTTTTTGCGTAACATAAATCACAAAAATATGAGTTGCACCAATACAGCTCCATATGTTATTTCCATTCAGTCAAAATAATATTAAGTAAACTAAACTGCTACCAGAGTTAGCTGCCAATGAAAAAAATCACTGCTTCATTTCTAAACATAGACAATAAATCAAAATACAACCAACAAATATCACATAAAAACCTAACATACCGGGAAACTGAATGCCAGAATATTGCCAGACAACCCAAATTAACTCAACAGATTTCTATCCAAGCTTACATTTATGTCATTCAATGGCTTAAAGTCAAGGTGCAGATAAAGTCAGAGAGAAAGTGACATACATAATTCTACCAACAATCTTGTGGCATTCATTACAATGCAAAGAAGACATAGAAGTAATTATAACGATACACTCTTCCAATCTGAACAGGAACACAGGAAATTTTAAAGACATAAGGATACAGCATATGACGATTAATCAAAGGCTCAAACCACTCATTCCAAAAATTCCATATATCTCAGATAGGAAAGAAAAGTTCAAGAGAAATAAAATGTTCATTTTGTTCTTTTTTCTAATCATGTACTGCTATTTTGTATATTGAACTAAATCTACAAACTATTATACCAAGCATGTTATAATATGTATTATATAAGCAATTAATGTGTTAATAATCACCTTCTTCTACTAACCGTCCCCAAAAATAAACATTATGAAACAATTAAATACAGAAATAAACACATATATTTACAATACAAAAACAAAACCACACCAATATAAACTTACCAAAATAAGCAGTAAATAAATACAGTGGTATATTGAGACAATAAATACACAGGTAAATATGTGGAAAAAAACAACACAATTTTAATACAAACAGTATCTTAATGCACAAATCTCAAGGGTATTTTTTTGTGAATATATTCAATAAAGTCGTATTAATCAACCACACATTACAACTGAATCACCACAAAAGAAAAGTAACCAAAACGCAATGTAAGACAAAGTCTGCTAAGACTGTTGTTCTGTTGGTGTTTTTTGCCAATTTTTGGTCATGTACTGGCCGTCACTTGAATATCGTACCCACTGTTTTAAAAAAAGGTTGAATTGGTATGTTAAACAAAAATACCAACTGATTAAAATTACCCTGTCAATATACATGTATTTCAAACAAAGCATTATAGCAACTAGTTGTTAATCTCATGGTGCAGAAATATGAAATCAAAAACAAGTACAATAAACTGTTAACTAAGTATTTGGTTCATATCACAAATTTCTAAATCATACATTTACATTTCGTAACATTAACAGTGAATGAATTGAAGCTATGACTAATAAATATAAAAATAAACATACCAGCCTTAAGCATACATGTACATAAAGCAAAGATCACCTAAAATTTAATATACCAGGTACATGATTACAATAAAATTCACTACATTGATCAAGTCTGGTAGTGACAATGATGACTTTAAACCAAAAACCGTTCTTGCTGTCATATTCGTTTGCCAGTTTGGTAAAAGAACTGTACAACTAGATTGATTCAATTTTAAAATTAGGGAGTTAATCTAACATTCACTTTGTATTGAGCAAATCGTAACATCACAACTGATAGTAAATGAATCCCTTTATTTAATAGTTCAGCGATATCATACATTCAGATGGCAATTAAAATACCAGTGAGCGTTGCTATGGTAATTATATGATATGGAATAATAGATGTATTTATTTTAAATGTCTCTGGTTGAATGTTATAAGCCAATATATACAATACATTGGTTAGGCAGCAGTAGGTAAGAAAAACATAATATATCAACATTCAGATCTCTCCTTCCCCTATATTCCCAGCAATTCAATATAAACAAAGGACTTAATCTAAACTTCCTGTACATATAATGTATACAACATTATTGCTATTTATATCAATTTAATAAAAACATATTTCACTGCATTCCGATTGGTTAACTTAGAAGACATGTTTCATGTAATCTGATTGGTTAACTTAGAAGACATGTTTCATGTAATCTGATTGGTTAATTTAGACATCTTTGATGTAATCTGATTGGTTAACTTAGACATCTTTCATGTATTCTGATTGGTTAACTTAGAGGACATATTTCATGTAATCTGATTGGTTAACTTGGTCAAATTTCAAGCATTCCGATTGGTTTATTTAAATACAGGTACTTTTACAGCATTAAACTGGGAATATTGTTCTCATTGTGTATAAATCTCTAGATGGAAGTCATATTCTTGGTTTGAGTGATTTCTACCACCAGCTGTCCCGATCTGACCTGATCTCCCTGTTTACCTCGTCCAACAAGACCCACTTTTTGGACCTGGCGGGTACACTCATCAGCGCTGATAAACAGATGCTTGCCCATGTAGGAATCCTTCAAGATATTGTTGTTCCAGATCTAAAAAGAAGAAGGTAATATACAGGGATAAAATACTTGATTCCAATGCAGGCTTCCCAGCGGCTTCTGTCAAAAGAATTGACTAATTTTAGGGCTATTCTGAACTAATTTGAAGGATAAAATTAGGCATTTTAGGACTCCTTTAGAACCAATTACCTCTGAAAAATTGAGACAATATCAACTCACACATACACCAAGTCATAGCATGTTCACCAGTGCTCAATTGTGTTCAGCTGGCCATGGCTGTGTACACCAGTCACAGCCAGTACCAAGCTGAAGCTAAGAATATTATTGTTAAATATAGTTTAGATAATAATATAAACAAGTATAGTTATCTTAACTTAATGAACATTCACCCTGAGAAGAAACATGAAAATTAGGAATTTCAACCAAAATCTGGGCTTTTCAGCATTTTTGACACTTTTTAGGAATTTTAGCAAAATTTAAAAATAATAGTATTTTTTTAGGAATTTTGGAAAGCCTGTTCCAATGGTGAAAACTAGCAGTAAGAAGCGACAAATGCTTCACATTTTGTATGCAGTTAGTTACCAAATGATTGTAGTAAGACAAGAGGGCATGATGGACCTGAGTAACATTCAACTGAGTACATGGACCTGAGTAACATTCAACTGAGTACCAGAGGAAGTTTATCATATGGTTTATGTGTCAGTCATAAATACAAATATTCTGACCAGGTTTCATGACGATAAAAAAGAAAAAAACTTCTTCTGAGTGTAACTACTTTTTTTCAATGATTTGACCTTATGACCTTTGGACTAAGCATAAATCTTTTTGGTATCTGAGCCTATATTTCATATTGACAATCTTTCTGACAAAATTTCAAGTAGATGAGGTAGAAAATGTGGCCTCAAGGGACTAAATGTTAACAGGCTTTTATGATTTAACCAAATAACTCCCCACATTTTGACCAAGTTTCATGAGATCATGGAAAAAATGATCACCTGAGTATGAACTAGATATTTCTTCACCCAATTACCTTTTTATCTTGGATGGCAAAGGATAAACATGTCAGAGACTTTGTTGAGGTCAACATTCTGACCATACTTTTTGAAGATTGGAAAAAATTGAGCAATTTACAGTGCTAATGAAGTAATTATGGAAGGATGATGGACATTCTATGATCCTTTCCGGTTGTGCGAAGGTGAGCTAAAAGTTCCTAAATGTAGGTTTCGCAATTTAAATATGGTTGTGTAGCAGTGAAATCCAAGTAAAACTTATATTGAACAATGGGTTTTTAAAAATGTGAAATAGCAAAAGCAAGTTTCTTATCTCTATGATTAATAAAAATGCATAGAACTAATAGCATCAACCATTGTTTTTAAAATATCACGAAAAGTAAAGGAACAAAAGAAAAACTGTAACAATCCTTACACCTTCTTGTAAAAAACACTGTCAATTCAAGATATATGGAAACTTTATTTGCTTACCTGAATTTTGAGAGGGTTTTTCATTGGGTTTTTCCTAAAGAAGAGGGCAGACTGATTCCACTGTGGGTTACATGTATCATTCTGAACATTGGTGGTAACTTTCTGTCCCTCACATGAAATGACACAATAGGGATCAGCTCCTACAAAAAAATCATGTAACCTCATCAGGGTAACAAAGGTACTTTGTTATATACATGTATCTAATGTAAATAATGACAAATGGGGCATGCTTGAATAAAATAGTACTTGCTCCAGGCCGGTGGGTTTTCTCGACAATTGCCTCAATTTAAGATGTGTAAGAAATCAGTATGTCACAGCAGAGCAAATATCAAACCCCATTTCCAGAAATCTTCCTTTCAAATTTCATAGAAATAATTTGATTTACAACTGTACACTTCTTGCAAAAATGACAATGGCAGCCTTTGGATATTAGGGTTAAGCAAACCAAATAACAACTGATGAACACTGAATATTGGGATAACATTAAATGCTTGTGTATATAGTCAAACCTCACTTAAAGACCAACTCAAAAATAAGATAATCTCACAATTATGAACACAATTTTCAAGTCCATTTTCACTGTTTTGCTCTTTATTCAACCTCAATACTAACAGGTCCCAATGGTGGTCTTATTATTGCAGTTTTACTGTATGAGTTTAATGAGAAGAAATTCAAGCCAAATACACTGACACAAGAACCTTCTATACAGCGGGTTTTTTTAACAACACTATTTTGTTTTGTTTTTACCATCTCTTTCCTGTTTCTCCAGTCCTTCAGCTTGGAGGACCTTCACCTGTGTTAACATAACAGGTTGTTTAGCAAAACATTTCCAGAATGATCTTTGTGGTTTCTCATGATGCAACTCCCTGTGAACACATAAGGAAAATGATAGTAATCAGGCTCCTGTGGTAATAACTTCACACAGCACTTAATATAAACTATAACAAATAAGCACAGCCAATTTTTTCAGTAATAGGGGTAGTATGGCGGGTCCTTTTGATAGGGGAAATTGGGGTATTTATAAAGCTAAAATTTTAAATAATTTTACTGGGAATTATTTTTCTAAGTAGGGGAAAAATATATACTTTTTTCTTTGCAGACTGGCCCCAAATTTGCCATAAAAAAGGGCTGAAGCATAAACTCAAACTGTTGTCTACACATTTTGTGAAGCATTAAGTTGCATCATAAAATGAGCAGACAATATGTATTCCTCATTTTTGACAAAAAGACGTTTGTAACATTTTTAAATTAAAAATACTCTCCGTTTTTTTTTAACAAAGATTTTTACAAGTTTTGCCTGAGCGTAACATGATAAAGAAAGACTATATGAATTGATATTACACTGCAATTGTTCGCATTAAAGTTGTCTTAGCTAATGTAGCAACAACACTGGAAAAAGTCCATTCATATATTTAAGTTCAGAGGGGCCAAATACATCTTCAAGGGGTCAAATACATCTTCAAGGGGTCAAATACATCTTCAAGGGGTCAAATACATCTTCAAGGGGTCAAATACATCTTCAAGGGGTCAAATACATCTTCAAGGGGTCAAATACATCTTCAAGGGGCCAAATACATCTTCAAGGGGTCAAATACATCTTCAAGGGGCCAAATACATCTTCAAGGGACAAAATACATCTTCAAGGAAAATTTATTTTTCGTGATTAATTACCGGAATTCATTGGCAGCTCCAGTGTAAATTCTGAATAAGAATTCTTGTTCAACTCCTTGATCAAATGTACATGTAAGGACTAGATATCTTCCTTTGCTTAACTTTAACTTCTGGAAGATGGAGCGACTGTCTCGAAACACTGTGTTCTTTATGACCTCCTGATAAGTGTGGTCATGGATACGATGATGACGATTTTCTTCCACCTGAAATAAAGAAAAATAACTTTGTTTTTATCAATCGGAAAAACGGACACATTCAAATTGTTGTCATACAAGAAACAAGATTCAATTTTCTTTTTATAATCAGTCAGTTAACAAAAATGATAATGAAAAGCTGTAAATCACCTTATATAGGTATGATAATTCACCTGGATGCACATCAGACATGTATGTACGGTAATCTTCTTGGGTCGTTCTTACAGAAACAACTATAAAAGGAAAACAGTCAAAGATTTTTATCATTTCCTATGTTACGTTCCTGAATCTGCCATGTAGCTGGGTGACAGTCTAGCGCTTTAGCAACTGACCTAGTCGGGCAGGCATTAAGCATCTGAACAGCTTTAATAAGGCACAATAACATTAAACAATGATTGATTTTACTGCTAATAAAGTTGTAATAATTAGTTGTAGCTATCAAGTAAACTGAGTGAAAAACTATGTTGTCATAGTGATACCATGCACAAACCTTCATAATAGTGAAACCAATGGTTGTATTTCCACTTCCTGTTTCACTTCTAACGCTCTTCTGCATCAGTTGCATCATACAGTCTTCTTCATCATTGGTGACCGTAAACACAAACTGAAAACAACATTCTATACTAACAACTTGTTTAAACTTAAACTAATCAGTCTCAATGACTTCATCCTGGGTTACTAACCAGCAGTCATGCTAAATTCAGCCTGCACTATTTAGAGCTGCATTAAAAATGTATTCATCAACATAATGGCATAATAGAAGATGTCACTATTAGGTCACCAATGTCCCTAAAAAGGAGTTCCTTTTTCTGCGACTTTGGTGGTACAGACTTGACACTTGCATGCTGTACACAACTTCATAAAGCATAACACTTACATGATGTACACAACTTCATAAAGCATAACACTCAAGGAAAAAGCTAGGCTCAAATTTTTGGGAGAAGTCACTTCTCCCTTCAGCTGAGATAGACTTCTTCGCCCACTTCACCTAGTAGCTTGTTCCCTGAACACTTACATGATGTTTCAATAGGTTACCGTGAATTGTACAACAGTTAAATTGTGACACAATGTTTAAGACAGATAAACTAACACATCAACAAACAATGGGCAAAACTATTACTCTATGCATCCGGTCCTCTACATACAACTAGAAAATGTTAATACCAAGTGAGCAGACAGCAGCCAAAATACATTCATACAATAATGCCTAAATGGACATTGTCATAAACTGTACCTCATCAAATCCTACTAAACATACCTGGGGATTTTTCAAAAATGTTGCTTTGTTGTTGAGACAACCTCCAGCAAGGTCAGGCCCCTTCCATGCACTATGAGCCAAACCTTCATTCCAAGTTTTAGCCATACTAAACATGGACGTGTTCACAACACGGCAGTATGAAACATTCACAAAATGATGGCAGAAATCGTCAAAGGTCATCCTGTAAGCAAAATATCAATTTTTATATAAGATATACAGTCAAACATCACTTAAAGACCACCTAAATAACAAGACCACCTCAACAAAAAAATTAAGAATGCAGTTTTCAAATCCATTTTCCTTTTATTTTTTATATATATTCGACAGCAAATTAAAGACCACCTCAATATAAAGACCAGTTTTCAAGGGTCCCAAGGATGGTTTTATAACTGAGCGTTTACTGTACAGTGAAAACTCTCCATAGCAAGAGCCTCTCCTAGACACATATTTCAGTTAGTCTGACTGTTGTTGAGAGGTTGCTTTATCGAGGTTAAACTGGTAGAAAATTTAGACAGGAAAATAGATGTTGTATGAGAAAAACCCATATTTTTACCAGAATTCTCCATCTTCTTCCAAAGCAAAGCCAATCTTATCTTTTTCAGCTTGTGGTATCGTCTTCCAATTAGGATCACTGAAACATACACAAAATAACACTAAAGACAGATATTCTAATCTCATAAAGATAATTGGAGAGCAGAAGAAATGCAGGAAAGTAGTTGATACATCTTTATCTTAGTGCAATTGATACCCAACGTGTTAACCTAACAGATCACTCATTGTAGTGAATCAGAGTTCAGACACATGAAAGTCTACCTTACATACAGTAAAACCTCACTTAAAGACCACCCCGAAATTAGGGATACAATTTTCAAGTCCATTTTCACTGTTTTTGCTCTGTATTAAACGTCAATATTCAGACCACCTGAATAAGAAGACCAGTTTTCAAGGGTCTAAATTGTGGTCTTATTACTGAGGTATTACTGTATACTGTATGTCTTCTTGTCACGGAGGAATAAGGTTTCCAGTCATATCTTCATACCTACTGTGTAAGTGTATATTGCGTCACAATTTGAGCAGTTCACAAACTGGAGATATTCATTTTTCATGAATGTCAAGTGTGAAGATATACTTCAATGTATGAGAAAAGTTACACAAACTAATATTACTGCTAATGTTTTTAATTCGCCAAATATGAAAACATTTCCATATCACAAACATCACCACTTATACAGTTAATAACACATCTGTTAAACATCCTGTATTAATGTAGATGTGCAGTGGCTCTAAACGATATGAAACACAATCAAAGATCCTGTGCAAGGCTGAAATTTGGTTCCTCATTGGCAGGCAATGTGGTACGGTGGGCCAGGGATACAAAAGAAACGTTCACAACTCTTAGCCGTAACTGAACGCAGGGCTGTATATATACTAGTACAGACTTTATTTACAAAACCACAGCAAACTGTACACCTTACTTGTCACTAAAGGCGCCTGTCCACTCTCCCTGACCCCAGGGATTTCTCAGTCTGACCATGGATAGCTTCTTTTTGTTGAGAAAATTGAACATTCCAGATTCCAGGTTGACGTTTTTGACAGCAGTTATTCCATAAGCATGACCTTTGACTAAGCCCTTATCAGTTGATGCTTCCATTTCCTCACTGGATTCAGCCTGATAATATATCAATTACAGAACATTTCTCGCAGCCATATCATTCTCAAAGCGGTATGGCTTTGTAACACACAAATAGAACACATTTTCGTAAACCATACCTTTATCCCCGAAGTTACTAAGTATACAAAACTACAAAGAAATAAAGGAGTACCATTTGATTATTACACAGTTACTTTCAGCCTTTAATCCATTGCATTTATTTTAAAAATGTACAACTAGCACTGAATATACTTACCCCTAATGATCCCAATTTTTACCCACTATATTTACACCAATTTAACATATACAAGTATATGTCGTAACCCTTTTTAGTTTCACATGTTTTTTACATTCCTTGCGCGCTAAATGACCAAAGCTGTCGATGCGCCATAAAACCACATGTATAAAAAAAACAACTAAAAAAAACGAGGAAGGCAAAATGGCATTGTTCAAAGACAAAACACTTTATCATAGTCAATGTGATTCCAACATAAGCACGGCTAAGGCAAACATGCATTGTTTAACACGAAGACAAAACATACTAGCAGTAGTAAGTGTATTTGATGAATACATTTACAAGCCTACTGCATATTGATGTGGTGTAATATTGTGTACTTTGCTCTTGAAAAAGGTCAACTTTGGCCGACATATTGAGATCAAGTGGATTGTTACACCCAAAGTTACAGTGATCCACTTTCTGAGATATTTCAACAACGAGATACTAACAGGAATTGAAGCAGCTAACAAGGACTTTCTTTCGACTTCTTTCTTCAGACGCTCATAGAATTTATTCTGTTCCTCTGGGTTATCGACGACACCGAGATCAGCCATGTTCATCAGTTCGGACACACCCCCAGTGAAATCTTCAAGGGCCTCACCCAAATCGCCTCCATCCAGGGCCTCGTAACACCCAAATAGTCTGAGAGTAAAAATAGTTATAAATTATCAACCTTCCGTCGGCTTGGCCTGAGGAACAAAGTACCTTTAATTATGTAATCAATAAACAAATACAATGATTCCTTATTCTTTATTATGTTTATTTAACCATTTTGAATAAGTAACATGTTCCTACTTGTGTCAACATACTAAGCACATTTAGAATACAGATAAATGAATACAATTATGAATGCCACATACATTCTAAAAAAAAAAAATCAATTTAGACATATCAAAATTTGTTGGACTAAAATGATATTTTGAAAATAAAATTCATAAGTGAAAGTATTACGAATTGCACAATTGTACTTTCTCAACGTTAGCCTGTTTCTATGTCTTATCAATGTGACATTAAAATGACAACATAGTATTAAAGAGATGATTATGACAAACTTGCAGAATCATACGTTTTTTATGATTCGATTGTTGTAAAGAAATTGAGCAGTAAGAATGGTCAACATACTTAGCATAGGCTTTCTCTAACAAGGCACTCCAGAATTCATTCTTAGACTGAGAATGGATAAAGACCAATTCTCCATTAATGGTGGGCAGCTGGTCATCAATAACAATCTCTGTCCAGCGTCCGTAACGCCAGAGATGAAAGCGAAATATACCACTGTATTCCTCAGGTTTGTTTTCGTCCCATTCCTGATCTGAGGGAATCACCTGATAAAACATAACACCATAGTAATAAAGTTATACAACCGATACTAACTTAACCCAATCGGATCACCTTGGCTATGTTTAAAAAAACTAATGTACTTAGGAACACGAGGGAACAAAAACATTTAAGATAACGTTGAAATGTGTTTTTCTGGTCAAATGTCTTACAGTTAACAGTGTAGGAAAGCCCCATGCCATACTGAGATTTTAGGTCTATTCATACACATGCAAACTGTACAGAAATTGCATTTAACAAAGACAATTATGAAATCATAGTTGTCCTATCACACGAAAACTAAGTAAATAAGGACCTAACAAAAACAGATATTTGTCCAAAACAAGCAAATTAAAACATAAACCTTCGAAAAATGCAAGATGGTAGATAATACATGTAGAACATGATCAAGGCCATTTCAAAGGATGATTTAGCAATTAATCATTTAAAACGTACACAGAAAGAGAAGACTCAGAAGGGCATGATAATTACAGGACAATACATAGTTCTCACATCTTACCTCCCTTGCTCTGAATTGTCGGCCATTTTGATAGGCAAATTTCCTTCAAGTTTATGGGGAATATAATCTAAACGATGATAAACTAATATATGTATAAAATAACTTAAATCCTTTATGCTCATGTGGGCATTTGGCTCAGTAAGTTGAAGAAAAAGTGCTTATCAGTTTTGCCTATCAAAATGGCCAACAATTAAGAACAAGGGAGGTAAATATTGTAGATGTGGGAACTAAGTATGTATATGAAAAATAATTTAAAAAATTGTATATACCGTGTGACAGAGCTCCTTATACAAGGCAAGGCATGATGAAGCTGCAACAAACCAACAGTTACCAAGGCGACCCTGTGTTACATCACCAGAACTAGTACCAGCCACAAACAACTTAGGATTCTCACAAATGTCCTGCAAGAAGAAGAAAAAGCATAAAGATGTATTTTCATTATGAATTTGATGTGATTTTATCATTTGAATATATATAAAACAAGGTCAGAACTGTATTAAATTTTAAATTGATGCCATTGAAATGGGTGTCGCAAAACTAACAAGTCCAATCTACTTAAGTTGCAAATATGACCAATTATGTATAAAAAAGAAGTTGGCTGATCTAGGTGTATCAATTTGAATGTCCAAATTAAATATACAGGGTTCTCAGTAATGACTACCTTATCTCCTACCTTCTGGTCTAGGGACTCCTACTGTTGTTAAAATTTCATAGAAGGACTCCTCTTTCTTCAGAAACATTTCTCAGGACACTTATTTGTCAAATACTAGTGAGAACGCTGCTGCGATGCATATTTGACATTCGCAACACAACGAAATATTCTATACTTGAAACAAAACCACCTACCTTTGGTCTTTTCCATGTAACTCCTGCCAGTTTGCCACTTGTGTAGAACAGTGATTTATCTTGAGCAGGGAATTCTGGGTCAACGAAGAAATTCCCTTTAGCTTTACAATCTTTCTTCAGTTTGTCATAGTCCTGATTCTTGTACTTAACGAAACTTTCTCCAAAAATACCCATCTTGCATTAACCAGTAATTAAATTGATAACTGAAATAAATAATAAAACCTAAGAAAAGAATGGCACATAAATATCTTGTTTGAGATATTAAACTATAGTTTTATAAGTTAAGATTTTTGCACTTGTCCAAATGCTGCTGGAGGCACGATTAGAGTTTGTAGAGCATTCAACCTGCTAGAATCGTCACAGAGATATTTACAGTACGGAGCTTTTCATGGTTTGGTGAAGTCTTGAAACACTGTCTTACTAAAACAACCAATAGTCATCCAGAGGGATTAGCATATAAGTTGTAATAACTTGTTTCACAATCAATGTAAAATGAATAAGTTTAAACTAATACAATTGGAGGCGAAAAGTCCTAGATTAGGCTGATGAAACGTCCAAGGGGGGTTATGTCTTGGAGTTAAGAATATCGAGGGGAAAAAATGCACCTGACATGACACTCAATTCCACAACCCCCTAAACACTAGTAGTACAGCGCTCTACCGACTAAGCTAACTGGCAACCATATATCCGAAACCACTACTAGCCTAGCCACTACAAGAGCAAAACGACAGCAACTGTTATTTTGCAATATTGAAGTAAATCAAGGGGAAAAATTATGCCTAAACACTAGTCCGGCGCTCTGACTGAGCTATCCGGGCGGTCATCTAACCCCACACCACTACACTCTTGCCTCTTCCGGCATTTGAGACTTAATCCCTTTGGGCTGTCAAACACCGCTGCACCCGCTGTGGGGCTCAAACCCACGACCCCCTAAACACTAGTATGGCGCTCTAACGACTAAGCTAACCGGGTTGCCGTCTAACCCCACACCACTGTACAGTATTATACATCTTGTTTTACATTTTTCATCAGTCAATTTACATTCTGTATATTTAGCCAGCAAGTAATAAAAATGGTAAAGGGTCAACTAGGCCCATTTCCAATCTCGGCCCACTTTTGAAGCGCACTGAAAGGCAAAGTTGTTCACACCAACCGCATACTAAAGAACTTAGAAGGAGATAGTAGTCATCTTTTTAAGCGCAATGAAAAGGCGAAGATATTCACACCAAAGGTGGTTGAGTCGTTAATTGGTGGGTCATAATTATTAAACAGTTTGAATCGTATATGCGGACCCTTACACTGTCAATGAACTTTGAGTTTGATGTAAAATGTGAAAGAAATACCTCCCATAATTGTTTTAATACCAAAATACATTTCACAAGGAAATTTCCACTGCAGCGCTAATCTTCAATACTGGGCATATTCAATAATGTTTTCAACTTACATTTAATTGGTTTTAACTTAAATATTAATTATCAATGTATCAAAATACAACACTTAAAAGGTTCATATCTCGCCTCAATTATTGGGCCGAGTTAGACCAGGGGCCGGGATTATAACCAACTTACACTCACACTCAGTACTTACGTGAGTAAACGCTGAGTGCAGAGTGGTAAGTATTGGTTATAATCATAATAATCCCGGGCCCAGGCCGAGTTGGTAAGTAGTCTAAGTAGGCCGAGTTGGCAAGTGGGTCGAGTAGGACCGGGTCGAGATTGGAAGTGGGCCGAGTTGACCCTTAATCATAAAAATAGACATGAAGCAACATTACACTCATATGACACACCAGCATTCTCGTTAGATCTAGATCAATAAAATATGTTGTCAGCATCAAAAATTAAACAAGTTAGTCAAGTTAGTGCAGCCCAGGTGTGCAGTCGACCTGCATAAAGAAACAGCGTTCCTATGTTTACTGAGTGTAAATACATTAATTAATGGTACAAGTATAGAATTCTAAGAAAATTGGGACATAAATAGATGTACAAAATTGATAAATACCGAAATATTTCCAGTTTTATTTTTTGCGACCCCACCCGGTACAGGTTGAGAATAAAGTCCACTTGACCCGTATCGCATAAAAGTACGGATTGAATGCACGCCGGTAAATCAAAGGACTGTAGGCCATAGGCGAAGGTTAATTTATGGACGAAATCACGGACATGGTTTACATGTCCGTGACGAAATATTCTTTACGTTGAAGACAACGAGTTAGACACACAATAGTGTTCAAGTATATGTTTCAAGTACTTCATACAAAATTAACAAAATAATAATAACTTTTAGAAGAATGCCTTGTTTGATTTTAATTGAAGTGGCATCGAACAGTTCTATGTATACAAATACCATATAATTAACTGAATCACACAGAATGTGCAGTAATATGTAACACATGTCCACCAATTTGTATTTACCTACATATATTTACATTGACTCATGCCTGAAAATAACATGGTTTTGCCGTAGTACTGAGTTTTTCGATATATTGAAACAATCTGGGCATTCATTCTACGTTAACTTGTCAAATTAAGTAATAACACAAACTGAAAATGACCCATCTCGATCCTGTCAACTAATTCTTTGCGAACACAGGGCCAGAGTCAGATGTCTTCTCCCTCTCTCGGTACTCCTTTTGCCTTTCTCTTCGTGTTGTCATCATGTTGTATGGACACTACCGTTAGTTATACGTTTAAGTACTCTGGTATTAATATGAAACACTTGTGGTTTACATCTAGTGTAATGTTACAAAGTGAAATAACTCATTTTCATAAGATACGTTATGGTTTGCGTAAGATACATTACGTGTATTAATGCTGTTTCTGACAGTCATAAGACAGAAACAGTTTCAAAATGCATCATACTTTGTTTACGTTTACATCAGAAAACCTCAAATTTGTGGTTACTTCAATACGAAATAAGTACTTGTGTACGAATTGATCTCTGAAAGTTCCACAAAATACGTTATATAATCAAAAGACGTTTTCAATGGACATGCGTACACGATATGCTTATATACACCACTAGTACAAACTTTATATGAAAGCTCTAGTTATAACTGATAAAATAAACGATAAGTGTAACCTGTAAATACTCGATTAATACTTAATTACTTTCTTTTGGAATACAACTTAAGATTTCTTCGAAATTTCCCGCTGTGTAAACTTGAATTTAAAGATACGTGATAGTCATGCCTCGTGCTCCAGACAATGTCAGCAAATGCACATGTATGCGTCACAGTACTTTGTTTATTGTTGTGCAATAATCGGTTATTTTATCTGCATAACGTATCTTATTTTAACGTATCTTATTTGCGTTTTATGGAATCATACTGTATCCTGAAATGACTGTCTTTTTGAAGATATCTTTCTGTCAGACGTAAATGATGCATGGATGGCTTATTATAAATACTGTTTATGCTGACCTTGATAAATATATGTAGTTGCATTCGTGCATAAGCCGTATAACGTATCTTATGTTTTTTTCGTGGGGTTTCCAATATCAGACGGTGTATTGAACATTGTCTGAAAAGTATTCTGTCTACATTCCAACAACTCCTGACCTATATTTGACTATGTTTTAGGTATATTTTAAAACAAAAATGTACTTCCAACTTATTACGTTTCGTTTTCATTCCTTTGGCTGAAGTTGCATAACGTATCTTACTCTGAAAATCGGGACAAAGGACTTTCATTCACCTTTCAAAAAAATAACTTCAAACAACGGAAAGGTAAGGTAAAAAATCAACACTCACCATAGTTCTATCATTTAGAATATGTACGTTAAGGCATTGTCCATTAATATTTTCCAGGAGAGCTTGCAACATAGACACCCATCCACGGGACAGGCAAAAATGGCCAAACATGAGCTATTTGTGATGCTGCTGTTATAAAATAAGCTTATATATTGTGTAAAAAATGGTGTCCGTATATCATCTCATTACTGTCCTCCATTGTACACACAAAGCACGGATACCAATGTCTTGTTTTCAAAATTGTTAGAGTGGGACAGGTAAAAACTGTAATTTGAATAGTTAACGTAGAATGAATGTGGGACGAAGTGACTGTGCTTAGAGATAATAATATTATATAAACATACACGTTTAGTAATAAACCGTTTTTGAATTAATCAGTCCAGTAGGGATTTTATTCTTAAAAATTCGTTTATGTAGTGTAAAAATGTAATGTAGTGGGTCTGTTAGTCAGATGGACAGTCAGGGCCGACTGTATGTTTATGTGACTAATGGGCCCTATGCATTACAGTTTTGGACTGTTTTTAATGAAACAGTTAAAAAAGTCAAAGAGCAATATTTTCATCACTACATATAGTTCATAACATACACGTGGTGTCCCCAAAATCCAGTTTGCAAGCCCAATATCGCTGTATTAGTACATACATGTAGGAGTGATGTGTGCATGGCAAGTCTCAAGGACATGGTGTGCCTAATCGCTCTTTTAAATACATATCCGCTCTACGTGTATACATAAAAAATATGACAATCTCAGTACTTAGATCGTTTTTTCATGGACATGTATGTATCATGTTTCTTCCATACTTCAACGCGACAATTCAACTAGGACCGTTGATTTCAGAACCATAATTGGTATCACTGTTTGTAGTATGTACACGGATATAGATGTCACATCACCAATTCGCCTTACAGATACCACCCATTCAAATTGCAGATATCGGCATCTCTTAATTGTTGATGCCACATAGTCGTCCTGATATCTAGAGCCTAATGGATGGATGCAAATATCATCAAAATGGGTAACGAGATGCTGACAAAAACACATATTTTTCGAGCCATTTTATGTTTTAATGAATACATGTTCATACAATGTTTGTGGTTTCTCGGAAATAAAAATACACGGAATGGAAACGCCTTATCAGCCAGCAAGCAAACATCACTTTCTGTGCCGCAGCATCGTCTGCTGATAACGCTCTGTGGCCGCATCCCCCCCCCCCTTTGAATATATTGTTCACGACTTTTCTGACCGTAAAATCGACCCAATACATGAACGATATATTATTTTTTTAAATTCTGTTTGTGTTATTACGTCACTTTTGTTTTATTTTTTCTACATATTCTCTTCAAATGTTTCACAATAATTATTTGGCTAAACATCTTTCCAGCGACATTAATGCCTTGTATCAACTTTCTCTTGTGTATATTTGTATCGCTGTTTGATACTACATTGTATTGCTATATTTTTAAGTTACATGTATACGTGTTTTCTGTAGTTTGTTGCCTTTTAATCTTTTAAAGTAAGAAACAGAGTGTGTTGTTGTAATTTCTCGGCATTTCTGAAGGAAAAAATTACAATACATGTAGTATGAAATTCATTAATTATTTATTGACAGAATAATCAATACAGTTAAATCATACGTGTGCACCAATCCCATAGATAAATAGTGTTTTCAGTATTTCTTCCAACGTTTTGATACTCCACCGGATATGACTCCACCTCCACCGGATATGACTCCACCTCCACCGGATATGACTCCACCTCCACCGGAACCACCACCATAACCTGCACCGAATCCACCTCCATAACCTCCACCAGAACCACCACCATAGCCTACACCAGAACCACCACCATATCCTCCACCGGATCCACCACCATAGCCTACACCAGAACCACCACCATATCCTCCACCGGAACCGCCACCATAACCTCCACCGAATCCACCTCCATATCCTCCACCGGAACCGCCACCATAACCTCCACCAAATCCACCTCCATATCCTCCACCGGAACCACCACCATATCCTCCACCGGAACCGCCACCATAACCAACACCGAATCCACCACCATATCCTCCACCGGAACCACCACCATATCCTCCACCGGAACCGCCACCATAACCAACACCGAATCCACCTCCATAACCTCCACCAGATCCACCACCGTATCCAGTACCATACCCTCCACCGTACCCAACTCCATAGCCGCCGCCATAACCTACACCATACCCTCCGCCATAACCACTACCATACCCTCCACCGTACCCAACTCCATAGCCGCCGCCATAACCTACACCATACCCTCCGCCATAACCACTACCATATCCTCCGCCGTAGCCACCACCAGAACCTACGCCATATCCTCCGCCAAAACCACTACCATACCCTCCTCCGAAACCAGAGCTGATTCTGTACCAAGGTCCACACTTTTTACATTTCTTCGACCCAAATCCTGAGGACGATACGTAAGCAAAAATGTAAATTTCATGTCATCAAGAAATCGAAAGCCGATGATAGTAATCATACTATAGTAAGTTTTACTCGTTAGTGAGGACGATTGATTAAAAACACGTTCATTTTAATACAACAGAGGTATCATTCTATATGTATACATGTCGTGTTTGACATTAATTAACCAGCAAGTTGTTGTCGCAGTAAAATTCATTTTGCTCAGAAGTAAATACATGTTACGGACAACAGCACGTGGTTCACTTTTTGCAACACTTACTCATAATTTACTCGTCATCTCACCCATAGTACTGAACATAATATAGTCAAATCTTGATAGAAAATATTGTGGTTACTACGATATATGAATTTTACACTTAAGTGAATACGTTTGCTTTACTAACCTTCAATACAGAGCGAGCCGACAATCAACAACAGAAGAGAAATCAAGTATAACTTCATGCTGACTATGCGTGTACAAAGTCGATCACAGCGATTCTGACCATTGCGTAAGTCGTCGCTGTTTTATACCCTGTAGTCTGGTAAGGTACGTGAAGATGTTAGCGCGCACGTGCATGTTGGGCTTCAATAAAATTGAACCGTGATGATATGCAATTGATTGATTGTTAATGTCATAACGATTGAATTATTTTACGATAAATGCTTTTAAAAGCATTACATGTTACTTCAACATCTTCGCGAATGTCAGGAGTTCAATATTTGCTTAACCACAATGTTCATGATTTACCTCAATGTTGATATACATGTACATTATGCAGTAAAACTTCAATAATACAACCTTATTGACCCTTCAAATATATCACAAAAAATATTTGGCTAAACATTTCGTCCGGCGACATTGATGCCTTGCATCAACTTGAAATATCTTGTATATATTCACGGACATAAACCATGTCTAATGTTTATATGTCCGTGATATATTTGTGTCGCCGAACAAAGAGCAAAATGGTAAAAATGGACTTGAAAATTATGTTCTTAATTTTGAGCTGGTCTTATTACTGAGGTGGCCTCTAAGTGCGGTTTTATTGTAATCTAAACTGCGCGGGTCATTCAGTTTGCGTATCAACACGCAGCTTACTTAGGATACAATATGGCGGGCCGATTCTGCTTTACCAGAACAATCTTCAATAGTTTGCTTAACATTGAGAGTAACGATTTTTTTTATTCATGCTTCATTTCTTAATTCTGGAATATTCAAAATATTACTAACACTAGTTGAAATTAATATTTATTGAACATTCATCGTAATTGGGAAAGGAAACACAGTGATAGATTCAAAATCAGTCTATTTCTAGCGGCGGTGGTTTCAACTTAAACTGAGAAATGCAAAATTTATTAAGCAAGTTCATTTGTGTAGTCAATAGAACTACAATGTCACTATTATAGCTGAAAAAGGTGATCTGTATCAACAGGAAGACATTCACTAAGACCTATCTTTTACAACGTGTACTGCAGTATATATGATCTATGTGGACGAAGAGAGATGTCCAAACCTTTGCTAGTAATTGTGTTATTGAGCCCGATGGAGCCCACGACACTCACGAAGGCAGCGCCTAGCACTGACGTAATTTCACCATCGAGACAACCACAATTCAAGCGTTTAAATGACCCTTACATCGTCTTCGTTGCGTCAGCGATATCGATTATAAAATCATCAAGATGTTGCATTCATACGATTAGTCGCATGGTGTTATGCCATATCATTTCAGTTCAAAGGGATACAATTCTAAAAACAATTGATGGATGCACAGCATATTTTATGTCTTCCACATCTACAAATCATGTATCATGGTACTTGTATTATCATACTGCATTGTTATCCCTTGAAAACTGAGGAAGTAGTTAGCCACACAAACTACATATGTTGTATATTGGACAGAACAACAAATCGACCGATCTACAGACAGGATGACAATAAAACAAAACGTAAGTTAGCACACCACTGATTTGTCCCTAGCTGTCACCAAGCTCGGGACTGATAAACGAGTTAAGAGTACACAATGTATGTGCTATATTTATACACCATGGTCGTTATTAGACATGACTTTCATTTATATAATATTCCATGTATAAATCTACTCTTACCACTCTCAACTGAAGTTGTAACTTTGGTGCCCAGAAACCGTGTGTATGCAGGAATTCGAGATGTTGACGATTCGGCAAAGAGAGAAAACGTTGACAATAATTTTGAACAGTTTGCAAATTGTATTGATGCTCATCAACATACTTATGGCAAATACAATGCAACCTCTCAAACGATTCTCTCTTGAGCAACAACCTTTCTTCGACAACAGCATTTGTTTTCGTGTAAGAATTTTCTAACTTCTCTAAAGCAACAACAACCCATGGGACGTTACTCAGGCTGGTGATGTTGCAATATACAATACAATCAAATCTCTGAAACACATTATTTCACATTGTTCTATGTATTGTGTGTTAAGTTATTCGGGCCCTGCGGTCAGTATGTACAGTTGTTATTCTGTGGTGAGGTTCAAGGACGAGGCTGCTGATTGTAAGTTTGAGTTGTCCTCCCCCTCCTCCTCTGAACTCTGCTTTATGTGGAGAAGTTGTGTGAGTCAGTTGTTTGCGAAGGAACATGTTAGAACTGGTAGGTAACCCAGGAGCACCGGGTAGGTCAACGTTAGAGACGGACCAAGCAATTAACGTCAGAAGGTTCAGCACCTTGTTAGGCAGCGGATCTAAGTCAGCCTTTGGAGTCTCTAGATTTTGACAAAATCTCAAGGGGATCTGGGTCTCCGGTCCCCCACCCTCTGGATCCACGCATGAGAGCCATAATGTAACTTACAAAATACGGCATAATTATGAAATAACGCGGGCAGAATCTTAAACTATTTATGACTACATTACCAACGATAAATCAAATTGGAAGTGTCCGTCGAAATCGTGCGATAACTATTAACACAATGGTAAACAAACATAAATAATGAATGTTTTTGTTTATCTGGTCTTTGTCTTAATTAATGATGACAATTGGCTTAAACAACATTGCGTAGTTTTCTGCACTGCTACAGTTACGTCCGTGATGCGTACATGATACATATGTTGTACATAATGATTTATTTCCATTGTGATAATTGAATTTAAATGTTGATTTTCTTGTTTTCAAGCAGTTATACAGGATGCAGACGACCAGTTTGTGTTTGTATTCCGTACCGACTGCATCATTATGGTTCACACACAATGATTGTCATTTATTTCACGTTGCAGACAAACTGACCTTGAAATAATCCGTTTTAGCTCTTTACTTGTTTTCAATTTCTATTTAGTTTTTTATATGTTTATTCACGTTTGCTGTCTGTATTTGACAAGCTGCTCCTGGGTACCTTTTACGTCTCATTTTACTAACATATGCTTACACCTGCGCAAGTTTGACTTTGGTCAAAAACGTCGCTATGGTAGTATAGAGGTACACAGGTCAATAGCTACAAGTGGACAATAAATACAAAGTGGAGAATAACTCGAAACCTTCCCCAGCCTCCTTCATATTGTAGCCCCCTAGCAATGGGTCTGTACATAAACATACAAATGAAGCTCTTTGGTAATATCTGAAGTATTACGTCATACCATAACCATCTGTATGGGTTTGTATAACATACATACACATATAACAAGCCGACAGCTGCTTTAATTCATACAGACATGTCACTATGAAGAATCATTGTCCATGAAGACTCAATGATGCCTAGAGTGTATCTTATTCATGATGAAAATTTACAAATTCAACATCAGTTCGGCGCACACTGAGTGCAATGTTATATACCAGTCATAACTTCATTCATGACTTAGCATGATTATGCATTACAGGTTTCATTTTATTTTCGTCTTACCAATGCTTACATTAAAAAAAATTACACCAAAGCATTACTAGTAGCCATTCACGTTTATATAACCGACAGTCACAAGGTTGTGATACTGGTTTGGTAAGCTGTATTAATGATACTATGGCAAGTATAGTGAAAATTGAACTGTACAAAAACAGTGATCACATACTGCAATAGTATTCTTCTTTCTTTGAATAGCGCAAACAGGAATTTTGAATGAACACATCATTTATGTTTAAAAGGTCTTGAAAAATGTGTTTAATTTCAAATGGTAACACTTTCAGTAATACAGTGCAAAGAACTATAGCCCCTCAAATTCAGTCCAATACACACAAATTTTTACAGTCATAAAACAAATGGCCACTTTTTGGGGTAAGTGAATCTAGTTCTTTACAACCGGATCCCAAAGAGAAGACTAAAAGAATTTATTCATTCATATATTTTCATAGGTAAGTTTTCATTCAACTTCTACAAAAGAGGAGAATCAACAATCAATCAAGTAATATTTAAAGATGCATACAATTAAATGCAAATAAATTACTGGTAACAACACAAGAATCAAGCAAATAAATTATGAATCAATCAAATTAAAAGTACAGTGTAATCTGAGAACACCGAACAGCGTTTGGACCGCAGCTTTTGTTCCGTTAGCACAGCTGTCAAGTATTCTCAAAACAGGCTTCATTTGTATTTATACAGTAAAACCTCAATAATAAGACCAGTGGGACACTTGACAACTGGTCTTAGTTTTGAGATGGTCTTATTATTTGGGTGGTCTTTAATTGAGGTTTTACTGTACTGAGAATCACTATTTAGTAATTATTAAGGCACATGGTATAGTATACAATGCAATTAACATTTTTGGCAATTTTTCATAGTGCCTGGTCATCACACATCAACTCTTTGATCGTTCGGTATTTATGCGCAATTATGCTCTTCCGGGCCAAAATTACCATTCGGTATTTGGAAATCTCAGACTCTGGTATTGTCAGAATTAGTTACATTGAAATAAGAAAGGATATTTCAGTTCCGACAGTATTTCCAGAATCTGTTTTTTCTCCCGATTATCCTGTACCCTAATCATACAAAATATCTGGTAATATAATTATAAATGCAATTAACAACAATCGTTAACATAATAGCTAGCAAATCGTTTTCTGCACAGAAAAACAAAACAAAACAATTTCAACTATTCTGAGGAAGGCTTAACCATTCATATACTAACTACATGCACAATGTATATATTAACACCTTCATTTAGCTCTTTGTGAATAATAAGTTTAAATTTAAAACAAATGTCAAATGCTCAAGATATCACAGGGGAACACAACAAATGTCATGTCAAAGCAAAACGTTGATTTATAAATTTTTATCTTCTTTCAAATCATCCATGCATTTAATGGAAAATGGATTTCTGTGCAATGTGTGGTAATTTGTTGCGAGTTTCATAAATAATCAAAGAATAAATCATTTTCCAAAAATCATGGAATTCAATCATAACATTACAAAAAGCAATTACACATATTAATACTGATTTTAGTTGATTGTAGGTTACTATTCAAGCTCTGATTAAAAATATAAAAAAATACAACTCAACTGACTAAACATCTAAACCATTTGACAATACAAGTCAAAACTAGTCATTACTAGTAACTCTAATTCACAATATCGTCTCATCAATGCCTGCACTAATTTCAACAAATGAAGAAAAAATATGAACAGTATAACATTGTTCAACTAGTTTAGACAACTGGCAACATTAGAGTACAGAGTCTGCTAAAAAGTGTAATTATATTCATCTATTTTTATTTAAAAAAACATATTTAAAAGAATATATTACTTTAGTGTCATTTTTTGGAACACATGCGCATGCTTCCCAACTTTCTTTGACCCTCAATAGGGTTTTTCCAGATTTCTAAGTGGGAGATTTGGACTTTCAAGTGGGAGGAAATTTGCGGCCTAATTTTTAGCGGCGCGCGCTGTAAATATGTTAGTTTTTTCTTATGTATGGTGATTTTAACCTCACTATATAAAAAATACAAGCAAATATAACAGTTTTATATTTATTAGAATATCAAAGTTAAATTAGAACAGATAAAAAATTACATTAAACATACATACAATCTATCACAACAATAACATCATACATACATATACATACATACATATATACATGGTCTGCCACAAATGCTGTAAACAACACTTCTGCATATGTCACCTTCTTGGTGAGTGGATCTTGGACGGCAGTAAACATAGATGATATCGATGGGGTGGACCTCGTCGACTTCATGTTACCTACATGCCCTGGAGTCAAAATGTGACGTTCAACATCATTCTTCCCACCATTATAAATTCCAAAATTTGATTGGCACAACTTGCAGTATGCATACTGCTCACCTTTGTCACTCCGGACAATACATCTGTTGGTTAAAGTCCACACATCGTTAAATTTACACACATACTTTTTTCTCTTAGTTGGAGTTGTAGAGTCTGAACCTTGAGCTTTCCGTTTAGTCATGATTATGCACGTTAAACAATTAATTCTTTTTGATATGTTTGATACGAGTTCTACGAAAGAAATGGGGAGACACATTTCATTCAGATTCACGATTTCGTACTAAGGTATGTTGAGCAATCGCAGTTTTCCTGCTCATAAACGCCGATTTAAAAGGACGTTCTTAAACAATGAACATCAAAAATACTTACCGCATGTTTTAATTGCTGCTCTCCTTTTAAAGTTCGTAATTGCATGGCCCCCGCGCCAATTATCGTCTATAATTCGTTGTCTTAATAATTGTCCGAGCAATTAACTTTCACGCCTTTCATTCTGTATTTCGCGCAATGTGAAGGTCGTTCTCGTTCACGCGAGACTGAAATCGAGCGATTTGATTGGCTCATTGCGAACATTCGGTATTATTCGGATCTCTTTGTACGATTCTATCTCTGGACTCGTAAACATTGGTAAACCCGATCAAAACACAGATCTCCAGCTGTGTAAACAATGACCCGAAGCTATTTTCATTACACATAACATCCGAAATTCGTTTCGTCGGGTTATATTAGGTTTCAATCGGGGCCGTCGGGTTTTAGACTTGGAATCGGGAAACTCCCGATTCAATCGGGATGGTTGGGAAGCATGCATGCGCTAGTGAATAGTTAGTGTCTTCACATAAAGGATAAATCACATCTTAAGATTTTTTTCATTGATTATTATTTTGTTTATTGAGAAATAAAGTTTGTATTGTTTAAATAACATTGAATCATTAATTTTGAAAACTTGATTTAAAAACATTCAAAAACGATGCAATATACGTGTTTCTACTTAATATACTTAATATAATGATGTAATTACTATTGGCAAGAGAACAAATGCTGTGCCCAAATAAGGAACAAGCTAATATCATTGGTTTGTCATATAATTTGTTGTGATAGTTTGCTTCACATATAAAAAATTCCTTACGAAAGATAATAGGAAAGGGGTAAAAACTGATAATAAAGATAAAGAAAGTATGTGTATACAAAAGTAGTAACCATGCTGACAGAATTTGTGTACTTACAACAAACAGACCCATGAGGTAAGGCATCCAAGAATACAAGATATAAAACATTATACATCCATACACAAATACTATCATACATTTAGCATTCAACTAAAGTTTATTCTGTATATCTCTAGATAGTCACTGACATAAGTACTTGGCATGGTGATTAATGTGATCCTCTACGAATGTTGCAATGAAGAAATAACTGTGGTCATAGCCCTGAAATATAAACAATATAGCAATGCTGTAAATGGTACATAAGATGGAGATTTATTCTGTTGGCTGTTATTGTGTTATTTCATAGCCAAGCCAATTGTAATCAAATAAAATGCCTCAGTATCCATTACAATCAAGTAAACAATTGTACGAAAGTATTTAAGCAGGCATGAGAATGCAAAATTTCAAAATCAGCTGAAAATTCTGCAAGGGGTCCAGGGGGCTGCTGAAGCTCCTGGCTTTTAATCATCTAAGATGGCTTAAATTGTCCCAAAAACGGCCCTTGCATGCGAAAAGGGCGATCTTAAATCAGTCCATGCATTTATCATAAATAATCCATTGAAGAATTGTATCTTATCAAAGATGGGTCCATTAAACAACTTGTGTGAAAGATTTTATTCATCAACTGTCCATATATTATCAGAAATAACCCTTTTGTTAAGACGTCAACAAATAAAACTGAGCGACATTTTCTAAGAAATGTTTACAATATACCGTATAACTAGATATTTTTGCAACACACATATAAATTGTGAATCAGCCATTTCAGTCATTTTCCCCAAACAGAATGTTCGTAAATCACTAAAATGGGTCTTGCTACTATACGGCAGTAAAGTATGAAAATTGTTCTGTTGTGAGCACGGAAAATTATACTGGCTGACATTTTTGTAACATTCTTAAATTCGCAATATTTGCAAAAAAATACCATGTCACGAACTTTACCGCTTATACAGTACATAAACAAGACAGGACACTAACCTCTCGTACTCTCAGTACAATGGGAACCTTATTGGAGGCACAGGCAGCAACAAGATTGTCAGGTAAGAGTTGTCCTTCGGTGTAGAAGTTATCTGCCTTTCCTTGATCCACCAGAATGTTCAATGGAGGGCCGTTGTAACTCTTTGCCAACTCTGTGGCATCGTGTTCCTGTATGAAACATGGACATAAATGAATGCTGCTATGGGATTTACAACCTCTTCTGTAAGTGACGTCATTTCAAGAAAAATGTGATGTCACTATTTGCAAGCAGGAAACAATATTTACACCATATGGTCACTTCGTTTTCATACTGCCATATGGGGCAAATATTGCTTACTGTCAACTTACATGGCGACGCCACATGTGACGTTTTCTGAAAATGACATCACTTAAAGAGGTTGGAACTCGTTCAGAGGTGCTCAAATGATATTCAACAAAACAATCACAATGCTGCATACGGGACTATAAGAAAAAGATCCCAATTGAAAAAGTTGTTTAAAGAAAAAAAGGTCAACAAAATATCACTGTTCTACTTCACTTCACCACTCAAGAGCATGAACTTATTTTTCAATTTATATATGCTCAGAATATGCAATGATTAAGACCTAGAATTTTTAGTTGTATGAGACGGAATAATGAAGATCCATTAAATATCACATTCCAAACATTTTTTGCCCATGGGTACAAGATAATTTCAGAAGACTAGCCTAACAAGTTCTATGTTCCGCATGAAATAAAATTAATATTTTACAGATAACATCTGATAAAGGGAGGCCAAGTGGTCGATTTGAAGAGTGCCCTACTCCTGACCCAAAGATCATGGGATTGAATCCGGACTCCTGACCCAAAGATCATGGGATTGAATCCCGACTCCTGCCCCAAAGATCATGGAATTGAATCCCGACTCCTGCCCCAAAGGTCATGGGATTGAATCCCGACTCCTGACCCGAAGATCATGGGATTGAATCCAGACTCCTGACCCAAAGGTCATGGGATTGAATCCCGACTCCTGCCCCAAAGGTCATGGGATTGAATCCCGACTCCTGACCCAAAGATCATGGGATTGAATCCCGACTCCTGACCCAAAGATCATGGGATTGAATCCCGACTCCTGACCCAAAGATCATGGGATTGAATCCCGACTCCTGACCCAAAGATCATGGGATTGAATCCAGACTCCTGCCCCAAAGGTCATGGGATTGAATCCCGACTCCTGACCCAAAGATCATGGGATTGAATCCCGACTCCTGCCCCAAGATCATGGGATTGAATCCCGACTCCTGACCCAAAGATCATGGGATTGAATCCCGACTCCTGACCCAAAGATCATGGGATTGAATCCTGACTCCTGACCCAAAGATCATGGGATTGAATCCCGACTCCTGACCCAAAGATCATGAGATTGAATCCCGACTCCTGACCCGAAGGTAATAGGATTGTGTCCCGCCAGTCAACTTCACAATCACTGAAGTAAGAATAAGTACTGGTTAGTAACCAACAGATGTAGTCATCGAGAGTAACTTTATAAGTTGAGAAAGATGTTAACTAAATTAAGTGTCTATCTTACCTTCCATTTACTTTGGTCACTACCAAAATAACCACTGAATGCTTTGACACCCCAAGGAGCTTTGACAGGATTACATATAGGTGCAAATGCACTCACAGATTGGAATTTACCAGGGTTCTTCATGGCACATATCAGAGCTCCATGACCTCCCATACTGTAAAATATAATCAGCTATATGTCAGGGTTATTAATATACTGACAGTAGGGCAATGTTTTTATGAGTGGTGGCTTTATCACGTTTTAATCAGCACCTCAATGGTTTGTAGAATGGGGCCTTATTCACAAACATAATAAGACTGAAACTCAGACTAAAACTTATAATATGCAAACAGTCAATTTTAACAGCGTTTCGTTGTCATCGTATCTAAACGGATACAATTTTGTCTGAATGTTTCTTGTTATACACTCTGCACTCTTGCCAAGTTTTATCAAAACCCATTCTGTAATAACAACTTAGGAGCAAACTGAACATTTACCATTTTCAAGTCTAAGTCTGAGATTCAGTCTTAAAATGTTTGAGAATAAGGCCACTGTACTATGATGTGCTCCTGAAAGAAACACGAAACATTCCTATAATAATAATCAAGAGGTGGAGAACACATGACTTCAGATATAACATCTACCGTACATACAAATCAGTATGAAGAATACAGACCTCGTCCAGAATTCCAGTAACAGCCCACTGGTTATCTATCGTAAGTATCTATGACCGAGATAAGCAAGGTCTCTGGTGAAAATATTTGAGAACACAATTCTTTTTTTTCTAATTGTTCTCAACTTCTTAACGTAATGAAATAACGAAGCACATAACCCAATTAGGCAAACACCCACTAATTGTAAAATTGTTTAAGTTAGTATTATACACCTATCAATGTTCCAACCAAGGGGAGCAGAGGGCATATGGGGAACTTTAGAAAGTGGATGATTTCAGACAATTGAGAATACGAAAGGTGGAGTGAGACATTGCCCTCTTGACTTGTCTAGAAAGTACTTCCAAACCAGATTTTTGATGGCTTGAATAGCTCCTGCCCTAGGGATTTTGACAGAACTTCCAGGAATGGTATTTAGACCACAAATTTTGCTCTTTGTCTGAATTATCTGGGTGTGTCCACTGCCCCACTCCTGGGTGATAGGTGACTTAGACATGATACAAAATAACACACAATAGTGTACCTGTGACCAAATATGGACATCTTGCCTTCAATTGTCTTGAAATTACTGTCGATGATTCCAGGTAACTGAAATTAAAATGGTTTAAATTTATCAACAAGAGTGCCAAACTGTCACAAAATACGCCCGTCATAAGTCAGAGGTCAGAGTTAAAACAAGACAAATTTTAGGTAATTTCTAAAATCAAAGGGTGATAACTTCCGGGTGACATGAGCGATATGGCTGGTTATCGAAGTTGGCCGAGATAGTATGCTCACATACATTTTCACAAAGTTAGGTGAAGATCAGATGAAAACTGTTTGACTTGGAGAGCGGACATCGCTAATTTGGCAAATTTTGGATAATTCAAGGGCCATAATTCCGAAGTGCTGGGGGCGATGTGGCTGGTTATTGAACTTGGCCGAGATATTATGCCCACAAACATTTTCACGAAGTTTGGTAATGATCGGAAGAAAACTCTTTGACTTAGAGAGCGGACAAGGCTAATTTGGCCAATTTTGGATAATTCAAGGGCCATAATTCTGAAGTGCCTGGGGCGATGTGGCTGGTTATCGAACATTGCCGTGATATTATGCCCACAAACATTTTCACCAAGGTTGGTAAAGATCGGATGAAAACTCTTTGACTTAGAGAGCGGA
Source organism: Mactromeris polynyma (assembly GCA_032209605.1). Taxonomy (NCBI): domain Eukaryota; kingdom Metazoa; phylum Mollusca; class Bivalvia; order Venerida; family Mactridae; genus Mactromeris; species Mactromeris polynyma. The sequence goes on from JASFXZ010000024.1 coordinate 9,565,552, forward strand.
AACCATGTGGACGCCGCCTGCCCGCCACAGGCGTTCCCATAATACGTCCCGGAAAAACGGGCGTATAAAATGGTTGTATCACATTAGACCCAAATTAACACACGAGGGCCATGACGTCCCTATATCGCTCACCTGAGTACACAGCCATTATGGATGATTTTTAGTAATGTGTCAATAAATTGGTCTAGGTTCACTCAAAATCGACTTTATAGCAGCATAGGAGTAGATGTTTTGCGATTTAAAAAGCTCCCATGACCTACTTATCCTGCAGACCAGAACAATTAATGCAACTTTGAAAGACTGGCACATCATTGAAAGAGGGTCATTCCTGTGAAATTTGGACAAAATCCATTCATGAGTTTAGGAGATGTTTAGAGGTAAAAGTATTTTATGTTAAGACAACAAGAAATTGTCTTGTGTTTTGTGTTTGAAGATCTATTCATTATAACAAAGCTGCGGCCGTGGTCCAGTGGTTAGTGCGCTGGACTTGGAACCCGGCGATCCGGGTTCGATTCCCCGTCGCGGCAGGTCATACCCTTCCATGAAAATTTGACTAAAATGTTGATTTTCCTCCACATGTGGAGAAGTTGCCGGCTCCTTGTGGAAGGGTAAGTTAGTACTGGTTAGAATTCAATCCAGGAAAAACTGGTTAGGTGAACAGGCTGCCGTATATAACTGAAATATTGTTGAGAAACGGCGTTAAACACGATGAAACAAACATCATTATAACAATATTACTGGTAGTGTTAAATGTACTAAGGTTTTATTTCATCCAGCTTTAAACAAATTATGAAAGACATTTACCTCATTTGTAATGTAGGAATACATTCTATAGTTTGTCTTCCATTTATCTTCTGTAGCATCAACATAGAAACCAGCACCCGATCCAAAATCATAACTGTCATCTTCCCCTTCAATATTTACATCTCCTGAATAGTAAAATAATGTACACAAAGTAACAGGAGGAATCAATTAAAGTCATGAAGTCACTCCTGAATTGAGTCATCAAAAATGCTCCCAATATAAATTATCTTATTCTCTAATTTTGCAAACGAGATTTCTTAAACATTTGCACAGACGACCTTTGACTAAAAAGGAAGCGTATTATGTTCATGACGAGAAAATTGATAATACTGTTGAAAAGAGGTTACACTGAGAACTAGATGAGTCTGTATATAGGATATGGACACTCCTAATATGGGCTTTCAAGTGTTATTGATCGGAAACCCATTTTATCAGTCGATATAGTGGGCCATAACTCCTCTACAAATAGGTGGATTGTTACTGAAATAAAACTTGACCTTTATTTTATTATCCTATGCTTATATAATTCATCCATCCTTTCAAGAATTATCGATTAGCAACAATGTTTTTGCACGGACGGATGCACATACGGACAGGGGAAAAACTTCTATCCCTTTGTCATTCTTCAAATTGGGCATAAAAATATTTCCAAAACCTTATATGACTACCCAATAAAGAACAACCCACTCACCAAAACAAAATGTCACACTTACTTGGACTTGTGTCAGGGGCAACAATAATGATTCCTTTCTCAGCAGCTACTCTCTGTGCCCCAGCTTTGGTGACAAAATTCTGCTCAGTACAAGTCAGCCCTGAATACATAACATAACAGTATCCAAATAAGGCACATACCGTACTTACTGTACTATTTGATACTCAACTGAAGTTATACCACACAATTGCATTAAAGTGTTCATTTTCATCTGTAGTCAATTTTAAGGTAGTTTGACGTGTACACTAAGGATATAAATTTGCTATACGCTAGGTATATAATTTTATATAAGTAGCATATATAAATTTGCTAAGTATATAATTTTATATAAGTATAATAAATTTGACAGAGCTTTAAAGAACAATTACAAGTAAATAGTAAGATACTATGGATCAGTTCTTATAGGAAGACAACATGTGACATACAATGAGGGTATGCAGAAATCATGAACAAATCATGGAAAAGATCATCTAATATGGAGATATAATTGTGATATCATAAGATTTGCCACATAGTTTACTATTTGAGTAATACTGAAGTCAAATATTGTATTCTCACAGAATAAAGATATCATACGAAATAATACAAATAATACTCCTTACCCGAGAGCCAGTATAGCACTGGAACTTTCTTCTCTTCTGCTTGTGGTGGTATGAACACACCAAACTTCATGGTACATTTACATTCAGAGCTGAAATATACATACATGTACAATGAATATATTTATCAACAACAACAATACTGATCAGCGAGTCGTAAATCTCAATTCTTAAAACATGCCAGTGATAAAACTAATAGACAGATAGTAAGTATAAAATCGATTGACTTACAAATTCTACAGCACACACAATATGCTGACTAACAGTTTTTAATGCGTTGATACATTTTATTTTAGACGTGTCTTTATTCATAAAAACATGAGTACAGTTTTATATTGTAGTTCAGTTTGATATCCTTCAATATCATAGTCCATCACATTAGTTAAAAAAAATTAAACTTACTAATTTTACATCAATTGTGAAACAAGACTTAAAACTAATCACTTTAGGTAACTGCTTCCTGGCTACCAACCAGTACTTTCGCTAAATTTATGGATTGTGAAGTTTGTGATCAAACCCTGTTCATAGCAGGGCTCAACCTCATGACCTTCAGATCAGGAGTCAGACGCTCTACCCCTCAACCACTGCGCCTCCCATTGGCATCGTACTAAATTTACTACTACCAGTCATAACTGCCTGGTGAAAACAATGCTCAGATATACGTCCTTTTGCACTGAATAATCAATTACTGTACCTTTCATGTGTAAATACTTTCTGCATACCTCCAAACATCTTGTTACTGGATACCTCTTTGATTGTAGACATTTTGTATGATGTGTTTCTGTAACCTGAAAATAAACATACTATAGTTTTTCACTTTGAGTGGAAGGGTGACAACGCCCTTTCAGAGGGAAACCTCGTGTCTTCAGGGAGAATAGGGACGTAATAATTTGAATGACAAAATTTACATAAAATTCTGTTTCCAAACCTTGCAGTCATCACCACCCTGGGGTACACATATGGAAATGACCAATTCAGTGAAATTTGTGATATAATAGGTCAATGTGTTTGAATTTCTGAGTGAAAATATCAAGGAAGTGAGAAAATAAACCCTGGGTGAAGAATAGGGTCCTGGGAAAATATTAACACTTTACCAGAGGAGGGACTTGGGCCAAACTGCTACAGAGGCACTATAGTGTTATACAAACAACAAGAATTGTGAAGATTCCACAAAAAACAGGTTTTATAATGCAAAAGAATTCTAACTAGCAAAAATAAACCCCCTGTGAACAACTTTACATGCTGATAAACATTCCTGTACACTTGCAAGACCCTAGCTAACATACTTTTGGAGAAACATGTGACTTCTGCCCGCTCCTCTGAATTCGCCTATCTAATAACTTGAGTTTTCCATTTGAATACCTTGTTCTTAAGTCAAATAATTTATCAATAGATTTATATGCATGAATATCATATATAATATATATCACATGAAATATATTCAAAACAGTTTCACCACAACTTAAACTTTCATGAGTTTAAACAAATGCAAGGCTCAAACACACAACTTTGGTTTGTGATCTTGACCTAGGGCCGATGCGTTTCAATCATGGGCTCTGCCTATCAGCTCGATGAGAAGACAATGTGACCAAAGTTTCATAAAAATCCTTTATAGGAAATATGGGGCTGAAACAAAGTGTGACAGACGGAATGAGGGGTGGATGGATGTATGAACTGACAGATATCGAAGGCAAAAAACATACATCTACCCCTAGTATCATGGGAGTGACATAATACCAGTAAGTTGCATGAATCTAACTAAAATACTTTTGGAGATACCAATTATTACCTAATAAACGTTACATTTTGAGAAGAGGGGGTGTTTAATAAAGGTAAAAATTCATTAAAACTTACATATTTTTTAAGTCTTATAAGCATCTATTAGAATAAGTATGGTACCCACTACCCGTTCTCAAACCTTCGCTAGCCTAAAATATCTTCCAAACTATCACCTTTGATCGACCCGATGGTATTCAAACTATCACTCACTTTCAAACTTACTGTAACATCACAGAGAGCACAGTATTATGTCACGAATGCCAGTCTTACATCTGCCTACATGACCTTTGTCATTTGCCTCAATTCACCCAGTTTTGAAGTTTTAAATATCAATAGTGGACTGTTTTAGAGTTCAAGTGCTAAAAGCTTAAAATTCAATCGTAACAGATAATGCTTTTATTGTGCGAACATTGCTTTTTATAGTGTCATTTTGATTCTTTGATACATTGGATTTACGTGTGATGGATATAAATGACGGATCAAAGTAAGAATTTTTTGGGGCTTTTTTATTCGAAATAGGGGGTGGGGGCCGTTAATTAGGGGAGGGGCGTTTATAAAGGAATACTCGGTACGTGCGACACAAATTTTCCACGACCTTCCCAACAAACATTTCATATCGGCCCGACGTCGTCATGTTTGCTGGGTTTATGCTAATTCTAACTAAGTCAATGCCCATAACTATGCTGAAATTAAATTCCAGGAAAAACAAAGGCTCAGGTGCACAACTTCACATGCTGATAAACATTTCTGTACACTAAAAACTGTCACTTCAAGACTCTAATTAAAATACTTTGCAGATAAATGCGTCACAAATTTTGCACACCCTTTATGCTTATTTGAACTAAGTGAAGGCCCAATAACGCTGCTCTAATTGGGCTCCAACGCAATCGAAACCACAATACAGATTTGATGGACATGAATCAATGATATAGGTGTCTATAAGTATAGCAACCATGAAACTTCAGATAAAAAAATGAACCATCCTGGTAAGCTGAATGAGTAAGGGCTTAGGCTACTCAGTACTGCCTATGTAAATACTTCTTTCCCTTATCAGCTATGCTTGATGGCAGAAGCTGTGCCATAAGTAAATTGTCTATATTTAAGAGGCGAATCATGAATGTGTCATGTTGGATTGATGGCGAATTTGTACATACAAGACACACCGGGTCAAGGTGCATCATGTGTTTCACAAAATCAGCAGCATTTACGAATCGTTTGCAAATAAAAGTGTTTCATTCTTGCAGTAAATTAATTAATCTTGATGTAGCGACAAATGTTGACAGATGACATTTACCTTTTAACGGTGAAAACTTTATAAATTTCTGAAAAATTGCAATTCTCACTCCCAGGTGACCGAACAACATCAAAAGGATAAGCGTTCACAAAACAAGTAGTCCATTGAAAACATCATGAATAATTAACCTAAATGATAAACAATGTCAAATTAATAATATAATACGTGAAATAGATGATACAGTTAAGTAATTTATTGTCTTAACACCGCTAAAATATTCAGACATTTAAAGTGTTTACTTTTTCGCTCCATGATACAAAATAGTCCATTCAAGATGGCTGCGCCCATGCAATTAGCAAAGTGAAAGTTGGTCTACAATATTGTTCTGCCGATATTGTTGTGTGAATGTGTTTCTGTCAGTCGTGAATGATTTTGTCGATAAACGAAGATGACAGAAACAGGAAAAAGTAGACGATCAATGTTCTTGGTTTACATGCAATGCTGTAAGTATCGCCACGGTGGCAGTTTCAGTTATCAATATTCAATATAAATCAGTAAATGAGCACCGCTGTACGATTTGCAACCTCTTCTTTAAGTGACGTCATTTCCAGAAAACGTCACATGTGACGTCATCATGTAATAACAGTTAGCAATATTTGCCCCATATGGTTATTTTAAAAAAGAAGTGACTAAAGTATATGGAGTAAATTTTATTTCCTGCTTGCAAAAAGTGGCATCTCTGTTGCCTTTTCTTGAAATGACGTCACTTAATACGACTGAATGGACATTTTGTTATGAAATATCTTCGTCATATTTTTGTATAAGCGGATCGGTGTGCAGTACTTAGTAAATGGTTTATTCTGTCACTGAAATTAAATTCTAAGTATCTAACAGCACGACGGTTGTTCTGATTTTTTTCGTTATTAATAGTTTATCGTATTTGCATGACTGAAGTATTTACATTCATTAGTTTTAAATTTAATTTGTATATAACTTAATTATTTCATGTTGTTTGGTTTACTTCAGATTTTGTTACCATAGCAACCATCCTAGGAACTGGCATCTTAGGTTTGTATGAATATATTTTCTGTTGATATCATGGAATTGTGTCGCCTTTTTGATAACATGAATCACTTTAAATATAATACCAGGAAGCAATGTTACTAACATAACTGTTATTATAAGTTTCAAGAATCTCTTTTCTTTTAAGGTTATAAATATGATCTGTCTCTGGGTGTAGCTTTTGTTTATGTCATTGGTTGACATATTAGGTTCTTGTATTGTGAATACTTTAACATATTTTTCTATCTATCTTTTCTATATATTTGATGTACAGGTAAATTGAGGAGGATATTTGGAAAATTGTCCTCATATTAAGTTATTATGATATAGTTTCAGCAAAACTGTCTTACATCCTGACATGTCTGGTAAAATAAATTGTAAATTTTGCAGACATAAATATTTTTCTTGGTTTAATTAAGGCTTGTTCCACTTGGTTGACAATGTTACAATCTTCATGAAGTTAAGTATATCATACCTGTATGGTGTTTGTTAAATACACACACTGTAATTCTCACAGTTTATTTTCAGGACTTCCTGTTACATTGACTCATGCTGGTCTGTATCCATTCCTCATTTCATTTATTCTCGGATCCATCATGCAGGTATATAAATCATATACAGTATATATGATCTTTCTTCTGACGTTTTCTGTGGCAATGTACACCTGTTATCAATTTCAGCTCTATACATTTGTAAATATCAGAAGAGTATTGAATGAAACTAAGTTACCTAACCTGGGTTGCGAGTAAAACCTATATGTGCTATGCTAACATTTTACAGAAAATGCAGTTTTTTAAACTGTGCTTATGACATTTTTATCTTGTTCACTTTTCTAAGAAAGATTACAATCCAATTTTTCAAAACATATACAGTTTGATGTAAGCACAAATGCTGAATCAATTTTAACCTGACCACATGTCGGGAATTTTCTAGACAAGTTACATGAAGAGTTGAGCAGTCAGTAATATTTACTCACTAAAAAATTGATTGTGAAACTGTTAATCGGTGTATTAATGGGTTTTATACCATCTTTCATCAAAATTATATTTTGTAGTTATAACTTATATTTAGCGTTTGATGTTAAACTACTTTAACTTCTTTACCAGAACTGAGTTACATCAGTTTTGTGTCAAACTCTTGATGCATTTTTTTCACATACAATGAACTTATGATTACAGTTTATAATATTCAATGTGTCAAATTTGACATAATTTATTGTGATAGTACTGATTAGTCAATGTGATTGGCGCTATGATCGAGGTAGTGGCAACAGCTTGTATTGATCCCATTGTTAACATTTGTTTGTATCATAAACAAGAAATATCTTTGAAAAAAGATAAACGGCGTAGATAGAATGATGTTTAATGAAATAAGGTTTTTGCAACATGTTGAAAAATAAATCCTTACATGAAATTAACTCTGACCTGTATATACTATAATCATGGACCTGTTTTATCAGGGTCATTTTGTATATGCTTAAACATATTAACTTCTACTGGTAAAATTCGAACTGCTAACAAACGCACATTTAAAAAAAAACCTGTTTGGTGCCTCTTGGGTGAACCAAAGCCCCGTTTGGTGTCTCTTGGGTGAAAATATGTTTGGTCAGATTTTAAAAAGCCCGCCTTGAGGACAACATTTGGTTGTATTACATAAAATGTTCATCCATACTAATAATAGAATTCAGAATAATATCACTTGCTTTACATTTTATGTTGTATTGTCTTTCACATATAGATACAGTAAAACCTCACTTAAAAACCACATCAACAATAAGACCACCTCTAAATTAAGGAAAAAAATTCAAGTCCATAATTTACTGTTTCGCTCTTTATTCAACCTCAATATTAAGACCACCTCAATCTTAAGACCAGTTTTCAAGGGTCCCAAGGGTGGTCTTATAATTGAGGGTTTACTGTATTTGGTTGGAAAAGGATGTTTATAGGAAACACATTATGCAAATGCTATTTTTATTGTTTATTATCATTTACTTTCTTTGAATTTATTGACTGTTACCAATTCATCATGGTGTAATGTATAGAAATAAAAACCTGAGAAAGTAGTGCAGAGAAGGCTATATATGTATTCAAATAGCATCTTCCACGTGGATCTATTTGGTTCCAAATGAATCTTAAATGAAGGAGATGGGGAAAGATCATAGAAATGAACAATAAAACTTTCAAAGAAACAACGACACACCACAGCATCACAGCCTTGCAACTGGCGGTATAATGCCGGGGGAGGGGGTACAAATAAGCAGAATTCTGGCCTATCCATTACATTTTACAGTTGCAGAATAGTTAGTAGACATTATATCCTGAATATGAAACTTAAGTTACCTCCATGAGTGCCATGAGGAAATGTTTGTCATTTTATGATTCAGTACTTATTATCTTATTGTTTCAGGCATTGCTGATATACTTCTTCACAGATCTACTACAAAGGGTGCATGCCATTCAGATGAAGTCATACAGTGTAGGTACATATAGTTATAGTATTGAACTATTTTGTTAATCAAGGCCCACAACCCTTTTGGCTTAAGGTCTGTTATATCAGTAAACATAGTAACAAAATGAAAATTTGGCGGAAATATAATTAGATCTTCTTTACTAAATCTGAGGTACAAAATCTTTGCACCAAACTGTGGTCATCATGTGATAGAGCTGTCAATAGACATGATATTGATGTATATTTGATTCATTTCCTTCAATCGATTATATATATTTTTAAAAAATCAATACTTATGAATAATGAATACATGCCTGAAAATTAAGAAAATGAACCAAAAACAAAAATGGAAGTTGGTGCGCTATCAAAAAGCTAAGCTATGCTTAAACACTTCGCTGTTTAATATTGGATGAAATCGGGGTGGTTACAAGATTTCCTGTCAGTGGGGTGGAAATTATAGATCCAGTTGCAAGAGGCAATTTTCCCTTGTTCAGAAGATCTTGATACCCACACCAACTGCACTTTCTTGCTGATTCTTCGAGAAAAATCTAGCACATGTTGCTCAATGTATTGCCTTGCTTAATAAATATATCACATTAGGATAGGTAATTTTTTTCTGCTTCAGGTACATAATACATTTAAAAGCCTGCTAGATTTTAGGGGGGATGCACCCTTCCTCCAAGACCCCAATGGAAATTTAATCCATGATAATGTTGAAAATTCGCTCAAACAATATCTGAATGTGTGTTTGTTGTATAACATACATTCTTACGTTCTTACTATTATACAGGAAGATGTCCACCCATTGAATGAAGAGACAGAATTTCTGATGGATGATGACAACGATGATATTGCTGATGAGTCAAGTGGTAAATTATCATACCATAGATTCTCATAACGGTTGTCACTATTTCATATCTAGCTTGGGTTGTGTATATAGAATATGAGATTAATTCAACAGAGCTATGTTGTGACACAAATTAGTATTGAGTCAAATTATCAATACTTCTGACAATAGTGGCAGTTTAGTTGTTTTTAACCAGGTTTTCAAAGAAAACCAGGTTATTAGAATGGTGTGTCGGGCGGGAGGGCATCAAACTGGGGGTTTCCGGCGAATCACTCGAGTTCTGTTGATCATATTGTAACCAAACTTATTGTACAGTAAGAACATATGGAGAGCTGGCTTGGGATTGCTTTTGGGTTTATTCCGCCAAAGGTCAAGGTCACCGCTACTAAAAATAGAAATTTTGTTTCCGGCGAATAACTTGAGTTTCGTTGATCATATTGGCAGCAAACTTGGTGTATAGAAAGAACATGTGGAGTGCTCGCTTGAGATTGCTTTTGGGTTCGTTCCATCCATCCAAGGTCAAGGTCACTTAAAATTTAAAAATCAGTTTCCACTTAATATCTTCGCTATGCGTGTGTGTATTGACATCAATTTTTGTGTACAGTTGTTGCATATATATATATAATATATCTAAGTGTGAGTGTGTGTATGCATATATCACCTCTGGCACCTTTGCAGCATTGATGATCATCATGTATTCATTATACAAATAGAGCCTTGGTTACAAATAATTAGGCTTTGTAATAGTGATAATTATAATCATTGTGTTTAAAATTGCTTTGTATGTGCTGTATACAATGTAGATGATTATGGTAAATGATCTTGTACATAAATAAATCTATCCATCTATCTATTTCAGGTCCTGTATTGGCAGGTCATGTGATCATTCCAAAGGACGTGAATATACAACCACCTAATCTTCATTTACTTGGTAATCTTTTCCTTGGTTGTGGAGTGAGACAGTGCTTTGATATTGTATTAGTATTACAATTGTAAGTTATCATGTTTTTGATTGTTTTAAAAAGTTTTGCAGTACCGTAATAATTCTATTTAGCACCCGGGTGCTTATTAGAATCACAATCAGCTCAGAAGTTTGGGATGGGCGATAATTAGAGACACATTCAGATCAAGACATCCATTTTTGTATATAAAGTGTACAGTGGTTAATTTACAATAGCTGCGCACTGTGATATTATTATAAAGGGAAAGATAAAACTGAAATTAGGAAACTGGCAGTGTGTAGGGTAGGATTATTTTGTTTGCTTTAAGGGATGGGTGCTTATTAGAGGCCATTAAATTTCCCAATTTTGCCTAAAAATAGGGCATTTATTAGAACATGGGCATTAAATAGAAATGTTACGGTAAATTATTTTGCGTGAAGTTAAATACATTATCACTGGTGTGAGATTCACTACTGATCCAGTTTTTGCCACAACTACTTTATATATATAAGACTTGTATATGCTGAATTGTACTTAATTATCTGGATTTTATGTTATCTGTGGTAATGTTAAGAAATTGGATGTATGATACTAACTGTGTTAAATATCATTTATAAGATTTAGAATTCTAGCACATTGTTATAGATGTGATCTTCTAAGCAAGATAAATTGTCTTGAAAAGCCAATATTTTCACCTATTCCACCTGTTTATTAAGTTCCGCATCTGTGTATAAATTATTTTTCTAGGCTATTATGTTTGTTATTATAAATATGAAGCGGAGCCCACTGTCAATCACCATCAGAGCCAAATGACAAATTTGCGATTAAAGTGGCAATAAAAATTTGCAAATGGCATTGAATCTGAATGGTGAATATAAGAATTGAACAATTTATCTATTCATTAGATTAGCCATCCCATAGCAGCCTAGATGGCTGGAAGAGGTAATGTTGTGTATTTTATGAATTATGCATCAATGCGTAAGTTACTTTGTATTGATATTTTTGAACATGTAATATTTTCAGTATGGCATTATTGATCAGTTATGCTCTAGCTGGCAGTGAAGCTTATGGTTCGTTAATAGGAATTGAGTAAGTACTATGTTAAAGCAAACCTAGTCTATCTGTATAGCAGTAAAGAAGTAGATTGACTTGTTTCTCTTTCATTTCTCAAGACTGCTTACTTACTTTATCCTCTTCGTGAGACCTAGCGCATAAGGTCTTCAAAAGAGTCCACCAATGCAACCCGTCCCTCGTCCATGTTTGTACTTGGCCCTGCACCAATTTTTCTCCCTCATATCTTCCATATTTATTTGGTCGTCCACGTCTCTGCTTTCCTACTGGGGTCTATCTCATTACAAGACTGGAGATGGCTGCTGAGATGCTGATGCTTAAATAGCAATACTGATAATGATGCTGTTAACCTTGTTTCATATGAAAACTGTTGTGAAATCCATCTTGTTTGTTCTATAGGTACATTGTCGTATTTTCTATCAAAATATGTAATAATCTTTAGAAAAATGGCTTGTTTTTACCTTTATAAAGACATACTCTAAAACATTGCATTATTAGTTTATTATAAGAGCTGACTCGGCACGTAGGTCAGGATAGAAAATACTTTTATCTGATTTTTTTGGGAAACGTGTAAGAAAAAAACCATACAGTGTTGTAGAGTGCATCTGTATGAAGGCAATTTCCTCCGATTTTCTCATTTTTAGGACTAAGGATATTTTATCAAAAAATAGGACTATCTACTCTTAAAGCATGTCTACCCATTTTACATAACAATGACAAGGTAGATATTTGATGTTGGGATGATGCTATGCTGAATTGGACCTAGCCACACATTGAGCAGGTTATTTCAATTGATGGCCAAATAATAACTGCAGTACTGCTGAAAAATGGAGTTCTGTTCATAAATGTTCGTAATAAATGACTATAAGAATTGAGCATGTCAGTTTAGTGTGTCTTGCAAACAAGTAAATATCTTTTTTTAAAAACTGACTTGCACATTTGATATTGCCATAGCATTAAAAAAAATTAACAATGATTTTACAACTACTTGTTCTATGTTGTGCTGTCTGTCTGGTTATCACAATGTTAGTCTGCGCTTACCAGTGGTCAGATTTCAATGAAACTTCACATGAGCTATTGATACTAAGCCTAGTTGTGCATGTCAGATTATTTTTGGCACAGTTATGACCGTTTGGGGGCGTGGGGGAAATTTAAAATTTATTTCCTAAAAACAAGCTCTATTTGGATATTGATAAGATTTTAATACCATATTGTTTCGTTTTTATTTCAGTTATAGGTATATAATACCAGTGTTTGTATGGGTGCTAACCTTTGCCATCATATTTGCTTTAAAATTCATCCAACCTGTTGTATCTGTGCTTACATTCTTCAAAGGGAGCTTACTCTTAGGAACTGTAAGTATAATCAATATTTCATATGCTGTAAACACCTCTTGGTATTCATGATCTCCTATTAGATTCAATTAAGATTGCCTCTGGTTAAGGATTTGAATTCAAATTTGTGTCAAATGTTTAAAGAAATATGGATTAACGCCAACAATTTTTACAAGATTTTTTATGTGAGGGGAAGGATTTAGGGTAAAAAACATGTTATTTCAGTTGGAGAATGGTACTTGTAAAAGACCCCAAAAATAGCTAAACATGTGCCTTGACGGTTGTATTTTACTGAAATTATTATCTATTGGTCATTGAATAAATTCATCTATATTTTCAGGTGATTGTGACATTTTATGTCGGTGCCTCAATTCATCGTAACATTACAAATGACTACACATATTTTGGTGCTCCATTTCTTATGGGAACAGTTGCCCTAGGTAAACTAAATGAAATTCAGTCATCAGACCTTGTTTATTATACAACCTTCTATACCCGAAATAAATGCCAGGTCCCGATGTATCTTCTTCATGTCAAATTGCAATGGGCTGTTCGAAACCGTGTATTATTCAAATAAAAATTTTAACCTGATGAATATGAATGAACGAGGTCTGACTGTATGTTCAAATGCTGCAATTCCATTGTAATTTCTTATATATTGATACTTGAATCTTTAGTGATTGACTGCACCATTTAAGATGTGGAAACCTTCCTTTTATACTTCTGCAAAATGAAGTTGTAAAGGGTTATACTGAAATCAGTTTGTCTGTCCATCTGTCTGTCTGTCTGTAGACTATATCTTGTGAGCACAACTCCTTCTATGTAGTTTTCAGGGCTTTCTTGCAAATCTGGTACATTTACTATACATGATGAGAATACGTGCGTGAAGGCAGGAATTTTAATTCTCTCAAGTATTACCATAGTTATGGCCCTTATGTTGATTTTAGAAATATGTTATATGGAACAACTTCATCTCTTTATTGTTTAGTTTAAACTTATTTGTTTCACATTGATTGTATTAATACCTGGCTGCATCCTGTGTTACTAACTAGTACTCACACGTAATTCAGAGATTGTGAAGTTTGCGGTTCAATCTCAGCTATGGCAGGCTTGGAACCTGGAACCATGGGATCAGGAGTCAGCCCTGGGCTCTAGAAATCCACTAGCCCGACGTCCCGGACAAGTCTAATTGCTGATTGGGGCTACCAACAGTTGAGTAGGACTTAATCAGGGACAAGTCTGTTATGCACGCCTACTTAACTGTTAATCTGTACCCTATAATCTATGCTTGTACAACTAGCCTCCCATGTTGGAAAAGTCAAAATTAACATGTACACTAGTCCGGGACGACTGTATTTAAAGATAATTTCTTTAAGAGCCCTGCAGCCGTGTGTTCAGTTACGGCTAACCGAACCCACTCACAGTTTGCGTTGCTAACAAGTGTATTGACAGCCTCGTTTTCGGCTCACAAATTCGCTTGCTACCTCAGAGTTGTGTTAGTGAGTGGGCGTACAGTGTGCACACACTCTTTGGCAAACAGTGCATTCAGTAGCAAAACGTGTGCGGTTTCATAACGTGAGTGTCTGTTAGCCTTTCCTGAACGCAGGGCAGTAGCTCCACTCCTCAACCACAATGCATCCCTACAATTGATCATATGATTCTCGAGTGTCTTGTGTTGGCTTACTCTCCTTATGTTGATGTGTTTGATAAATCATACAATAATCAAGAAACCATTACGAAGCACTCATGCATCTAATGTGTTTAAAGTGGTCTTTTCGTACTCGGGAAAGAGCAAAATTCAGAGTTTCCACTTGTGTTGCCAGAGTTGACCATTTGACCCCTAAGATTTCCAAAAGGTCACATTTTTATCCTAATTATTCTGGCTAAAGGATCAATTGTTCTGTAAATTATAGGTAATTGGCTCTAAATGGTAAAATCTCGTAAAAAATTACATAAATGACCCTGGAGATTCAGCACCTAGTGGAAACCCTGTAAATTGTTGTGACGTTCAGGCATAGATATTTCTAGTACTGCTTAGTCTCGCTCCCAGTGTTTGTTGCATGGTGCAATGGAGGTGGTACTTTGTGATATTTAAACGAATGTTCAGGATGAACAATAGTTGCATATTTTATTTGATACATGATTTATTATGTATCGCAGGTGGAGTTGTGAATGTGATGCCAATGTTATACAGTAAAATCAGTCCTTTGAAAAATCAGGTAAAATATCTCCAGCACTTTTTTATGGCAGATTTTGGGCCAATATTCGGCCTCATTCCCCAAAGAAATATATTTTTCCCCTACTTAAGAGAGGAAATTCCCTTTCAGTAAAATTATTAATTTTTTTATAAATACCAAAGTTTGGTGATTCATGATGCAAATTTCCCCTATCATAAGGACCTGCTATACTTCCCCAAAAACTGAGAAAAAAATGGCTGATCTCACTTCTACTGATTGTAAAATGTTTATTTATTAATACATGTTTGAATGTGATTGAAGCATGCAATGCTTATTTGAATCATTGTCATGTCAGCTTCTTGGAAACAGTACTAGTGTAGATGTGATATTGTACCCGGCGAGGTTTGAACCTGTGGTGTCATTGTTGTGTCACTGACACATTATCCGCACTGTACAGTGTCTTCATTTCAATCTATTTGTCTTAAGTTTTCAAAGCTTTATTTTGTGTTTTTAAAACTTCATTGTAAAAAGAGTAGTGAAAGTTCCTATTTTATACACAATATCGCCTCAAACTGAAGCAAAAAAATCCCAAAGTTGTAGATTTGAAGTAAATTTGAAATGAAGCAAGACACATCTTTACACAGACATTATCTGAATTACTTATTATAATGTTGAAATATGATAAAGCATTTGTAAGTTTGTTAGAAAATCATGTTTTGTATACAGTTTCGATGTTTTGTGTTCCTACTGTAAATGTTATCTTCAGAGAATATGTGTTTAAAAAAACATTCATTAATTGTTAAAGACTTTGATTTCCTAGTTAGTGCTACAGCAAGGGCCTATTCTCTTTTTCAGATTCAAAATTTTCGACTCGCAATTATTCTTGGTTTATTTACTTGCACTACATTGAACATCGGATGGTAAGTGGATATACATGTACTTTTATAGTAAGGAACTTACATGTACTACTGTCAGACCTCTTTCATTTGAATTTATTGGTCCGCAATTTTATTTAGAATAACACATGGTTTTGAATAGCCGATATCAATTCGACGTGCAGACTGTATTCAACAAATGTCTCTAGTTCTGCTGCGATTCAGTTGTAGGGCCATCTGTTAAAATTGTTTGTTTGGTACAAACCCGTCCTGTGATATGTAGATGGGTAGGTAGGTAGGAAATTATTTTTCATTAATTACTTTTATGGTAATTCATTGTTCTACTATTAAAATGTAGCCGAAATATTCTTAACTCAGACACTTCAAAAACTAATTACGGGTCCTTTTAAGAGGTAGGTAGAGTTACGTCAAACAAACAATTTTTTAGGACGGCCTAGTCTATATTTTCATGATTTTTTAGGAACTTTTTTGTGAAGGCACTTGATGAATTTTATTGTGTGGTTAGGTGTTGTCTGGTCTCTGCATTATAAGTAGCAATAATATTCATATCTAAACTTGTGATGAGAAATACAGCAATTTTGTATCTTTGTCTAATCTGAATTTAATTGAATAACATCAAATGTCTTTGATAATTTTATCTGGTATCAAACAAAATTGTATATACATAGCACTATGATAACATGGGTAAACAATTACATGAACACATTGTGGATAATAAATGAATAATAGTTTGGGCATCCATTGTTGAAATGACACAGTTCTGTACTTAGCATTTGTTGAAATACCAAGTGTATGCTTTACTCGAAATACAAACTGTTGTACAACATGTGCTTACCTACAAGCAAAATACATGAATAAATGAACTTTAACAAAACTAATCAAAACTTAATTGAACAGTGAACAGTTGCGTTAAAGAATATTTCCAAAAAAGATACATGTTTATAATTATCACTTGAGCAAGTGTTGTAAGACATATGAATCTATCTGTTTGGGTAATAGTCAAGATTCAAGTAACACTTGTCATCTATCAGCACTGACCTGGCATCTGCCCCAGTTTACGTTTCTGCATAGCGATTTCCGTCAATGAACGAGTGTTTGAGTTTCTGTTACGTTTATTTGCAAACCACTTCTTAACCTGTTCTACACCAATATTCCCAGCCTGGGCAAGCATCTCTATCACGTGGCTGGTCGGGTATGGATGACTGAGGTTCTGTTTATACCAGTTCTCCATAAGTCTTATGGATTCTTTACTTAAGTGAGGCCGGAATTTCGTTGACTTTTTAGCTTGATTTTCCTTATTTGAAGTTTCCAACAGTTGTATACTTCTCTCCACACGATCCATTACTTTATGTAACTGGTTGTCATGGTGACGATTGACTGATTCCTTGTATGGTCCAGGGTATTGACTTTCATGTAAGGTACGGAACCGATCTGTCTCAATTAATGCAGACTGGTACCTGAACATACTAGATAGTTGGCGGACTTCTTCTGGATTTTTTGATTGCAGTGTGCTGAATCGGTCTTGTAGATTTCTCTCCCTTTCGAACACATTCTCTTTTTTCACTGCCTCAGTGTTAGACCCTTGCATTCCAAAGAGAGACTGAGGAATTATCTCCTTTTTGCATTCCCGATTCAGAAGAGCATGAAGATCTCCCAATATGGGATTTTTTGACATGGGGCTGTCAGGTGGTGGGGATCCCAGTAAGTTATACAAAGATTCTGTAAATCTTGAATCCATCCCAGGACTGTCAAAGGTTGAATGATTTCCAAGTTTACCAATAGGAGTTTTGGGTTCGTCTTTGACTGCATAGTTTTCATTTATTTTGTTGTCATCACATCCAATAGCAGCTTGGAGGTGTTTCAGGTTAAAGGCTGTTTCATTTGTCTCTGAAATATTACTGACTGTGTTCATTACCTTAGACATTAGCTGGTTGCTTGTACTAGTGTTTACTATTGGCTCACATTGTTGCACGACCTTTGGTACCATTGTCATGTTTGGTATTCGATTATCAAGCGGAAAGTTACTTTGGCTGTCAGTCATCTTCTGCTGTGGATGTGTGTATACTAATGATGACTGTAAAGCTGGCATGTCAAACACAGGAAGTCCACGAGACTGGAAATCTGTGTCATTCTGTGGTGGAATTAAAAATGGCTGAAACAGCTGTGGTTGAATCGTCTGCACTTGATGTGTAACTAAGCATTGCTGGAAATGAATACCACTTGTATGGTCTGCTACTACTTGTACCTGTTGGATATTCTGATTCACTGCTGGTGATAAATATGTTTGCTGTACTCGTTTGTCCACCTTAGTCTGATTGATTGGCATTGGAGAGTTCATCCAAGGGAGGTAATTTTGCTGTCTTGCATTTGAATTCTGATTTGGTGGCATAATTATGTTCATTGTTGGTTGTTGTTGTTGTCTATTTTCAAAGGATTGCTGTCTTTGTTGTGGAGAGTTGGTTGGCAGTACTGTTGTATTTGTATTATTCATATTCAATGTGCTCTGTGCATTTCTTGCCATTGTTTGATTATTGGTGTAACGAAACTGCTTTACATCATGGGACTGAATATTTTTCTGTGAATTGTGGGTAATTCTCCTGTCATTGCACATTTCACTATTTTTCTGGTAGAAAGTATTAATTGCAGCAGGAATTTGATTAAGGGTGGGTGAATCTATCCTTTGCCGTTTTGATCTGTCATCTTCTGCGTCATCCTCCAGGTGGCGCTTTATATGCTCTTGGTAGGAGGGTGGAGGTCGTTTTGTGATTTCCTGTGAAAACAATGAATATTCATTCAAACCCAGAATCATAATCAATTAAACAATTAAATCAGTTTAATTCAGATCACTTTCGTAAATTCAGATATCAAGTGAAGTATAAACTGTATTGGCTCTTGCAGTTTGACATTTGTCAAATTTTGGTTGAACTTTTGTGCTTTATTTTATCAAGTATCTCTCCCCACCTCCCAAAAAATGACACTATAATTATGCCTTAGTGCAAAGTTTGTTCAAACAATAAAAAAAAACAAAAAAAAACAACCTTTTTAATGATTGTGTAATTTATGATACTTCAATTTTAGAAATATCAAACCACATCCTCTGATATTTTTTATTCTGAAGCAATAGCCATACTTTCTTCAGAGTAATATAAAACAACCATTCCAATCAGCACTCTCAGTGCTTTGATTTATATAAAAGTTGTCTAGATACAGAAAAATACAAACTTGAACTTATCTCAGAGATTTCAACAAACTCTAGATAAAATGTGATACCTGTTACTTAATATGCAGAAAACATTGTTGCCAGAGATTAATGAAGGAACATAAGAATTGGACTGAACAAAGATTCAAAGACTGACCTGGAAATTGGAATGAACAAAGATTCAAAGAGTGACCTGGAAATTGGAATGAACAAAGATTCAAAGACTGACCTGGAAATTGGACCGAACAAAGATTCAAAGACTGACCTGGAAATTGGACTGAACATAGATTCAAAGACTGACCTGGAAATTGGACTGAACAAAGATTCAAAGACTGACATGGAACTTGGACTGAACAAAGATTCAAAGACTGACCTGGAAATTGGACTGAACATAGATTCAAAGACTGACCTGGAAATTGGACTGAACATAGATTCAAAGACTGACCTGGAAATTGGACTGAACATAGATTCAAAGACTGACCTGGAAATTGGACTGAACATAGATTCAAAGACTGACCTGGAAATTGGACTGAACAAAGATTCAAAGACTGACATGGAACTTGGACTGAACAAATATTCAAAGACTGACCTGCTGACTGATGTCAGTTTTCGACAGATAATCTGCATTGTCTGTTTCTGAATTATCTTCCCATGGACGTAATACATTTCCACCTGTATCTGATGCTGTGTCACAGTTATCTGCCCATTCGCTCAGGTTGCCAATCGTTGCTTGAGTAATATCCGATAGAGAAAGCCTGTTAGAATTGCTTAAAGTAACTGCCACTTCGATATCATCGTCTGTTTCAAAGTTCATAGATTTTGTTGTCATTTTGTTATAATAAATGGTAATAATTATCACTAATTAACTTAATTCCTCATTAATAGAAGTAACACTTGCAATGTACTCTGAATTCACTTAATTGTGACTCAATTTGTACTCCTTAGCTGCTCAGTTGATCTTTCGATGATACAATTAACTATTCCAAGTTAGTGCGCTCTAACCTTATGCATGAGTTTTACATGTCAAATTTCTAATCTTTCTTAGTATGAAACTTTTCATTTACAACTGGTAACATTTAAGTGTTGTAATTGGTCAATTTTATCAATTAACCCCGCCTTCTTTCGTATTTGTTGCTATTATTGAATGGTCACCTAACATACCTTCTCAAGCCATTGAGTGAAATCTGTGTTTTTCACACATTTATTGTTATATGTTTATTTAATCCTATAATCTAATCACATACTTTCATGTAGGATAATTGGCAAGTGATTTAATCCCTTTCTTTTACAGTTAGCTCAAAATTGTTTGAGTAACTTCTCATAAATTGCTACATATTTCACTGATCATTGATATTGTTAAGTAATAATGTGTTCCAAATTTTGTAATCCCTGATTGATGACTATTATTGTTCTGGATGGTTTGATAATTGATTTTCATAAATTATGCTGATTTTGAAGTATGACAATGTTCTAGTTTACGTTCCTAGGTGGAACAAGGGCCTTTGGTTCTCTCTGTTTTAGGGTGAGGATATAATTGTAATTTTCCATTGCGCCTTTTTTCTTTACCAATCTAAAAATGTAGCACTAGTTACACTCAGTGTCATTATGTACAGTACCACTTCATTGAACGCACCTCAAACTTAAGACCATTTAATTAATAACACTATTTCATTGACAAGTTTTCCATTTTTATTCCTCTATTATTTCATTGACAAGTTTTCCATTTTTATTCCTCTATTATGTCATTGACAAGTTTTCAAATTTTATTCCTCTATTATTTCATTGACAAGTTTTCAAATTTTATTCCTCTACTATTTCATTGACAAGTTTTCCATTTTTATTCCTCTATTATTTCATTGACAAGTTTTCCATTTTTATTCCTCTACAATTTCATGGACAAGTTTTCCATTTTTATTCCTCTACAATTTCATGGACAAGTTTTCCATTTTTATTCCTCTACAATTTCATGGACAAGTTTTCCATTTTTATTCCTCTACTTTTTCATGGACAAGTTTTCCATTTTTATTCCTCTATTATTTCATTGACAAGTTTTCCATTTTTATTCCTCTACTATTTCATGGACAAGTTTTTCATTTTTATCCCTCTTTTAACAGACAACCACATTAATTAGACTTTCTACAAAACCAATGGTTTAATCACTGTAATTCAATTATATGATAATTTATTCATATCATGAAGAGAGCTGCAAAATGTTCAGGAATATTTTTGAGTACACAAGATTTTTGACAAGCGATCAAATTATGACAAACAGAGTTATGGCCCTTAACTTTAAAAAAATGGTTTGGATGAATACTGAACATTGTGATGCTAGTATCTTGAAAACATTGAGGAACAAAACTTCATAGGAATAAAATTCAACTCAACAAGTCATGTATTTGGTGTTTTATGCTTACAGTATTTAATATATGAGAGCAGAGTTATTGCCCTTGACATAGTAGAAATGGGTATTAATATATGAGAGCAGAGTTATTACCCTTGACATAGTAGAAATGGGTAAAAGCATTTCTGGCCAAGTACTTACGTTTGGAAAGACATTCTTTGATGAAACATGTTTTTTTAACATGATTGTCTCGAGAACATAAAATTGCATTTGGGGGTCCATGGGTCAGGGTCAAAGTTGCTGTTTATATCGAGTTTGAATGTGTTGTTGTGTTAGTGGACACTAGGGTTAAGGTCAGGGTTGCTGTTAAAAATGATGTTTACTCATTAATTTGAGTTTTCAGCCTGTTTTGTCATACTTAATCATGTCATCTTGGTATCTTCATTAAAATATCAAGTGCTTTTTTTCAATCTAAAAACAGTTCCACGTAAAGAGTGTAATGAAAAATCAACTAAATCTCACCTTAGTCATGATTTACTTTATTCTTCATAATTTCTATGTAAGATTGTATACTAACATGATACATAATTATATTTCTATTTGTTAGGAGTTGGGCGGTGCTGGATATTGTGCCTCAGTTACATAAATATTCTTGTAACCATGACAACCAAACAGTTTGTTATAATGATATTTCTTTAGAAAGGTGAGCAATGGAATAAGGTAACTTCATCTTGATTTGTTTGTTCAATACTTTTGCCTATATTCAATTGTGTGTTATTTCCTACAAACATTTGGTGAGTAAAAATAAGACTCTCATGTCAATGGTTTGTGTGTTGACTTTTTAAATATATTTAGTGCTAATGATATTACTCTGGTAAATTTTCTATTAGTACAGAAACAAAGGTACTTAAAGTGAATAAGGCCTATTTCTTAACTTTAACAGATTTTAAATTCAAATATATTTTCGGCGTAGCTGTATAATATTGATTTTGACCTACATTTAAGACCAATTAGACAATTTGATTGGTTCATATTTTAAGTGGAGAGGCACCAAACGGGGTGTCTCAAAAAGATAATTCACTTTCCCGTAGCGTACCCCTCTGGCGAAATCAGAGTTCAGAAATAGGGCGATTCTTTAGACATTTAGATAGAATCTACACTGTTCATCTTTTTTAAAGATATTTCTTGTTTCTTATGTTTTCAGTGCCGCATTGAATGGGGAAATTTCAACCATTCCTCTGACCTCAGTACGTCATTCTCTTATCATATTTGCTGAATCATATTTATTCATCTTAGAAGTATTTTGAACACAATAAGTCAAGTTATGTTGGATTTAATTGCGACTGTAAACTTTTATGTAGACTGATATCAGTTTTTGTGAAATGGCTATCTGTGACAGATTTCTGTGGACAGGTTAAAGTTTTTTCTTTGAAAAAGTTTTTTTATTTGTTGGAGTTTCATGTTAACAGTTAAATTTTTTATGTGGTTGGTATTAGTTTTATATTGACTGGTAAAAAAATATATATTGACTGGTAAAAGTTTTATATTGACTGGTAAAAGTTTTATTCTGACTGGTGAAAATATTTATATTGGCTGGTAAAAGTTTCATACTGACTGGTAAAAAATATTTATATTGACTGGTAAAAGTTTAATATTGAGTGGCAACTGTTTTATATTGACTGGTAAGCATTTCATATTGACTAGTAACTGTTTCATATTGACTGGTCACTGTTTTATATTAACTGGTAAATGTTTATGTGGTTAGGTAAAAGTTATATTTGATGTATACTATTGTAGACTAGATTATTCATTATTACTGGAAGATGTTTATTTAGACAGATGAAAGTTTCTTGTAGTGAGGTTGAAATTGAATTTTAATGTACACTGGTAATAGTCCAGTCCCTGAGGACGTCCCGTGTGCAAAAAAGGTCCACAAATAAGTTTTATATCAATGTAAAGCTGAATGTTTGAAGTTTCAAAAAAATTTGGGTAGACACGTGACATCATGGTACGTTTTGAGAAATCCAAGATGGCCGCCAGATGGCCGCCAAATATTTGAAAAAACACCAATTTTCTGTGTAATTGTTAAAAATAGTAGGTTTATGGGATTTTTTCTTCATTAATGCTGATCGAATATCAAAGGGGACTAAAAAATCTTAAAATATGCAAATTTATCAAAATACTTCATGTTTTCTGCGTTTTTTAAAAAAAAGCATTAAAAATTCCATGAAATTATAGCAAAATTATAGCATATACTTACAATCTTTACCTGTCACCACGTGTACAGTGAATCAATTGGTATTTTTATAACTTGAGGTGTAAGTGTAATCAATTTCCTAAAAAAAATCGCGATGTTTACTGGCTTTATTGCGTAAACAATGAATTCATGTATGTTCAAAGTGGGTGGGGTAATTGCACAGAATATCAATGTTTCTATTGAAGGGTGATATTGTCACATCAAGGAGATATTATTACCCAAAGATAGTTATTTCTTTAGATATTTTTAGGATATCAGACTTTGAAGGTATATGTTTGTACACATTTTTTGTATTGTATCATTCTTTCGGTATTGAATTTGTTGCCATGAAAGTTTGACTGTCAAAGTTTTGCCTTGTCCTGAAGTTATAGAGACAGGGTATAAACTTACCAATAATGAACCTGATACCTTGGTAAAAGCTGATGAAATTATCACAAGCTTGTTCGAACTAATATATACAAACGAATTAAGTTGGAGATTGTCACGAACACGGTTTGCAACCAGTAACATTCCCATGAAGGGTGAAAAACTACCCGATGACAATTTATTGAAAATAATAATTTCTTATTCTCTAATGACAATTTGTATAGGCCTGTCATGTTTTACTTTCAAAACTTCTACAAATATATGTTTTCTTTTTCAAGCATGCGGTACGTGAATGTTATGGAAACACCATATTGCGTGTAACAAGCTAAATTATACAGAGAAATTTTACAACTTTATTGTATATAACTATACATCCAATATCGTGTAGGCATAGACTCTATCGCCAGCAATATGTTGACCAATGTTTACATTGTAGACCCCTTTGATTACAAAAGTAGGCATACAAGGAATGTTTAAACTTGTAAATAATATACATGTAAATGAAATGTGTGTAGGAAAAATGTGTGTCCTTGGGTAAATGTAAAAGGGTGTTGAACAATCCATGATGTAACATTTCTAACACCACATCATCCTTAAATGCACAAAAATATTACGGAACTTGATGTTATTACAAGTGTATCGTATATTGTAACCCAATTTATTTGCATTTGAACTTATGTTTTAGATTTTCCTTATTTATTAATATTATCTCATCAAAATAATCAATGTCGTTTGTGTCTACAATATTACAGAAAGAAAACAAGTCATGTTGTGTCAGCAACCATTTCATTTTTTCTTCTTCTCTAAAAAGCTATCCACACATGTGTATTGGCATAATACTTCCAACTAACGCATCTATGTAATATTACTTTTAATTAACGACCAAAACTCGAGATACTCAATAAATGTATTCATTTTTTCATTTGGCCGGAAATCTTATAATTTCTAAGAAAACCAGGTTATTAGAATAGTGTGTGTCGTTGGGCGGGCAGGCGGATGTCAAACTGTTGATCATATTGTAACCAAACTTGGTGTATAGTAAGAACATGTGGAGAGCTCGCTTGGGATTGCTTTTGGGTTCGTTACACCAACGTTCAAGGTTCCCGTTACTGAAAATAGAAATTTGGTTTCTGGCAAATAACTTCTGTTTTAATAATTATATTGACTTCAAACTTGGTGTATAGTAAGAACATGTGTCACCGTTACTAAAAAAGCAATTTGGTTTTCGTGCAAATAACTTTTGGCGTCAAACTGGATCTGGAGTAACCAGCGCACAACCAATCTTAACCTTCAAATTGTTTTTTCAAGATATTTCTTGTTTACCCTGCCTCTTCACAGTCAATAACATGTCTAAACTATTCTGTTTTTAAAGTATAATTATAATCTATTCGCAGTTGTTCGTTTTTTCCTAGACAAAATGCGTTTGAGTTTTGAAAAAAAATGTTTAAAGGCTGTTTAAATCGAATCGTGATTGATAAAAGTAATGGCTTTTGGTAGACACCATTTTCTGATTTACGATAAGAGACTTGAGCAGTCACGATGTTATTTCTTGATATGAATGTAGTATACGTCTCGCGCTTTCGCTAGAAAATAAAAAGCTCAATGGACCCGGATATTCGAATGTTGTTGTTTGTTCATACATTTAACCAATCAATCGGGCACGTTCGCATTTGTTACGTGTTAGTCCACAAGGACAGATTCTTCTGATAATGCGTTGACATGTTAAATATACAAAATGTACTGTATATGTTATACTATATACACTTGTTTTGGCAATAAACAAAATTGGATTTGTCTAGCTTGTCAAAATACGGGAACAGTAAAAACGCCTCGCCATTATCGTGCATAAAATAATTACAAATACGCCCATTTTTTGTATTTCCATTTCCAATTAAAATTACAAAATTAAATACGCAAGATAGGGCATATACTGTGGTGCACGCTAATAATTATACCGAGTAAAACATTTTCATATATACTTTCCACATTGCCAACGTACCGCAGATTTGTATAATGATTTATATTAACATTAAAATATTTGTTTGATTTTCATGTGTGTGAAATTTTAAGGATTGAATAATATCATTTCAAATACTGAGCAAAGCAATGATATGATAATAAATAACTAGTTATAATTATGAAGAGTCATAAACGATAAGTTTTGCAAAAATATCGAGCTTCGTCATTTTACGTTGAAGATACGATATTGAAGCGAATTGTATACTTTCAGTATAACGTGTGCATTATTAACGGCATGATTTCTCTTTTGCAGAAAAAAAACAATATAAAACTTTTAAAATGAATATCAATTTAATTTTTTCTAATTCTGTTGTTGTGTATTACAGTCGTTAAAAACATGTTTTAAATGAAAATTGTCCAAAAGAAACATGGGAGGGCTATGTGTCCACTAAAATGATGAAAAATAGCATGCTCTTTCACAAATGTGGCCAAAATTGCATTTCCTGTAGGCTTAAAAGTAAAATACTTTGTACTCCTAAAGATAATTAATTGAATCTAACAACGGCGTTTTTTATGTATAATGGAGAATTGTGAAGCATGACACCGTAATTTTGATATACATGTAGTTGAATTGTAGTTTCTCAAATGAATCATTGATGAGGAGATGATATTGTCTACACTGAATAGAGGTGGAAGGCAATTGACCATGACCATGACCAAATGTCACGGAAGGACAATACCTGCTCAGGCCAGGAATCAAACCTGGATTTCCCGGATGACAGCCTAACGGTCTACCGGAACGTACTGAGTTATTCGAACGAACTACATCATTTTATGGCAGTGCTCTAGCAATGTTGTAATGTGATTGTATTGTACCAACATAAGATATTGAATTATAATGATGCATATAGCATACATCTCTTTAAAATAATACAATGATAACATTTCAACTTTTTTTATCACCACCAAAACTACTATGGCAATAATATTAAACTGTACAAAAAGTGCTCTGAATGAAATAAAAATATTAAATAAACCGTTTAAAAGTTTTAATTCAATAGCTATTGCACTCGGTTTAACTTTTTTGTTTGAATAGTTGCTATGGTAACCATAACAAAAGTCAAGGGCAAATATACCTGTAACTTTTAATCTAGCATGATATGAAAACAATTGAAATAAAGATACAAACGTAATTTATAAGATAGTGTACTGTAACATAAAAACCAAATAACCAGTCAGAATGACATGCGAAAGATACTTACCCCACCCCTATTCAATATAGGTATGGTTATTGTTGACAATATTCGCTCTTATATGCCAATAATTTGAGTCACATGTAAAGTATATCTTGACAATATTGTTTCTAACAAAATATCTCGCTTAATATGGGTATTTTTTGTTAATTTCAAATATGTTTCCATGGCAACAAATTCAATACCGAAAGAATAAAACAATAAAAAAAATGTGTACAAACATACCATCAAAGTCTTATATCTTACAAATGTCTCAATAAATAAATGTCTATGGGTAATACTTTTTCCTTGATGTGACAAAATCACCCTTCACTAGAAACATTGATATTCTGCGCAATTACCCCACCCACTTTGAACATACGTGAATTCATTGTTTACGCAATAAAGTCAGTAAACATCGTGATTTTTGTAGGAAATGGATTACACTTACACCTCAATTTATATAAATACCAATTGATTCAGTGTACACGTGGTGACAGGTAAAGATTGTAAGTCGATGTTGTAATTTCGCTATTTTTCCCGCATTTTTAAAGCCTTTTTTTTTTAAAAATCCAGAAAAGATAGGATATGCTCATCAATTTGCGTATTTTTACAATGTCTTACATCCCAGTGATTGTTTATTACGATTTATGAAGAAAGATATCCTTTTACATACTCATTTTACACACAACTCAAGAAATTGGTGTTTTTTCAAATATCTGGCGGCCATCTTGGCGGCCATCTTGGATTTCTCAAAACGTACCATGATGTCACGTGTCTACCCAATTTTTTTTGAAACTTCAAACTTACAGCTTTACATTGATATAAAACTTATCCGTGGACCTTTTTTGCACACGGGACGTCCTCAGGGACTGGACTATAAAGGGTTCATTAGGACTGATAAAGTTTCATGTGAAACTAAAAAATTGCTTGTGCTCTAGTGCTCCTATGCTCATGTGGATACATTTTTTTATCTGGACTGACTGGTAAATATTGAATATTGTTAGCATTGATTGTTATATACTCCTAGAATGATATCTGTATATTCAATGCATATGTGTGTTTTTCAGATGATAAATGAGAGTTATCCGACTTTCAAGTGGGTAGCTATATTGGTTGAGCTATTTATAGTAGTCAGTATAACTGTCTCATATCTTACCATTGGTGCTGTGCTCCATCATACTTGTAAGTATATCATTATATTCTATATAATGACTAGATGATTGTATTGATTTGTTGGTTTAAAAGGTGGCGTCTATGTTGTAAAGTGGTTATGGTCAAATCACTTGCCCTTAAACACTGCAGGATCGAATCCCAACTGGGATGTAGAATTTATGAGGAAGCTTCCCAGTTGGCTTTCTGAAGGTTCTACTCAGGGGTCTGCCTGGGATATTCTTCCATTCTAAAACTAGAGATGTCTCCCTAGCTGTTCATGTGACGTAAAGCCCCATTACAAAAATGCAGTAACTGATCATACTATATTACATGTATGGTATGGCTTTTACATGTACTATATTACATGTATGGTATGGCTTTTACATGTACTATATTACCTGTATGGTATGGCTTTTACATGTACTATATTACATGTATGGTATGGCTTTTACATGTACTATATTACATGTATGGTATGGCTTTTACATGTACTATATTACCTGTATGGTATGGCTTTTACATGTACTATATTACCTGTATGGTATGGCTTTTACATGTACTATATTACCTGTATGGTATGGCTTTTACATGTACTATATTACCTGTATGGTATGGCTTTTACATGTACTATATTACTTGTATGGTATGGCTTTTACATGTACTATATTACCTGTATGGTATGGCTTTTACATGTACTGTATTACTTGTATGGTATGGCTTTTACATGTACTATATCACATGTATGGTATGGCTTTTACATGTACTATATTACATGTATGGTATGGCTTTTACATGTACTATATTACATGTATGGTATGGCTTTTACATGTACTATATTACATGTATGGTATGGCTTTTACATGTACTATATTACATGTATGGTATGGCTTTTACATGTACTATATTACCTGTATGGTATGGCTTTTACATGTACTATATTACCTGTATGGTATGGCTTTTACATGTACTATATTACCTGTATGGTATGGCTTTTACATGTACTATATTACATGTATGGTATGGCTTTTACATGTACTATATTACATGTATGGTATGGCTTTTACATGTACTATATTACCTGTATGGTATGGCTTTTACATGTACTATATTACATGTATGGTATGGCTTTTACATGTACTATATTACCTGTATGGTATGGCTTTTACATGTACTATATTACCTGTATGGTATGGCTTTTACATGTACTATATTACCTGTATGGTATGGCTTTTACATGTACTATATTACCTGTATGGTATGGCTTTTACATGTACTATATTACCTGTATGGTATGGCTTTTACATGTACTATATTACCTGTATGGTATGGCTTTTACATGTACTATATTACCTGTATGGTATGGCTTTTACATGTACTATATTACATGTATGGTATGGCTTTTACATGTACTATATTACCTGTATGGTATGGCTTTTACATGTACTATATTACATGTATGGTATGGCTTTTACATGTACTATATTACATGTATGGTATGGCTTTTACATGTACTACATGACTCTAATGTGTGGATTACCATACTGGATGTTGTGTATTTGAAACCTATGATGATGAACATTTTATTTTGTTGATAGTTATGAAGATAAATAGCTAAAGTCTTCATCCATCCTCTCTAATTCATGAGGATGGTTGCCAATTGCTTGTCTGAAATCTGGTTAGTACCAGCTGGAAAAACAGAAAGGCTGATTGCAACAAACTTACTGCCAAATACGAAAGATATACTGTCGGAAATGTTGCTTAGAACGGAAAACATCTTGACTTGTATTGACATGGCAGTCAACATATATATGTGATTATTGCACTATAAGGCTGTTTTATGCTTCCAGTAAATGGTTGGGTGAATTCTATGTGGACAAAGGACTCCATGGCTGTGTACAGGGATAAATTGAAAGCACCATCTACATGGTCATGCTGTAATTCCCAATGGTAAGTTCAAACACGGATTATATAATATCAACCCAGATTTACTGCCTATGTTATAAAACTAATGTAGAATCCCTATATTGATTGTTATTTTGCTCCTGCAATTTAAAGAATGGAGGGTCATAGTGTGTTCCCCTGTACATCTGTCTTTCCATTCTATCCATCTGTCTGTGCGAAAATTGGTTTCTTGTCAACAACACTTAAACTTATAGAGGGGTTCCATTCATATTTGTAACAGAAGTATTGGGTAATAGAATACAAGACAAGTTCAATTTCTATTACAATTTACCAATTTCTGGAAGAGTTATGGCCCTTCTCCGACTTAAGACATTTGCTTCGGATTAATAAATCTTGAAACGATGGATGGATTCAATTCATATTGGGCACATAAGCATAGGATTATAAAATACAGGTCAATGTTTTCACTGATCATTGGTTGAGTTTCATTTTTCTGTTATTACATTATGGTTTAACTGCTTAACAGGGATTATCATCATTGCTTAGATAATGCACAATATTTATATTAAAGCAAGTTAATGTGAACATCTAACTGTTTCTTCTGCATATGTCAGATGAGACATAAATTGTCTTTTCTGTGCACACATAGAAGAAGTTTGGTCAGAAGATGAAACTTATGTTGTGATATGTACTGATGAGCTTCTCTGTCATCTAATAGGGGTGTTGTGGTTATAAGCCTTATTGCTGATCCCATTCAACATCAAGCAAATCATGCATTAAAATGTTTATTTATGATGCGTTGGGATTGCTTATATAGTGAACAAGTAGTCAGTCTGTCTAGTTGTCATGGAAACCAGAACTGTTTTAATCCGGAGGAAGCAGACTGTATAGGTCTTTTCCATTTACCTGAGAATGTGTATAAACAAATTGTCTGGTAATCAGCCTATGAAAATGAGTTTTAGAAAATATTGACCAATCGACATAAAGAGTCTCAAAACAGTTTCCCTCTACAATAGGTTTCCAATGAATAAATTTTGATATTATTTGTCTGCTTATTTCAGTATGTGCAATACAGGATTGTCTTTTGTGACTTTCGGAATTGTGTTTTTCATTGCAATGATGGATCCTCAAGGTTTCCTTGATATGCTGGAGAAGTTTGCCTCATTTACAATCAACTTAGAAGTTGCATTATTCATTTTTCTGATGTTGCTGAAGTCTAGAAATGGGGAAAACAGGTTTGTCTATATTTTTTGGAGTCTGATGAATAAAACCCCTTTAAGACACGATGTGTACGCAGTAAATACATTTTTTGATGGAGGTCAAAAGTTCATGGACTGCATTTTTAAATTGATCCATAAATTTATATTCAAATGATTAAATAATCAGTAGTTCTTTTTGTTCTAAATTTTGCGCATACGATGATGTGTTGGGATTTTACAAAGTATTATAACAGTTTTCTTGTTATGTAATGCAGTCTAACCTAAATAGTGTTACTGGGTTATCAAAAAATTTCTAACCTGTTTTTTACTAGCTTCTAACAACTGCTTCTCATGAGTTGGAATTGGAGATTACATGACATTGAATGCATTATTATCTGTCATATAGCTTACTCAGGGTTCACACCTTCTCCTTCCTGTTTGGCAGTCATCTGAGCTCCCGAACGGGCTTTGTATATCGGATGTCATTCTTGTGAAATCAGCATTTCTGTTGTAAAATGCAATTTGTATTATATAAAGATAGTAGGTAGATAATAGAATGATAATTCATATTCAATTGTATTATTCCAATTTTCAGGAGTTTGCGGATTCCTTTACCATTACCACCTGTGATGTATTATCTGGTCTACCTTATACCTCTGTATTTTGGGTTTGCGGTGGGGTATGATGTATACAATACTATACGTGACATAGTTGTAGAGCAGACGGGGTCATCACAGGGAAAAGTAATTACTCAGGGAATCACTGGAGTGGTTAAAAATGTAACAAACATTGTCAAAAATTCCACCCTCCCTGATGTAACATCCATCTTACCATCAACGTTTCCTTGGACTACAGTTAAAGTTAATACTTCCGATATGCATAATATATATTCCAAACCTTCTTTGTAGCATTTGATTATAGATTATAGATAAATATATTAAGGGTGTCACAGTATGCATTTACCATACCACAATATATTGCAATATATTACCAAATTAAAGCAACATGATCTCAATCTATTGCTTCAGTTGCTCAGGATATGACTGTAAATGTTTTTTTTACTTGAAATATTTTATTATCAGCTGCATATTCTCCAAATGTTTTGCAAAAACAACCGTGATTAACCTAAAACAAAACTGTGATCCACACCAGTTCAGTATTTGATTAAACATGAGGTTTTCATGACTAGAAAATAACTACCGGTACTTTAAAACCTCAATAATAAGACCACCCTTGGGACCCTTGAAAACAGATCTTAATATTGAGGTGGTCTTAATATCGAGGTTGATTCAAGAGCAAAAAAACAAATTTGGACTTGAAAATTGTGTTCTTAATTTTGAGGTGGTTTTATTTTTGAGGTAGTCTTCATGGGAGGTTTTACTGTAGCTAAAACTGTACAGATTCATTCTTATTTCAGTTTTTGACAAGTATAAGGTTACTAAGTAACTTCATATAGTATGAACTGGTATGATCATTCTATATTATGTATGATGCTGTTCCGCTGCCTATACTGGAATATCGTGACACTCCTCATACATTTGATTACTTATTGCAAGTGCCTTCTTATGAGATTTATTAAAATGTTTTTAATTATATAATTTATTTGTGTACATAATATACATGTATATCTGTGTTGGGAAATGATATTGATTTGCTCAAACAATTAAGGGGTTTGATTGTTTCATCCTAATTAATGTAAGTTAATTGTCAGTATATATACCTTCATATTGTCTCGCGTTGTTTAGAATATGTATTATGTTTCATGCTCTTCTCTGAGCTGACATTTCAGTCCAGTCGAGGGTAATGCTACGTTCAGATTATGACAAATAAAGTTTACTGAATTGAAATTGAGATCCTGTTTATGCTACAATGTTGTATTTGATGAACAGACAATAATTTTTTATATTAGAGATAATTTTGGTTTCAGGTTACAGAATTTTTAACTTTTATAGTAATAATTAATATTCTGTGGTCTAATTAATAATGTTTTTTATTTGTTATCTACAAACAATCTTATATATACTGTCATCTGTATTGATCTCCCTTTGTTTGATAACAGATCTATTAACTACAATTTTTGTCTTAGACTTTTCTCATGTTAATCCAACAATAAAATTGAGTGGATGTGTTAATTGTTTTGGCAAGTAAACTTCTGTGTTTACAATAAACTAGATACTATTCTCGTGCACTACTGCAAGAATATTGGTAAATTTCTGAAATCCACGTGTCCAGAGTCTGGACCGATATTCCTGATTCCATGCTGACTTTCTGAAATAAGTTCAACCCTGTAAGAAGTTTTGCTCTAAATATTCATGGCTATACTTTGATACATTCCTAACATTCCTACTGTTGTTATATGTTTTATAAGGGAACACATAATGTTTAGATTTCAATATGGAGTCATTATATGAGCTTTAATATCATAAAAGATTTTGCTGATTGATTCAGAAGCTTTTTCAATGAAAATAAGCGCCCTCTTGTCATTTTGTACAAGTATTTTTTTTGTAAATTTTTCAATATTTTGATACAATGTTTTACGTCGACATTCAGGCATTTTCGGGGATCTAGAAATCGTGTGTATTTAACCTTGACCTTTGATTAAACATAAAACAGTCAATACATAGATCACTGAAAATACATGAATAATTATATTTGTATGCATCTATACATGTTTATGCTGGGTCATATGTGATATTTTCTTTGTAATTTGTAATTTATTGTAAATGCTGGAGAAATTGTTTTTGTGTTTATATCTATGGTGATGGTTGGAAACCTTTGTTTATTTCTGTTTAATCATTATCTTACATCAATTTTCCTATTTTATGTCACCTTATGTCTATGTGAACCTTCTGTAAAATTAAATCTAATATTTTTTTGAAGTGCACATCAAACGCTAAGTCATAAGTGTTCTTCAACACTTCGTATCTGCAAAAACTTGTATGCTCGACAAATAAATCCAGCTATTTGATTGTATGATTGCTGTGCTCCCTGATTGATCTGCCCACTGATCACGGTTCACGCAAGACTGCAGCAATACAGATGTTGTTTATATTTTATTTTGGAGGTTGGACAGTAATCTCAAATCGAGAAAAGTAAAACCTCAATAGTAAAACCACCCTTGAAAACTGGTGTTCTTATAGAGGTGGTCCTAGCATTGAGGCTGAAAAATAAGCAAAACAGTGAAAATAAACTTGAGAATTGTTGCTTTTTATAATATCTATAGTCAATAAGTCATAGAAACATTTTTATTACTGTCTTGTTTGTGGAGAGATCAGATTATATTTATATATGACATGTAATATATATAATTATATATTTATGTGTGCATGTTTGTGAACTGTATATTTTATATAAATGGTTCTCATTATATTTATGAAATTATATTAAACTGTTATATATTGTTAATTGTTTCCATCTCTATTTTGGTAGGAAAGCTTTCTTCATTGCAATATTCATGACTGATATTTTTTTGAATGTCTACGTTAATAAACCTGTTTAATCATTTCCTTGCTTTATTATTTGTATTTATCAGAATCCTTGCAACTTATGTTATTCCAGAAAGTGCATTCAAAGTTAGAGCTTACAAAACGTGTCAGAGGCATTAGAAATAGTACATGCAACTCTTACAACATATAGGGTGTTAAAAAGTTTGAATTTAGAGGATATGAGAATAATGCTGTGTACACTGACTGTATTTCCCGGAATGAAACATACTGCATTTTTCATTAATTGTTTTATTTAGAACTCTCACACAGAAGTAAACTATTGGTTCATAGTGACATAGATGGACAGGCTATTTTGAAAATATTAAAATTGAAACTTTGTGTGAATGCACTTTTTCAGCACTCTGTAGATTGTGATCATCCAAAACCAACAGTCGTGCATGGAAATAAAATCTAAATTATCATTAAATCACCTGACACAACAGTTACAGATTATTTTACATGTATATTACCAACACCTGTTTCAGTAAACGAGAAATATCTTTAAAAAATATAAATGGCGTAGATAGGATGATGTTTTCCAGTATGTTAAATGAAATAATGGTTTTTGCAACATGTTGAAAAAATAAATCCTTATAAAAAATTAACTTGGATCTATATATACTATAATCATGGACCTGTCTTATCAGGGTCATTTTATACATACTTAAACAAATAAACTACAAAATTCGAACTGCTAACGAATGCAAATCATACGAAAACTGAGTGGTGCCTCTTGGGTGAACGAAAACCCCGTTTGGTGCCTCTTGGGTGAACGAAAACCCCGTTTGGTGCCTCTTGGGTGAACGAAAACCCCGTTTGGTGCCTCTTGGGTGAACGAAAACCCCGTTTGGTGCCTCTTGGATACAAATATGATTGGTCAGATTTTAAATAGCCCACTTCAAGGGCAGCATTTGGTTTGTAAAAAAATGTAGGTCAAAATCAATGTTATACAGCTACGCCGAAAAAATAACTGAAGTAACAGGGTCTCTGTAGTACAAAATTTTACTAAGAAAGATCAAATTGTTACACTTGCTAGGGCACGCCACATACAACAACAGCAAATATTAAGGAGTGGGCTATAAAGGTCCCATTTTGTAACCTGAGCAACTACAGTAAAACATGGAGACTAAGTGGATTAATTTTGTTAAGGTGATTAAACTTTCGGTTAAATATTAGCACATTCGGGCAACATGTGTGGAATATTCTCATGTATAGACACATGGTAAAATGGCCCCCCTCCCTTGGGGGCATTTCAACGGGGATGGTTTTATAAAACGGATTGCCAAGTTGCCCATTGAGCATCCCTGCTAGATTATCTTAAAGTCTGGTCACTGGATTCAGAGAAGACACTATTTCAAGTTAACAGTATGGTGTAGCCCTACCGCATTGCAGTCTTGTAATTTTATCGATGACATTGATTTTGGTAAAGCATCCACTAAACCATTTAAGTTAAAATATTTCAAATCTGCTGATTGAATTACTAGAATATAGCTTGTGTGAGAGTAGCCCTGCTTGATTGTCACCTTAGTATTTCATAGCAATAAGTCAGTTTTATCCATTTTGCGCAGTTGCCTACAGGTCGTGATTACAAAATCATATTTTTTTATTCATAGAAAATGTTTTCGTTTTTAGATACATGAGTATATACTAGTGAACAGTCCCATCTGCTGGCAGCCAAGGTTTTAACCCCTTAAGTTCAGCATCGCTTTCTGCTAATTATTTCATACCCCGCCAATCAGATTGAGAAATTTTTTTTTTCGACTGTCTATGCACCCTCAATTAAAAGAAAACAATTGACTGTGACGGTAAGTATGGAATCTGACTGGTTTATAAAAGAGACCATGATTTTATGGTTAATGTATGATTGGTTGAATTGCATGAACAAATGCAAGAAATTGTGTGTCCATAAGGTGTTATTAACAACGTGTACACTGATGATATAAAAATGTCTGATCCGAATAACTAGTCATCATGAGTGGTTTTATCTCATTTCTTGATACTTTTGAATTTGTTTTGAATTTTTTTTCCTTCTTAGTTAATATGTCTTTTTTGTATACACAATATACCACAATGGCATATTGGGACAACAACGATTCCAAAATTGGACATATAACATCGAAAATACCCTTACATATCCTGAATATTGTAAAAATGCATCCGTTTGTCAATAATAATTATGTATGACAAATATTTATTAATTTTAACCTTCACAACGATTCACTGGACATATATTGATATATACTTTATTTGCGCAGTCAGCACATTCTAGGGACAAGATATGGACGTAATTAATGGGTGCGAATAAAACAACCGCATTGAACCAGTATGTGGCAATACGACCAGTGGCGGTTTACGTCTGGTTTTTAAGCTTGCATCAATTCTTGCCTTTATCCTACGATCTCCTACGCGGATTAATGAACACATATACAGTGCACATTTACATGTATGAATAAATGTAATAATTTTTACACAAATTTTCGGAAAATATCATTTTAAAAGTGATGGATTTTGCGCCTGTCAAAGGCGATTTCCTTAAAAAAAATTCATCGGCAGGGGATACCCCTCCCGCACCCACCCCAACCGCGGCCCTAATTATCAATACCTTCCTACGCGCCTGATGTCTGAGTATGAATACGAAAATATACAGATATCCTTAATTATAAGATTTTCAAATAAGCGATTCTGATTTATTTTAGCATTATATGTTATCATTATGATGTTTATAAACAGTCATTGCCGTTTTATAAGACTTCAGCAAATCCCAAAAAAGTTACGCCCCCCCCCCCCCTAAGACCAAATCCTGGATCCGCCCCTGCACCATGTAGCGGACGAACTTATGAAAAAGTTAAGTTCATTCACTTGTACAAATTGCAAGGTAAAACAAATGCATGTGTCTGTACAAACCTGCCTCACGTACAATAGTATCCATTTGGCTAAAACAGCGTATAATAGCCTTTTATATTGATGTGTGTTTATAAGAAGACCGTATTGCATTTTGACGTATATGTACAATACATAGTTTATGAAATTTTAATTAAACTATCTCAATGCATACATTGTGGTATACTGTGGGACATAACATTGCATAAGAAGAATCAATAGTCAATGAGAATCTGGTCGACCAGCATTCAAACTGAAGTTTATTAAAATTAAAAGTAAAAATGGAATTTAGATATTGCATTGTCCTACAATAATTAAGTCATATTGACCAAATGTCCCGACGCAAACATCTATTCACAAGTTGCAAACTTGAACACAAGGCGGATCCTTTCACCACATGAATGAGTGAAGTGTTGAACATCAATAACTATTACGTCAACAGTAACAAAACTTAAGCCCAGAGCCACGATTCTCAGTCATATTCAGACACATCTTGAACAAAAACGGTTATTGCAGTTTTAAGCGCCTGTTTTAATTAATCGGACAGTTTTAAGCGCCTATGTTAAATTAATCAGACAGTTTTAAGCGCCTATGTTAAATTAATCAGACAGTTTTAAGCGCCTATGTTAAATTAATCAGACAGTTTTAAGCGCCTATGTTAAATTAATCAGACAGTTTTAAGCGCCTATGTTAAATTAATCAGACAGTTTAAGCGCCTATGTTAAATTAATCAGACAGTTTTAAGCGCCTATGTTAAATTAATCAGACAGTTTTAAGCGCCTATGTTAAATTAATCAGATAGTTTTAAGCGCCTATGTTAAATTAATCAGACAGTTTTAAGCGCCTATGTTAAATGAATCAGACAGTTTTAAGCGCCTATGTTAAATTAATCAGACAGTTTTAAGCGCCTATGTTAAATTAATCGGAATCAAAGTTTTGATTTCGTTTTACTTTTTTGACTTCCTGCGTGATCAAATATACAGTGTAAACTAGTTAGTTTTATTTAAGTTGTCTATGAAAATTGCGAAATTGGATGAAGTTTACTTTGGAAAAAATGGATATTATGAATGTTGTAGGACTGCTGATTGTGATGATGTTTGGCAGCATTCGAGCTACACACAATACAACGAATTATCAGAATTTCAAAAACAACGACATCCCTTCGCCAAATTTGCTCCTACCGTGTGCCAGAACGATGGCAAAATCTGCAAATCTGGTCGGTTTCCGCTTTAACCCGTCGACTGATTGGTGTACTGTATTGGCCAGACCATGGCTTACTACTAAAGCTACAGTGCCAACAGATGACTTCATGACTGTAATCGGCAGGGATGAAGTCTTCGATCCACCGGTAAGTGAATGTACCATGTGCACATGAAACATGCTGTTTATTTGTGTTTATTTATCGTCGCAACCAGGTTCCCATATAGGCGACGTCTACGGTAGATTTTTAGTCACTTTAGATTTTTCGAGGATAGTGAATGATATAGAAGATTTAACCATCTTAATACTAGAATATTTTAGCAGTTATGACAATATTCTTCAATTTATTCTCTTTCATTTAGTGTAAACATATTGATTCTAACTAAACATCTTCTTGCTTCCAATTTGATTTTAAAAGTATCACCTATCATTACATAGAACATAGAGTAAAAATCAGTAAAATTTTCCATTTCCAAAAGCCAGTTTAGGGGCTAATAAATCATAATTTCCAATAAGTGGAAACATTTTAGCAGTTATGTCTGTTTTCTTGATTAAATGAACGATATCATGGTGTTTTTTATAATTTTAAAGAATTAATTGCTTCTTGTGTAAAAATTAGAACAGTACGTTAAGTATGTGTCAGTTATCATATAAGATATCACAGATCTTGACTATACATAGTTTTGGTACATCCCTCGTATTTGTATTCATTTACAGATGAATCTCTACTGGAATACCATTGATGATAGGGTGCTATATAACCGAAGCGTTCCAATTGAATTACGAGATGGAAGCTCCTTTGACATTTATATATCCGGAACAGTTCCTACAGCCCGGTAATTATTATTTGAACACATTTAGAGGCTATTTATTTACTATTTAAAACGTAACCTTGCATCTGGATTGAAACTCATTTTCCCGCCATTGGTGAAATAAGCTCACTTTTGTTGTCAACGAAGCCTTTAACGGAGTGACTGTAATACTATTGCACGGTTTATCATAGACAACAACACAAATCACGGACTCACCTTTTCGGTGCAGCCGTACTAACATGGTTTAGTGTTCTGTAAACCAGTCAAATCTTAAGTTAACCACCAACGCAATTTCTCTTCGACCGCACAAGCTTTATAGCAATGACGCGGACTGGTTAATCTTTCGATAAAGGGAACGTTACCTAACCGAAATTCTCTGAATTTCGATGAAATACCGAGTACCATTTTGGATGTGGAGTGACCATCAATAACATCTGGGCCGACCATCTTTTTTCAAGATATTTCATGTTTGTTATAATTATGTCCGCACTAATTGTGTTTCCTTTAAAGGAATTGGTGTCGTTATGACGGCTGTAACTTCTTTTTATCACCATTTAAAACGTGTAATGGGTGCTATTAAGTCATCTAGATGCAATCATGTTGGGGATGCTGTTATGATAAAAACTTCTCCAACCAATGTATGTTCTATTATAAATCGTCGAATGGAATGTATCTGATTTTCAATTTCTGAAACATATTTATCTTCAAAAGAATTATAAATGTCAAAAACATGGGTTGGCGGATCTTTAATTGTTGATTACATGTATACACTGTATCCATAACGATACGCTTTGTAATGAATCGTCTTTAAAAATACGCATACATGTATTTATTTCTCCGTCGCTCTACCAGAATCAGATTATAACAAGACCCGCAACTTTCTACTTTAATTCAATCAATTCAAAACCTATATGGCGAATGTCTATTTTAGAAGATTCGTTTAGTTTAAAGTAATATTATGCTCATTTTTTTTGTTCATCTGCTTACCTAAGCAAACATGAAAAATACATTTCCTATAGTTAAAACATCAATAAACATGCATTAACAAAGAGTGAACTCATACTGTATTGATCCGTATTTGTTGAAGAAATATGTTTGTACATCATAAAATAAAAAACAAAAATTCATTTTTTTTAAATAATCATGCTATTTACAAGTTTTGTCAGCTAGTTATATGGTAAGAAAATATATTTTCAATCGGTTATACATTGCAATGGCTCTTATTAGAGCTGTTTTAGCCAACGCAACAACAATACTGGATGAAGCCCATTCAAACATGTTATGTTCAGATGAGCCAGATACATCTTTAAGATATTTGAAATATAAAATGTAGCTATGAACTGTCTGTATTTGTGTTTTTTAGCATCTTCGCCGTGTTTCGAAACGGTCAAGACTACGTCCTGCGTGTTGAATTTCAATATTCATTATCAGCCATTCTGCTACAATACCGATTCAATACATTTTCAACCCCAGAGATTGTAAATGTTGCGTTTACCTTGGGTAAAATTGAAAAGTTCAGTTTCAAGATACTTGGAAACGACATACAGGTAATCTATAAGAAATGGAAATGTATACAGTCATATCAACTGAGAATTCAGTTTATCGGTATATTGCTGTACTGTCATTTATTATACAACCTTTTATTTTAATCCCACTCGATGACTAGCTCCATTATTACCGAAATAACAGCTTTACAGTTATGCGTATTGTTAGTAAAATACTTATTATCATATTTGTTTGTTTTCATCGGGTTTAACGCCGTTTCTCAACGATATTTCAGTTATATACGACGGCCGGTTCACCTAATTATATTATATACAGGTCAAACGTGATACCCTAATACTATTTCAAATAGTTTCTAAAAATGGCAAGAGAAACATATTTTGTTGATTTCGATTGTATGGTGGCATACGTCTGTCACCAGTTAACTGCATAATTAAATAGACATTATTAACAATATTGGCCCCATATGGTAATATGAAAACGAAGTGACCATATGGAGTAAATATTGGTTCCTGCTTGCAAATAGTGACATCACATGTTGCGTTTTCTTGAAATGACCTCACTTACAGAAGAGGTTGTATATCCCATAGCAGCGCTCATATATTGTAACAGACTGTCGTAGAGCGGGGTACTTAGTTTAGTTTAATAATATCTCATTGCAATTATTTCGCACAAACTGATTTGGCACACGTTATAACAACATTAATAAACAGAACATTCACAAAATCATGGTAACTGCAACAAAATATGGCGTGGCACTTATTTTTTGTAGACATGCTTGTTTTTCAATTTAATTTATACTTTTGTAGATATACCATGATGACCAATGGATAGTTACGTACAATGAAGTGACGAATCCCCACCCTCCAGCTGACATTGAACATCTGCTTGTATTATCAACACCAGAAGACATTGTAGGTGGACGTTTGCATCAAGTGGTCCATCGACATTAAATAGTGTAGATTCGTTTTGAAAAATTTGTAGATGTCTTATACCATTTACAACATGTACATAAAGTTTATGTTTTTGGAGGACTGTCAAATATTTCAAAACCAGTAATAGTTATTCAGAGGACAAAAACTCAAAAGCTAGAATTTAAAATACACTTGGTTTTTTTTTCAGGAAAGGGAAAAGCTTTATCTTAATTTCATTTTGTTCTTGACATCAAAGCCGCTTGAACCGAACTTTCAAAATATAGTGTTTCGCATAGATTTTTTGATATTCGATTATTTGTATTCGATCAAATAACATCTCCGTGTACAAACAATCAAAGATTCAAATAAATCAGATCTTGATGAATCATTTTTGTTTGAATATGTGATATACGAGCTCTCGTGTTACGACAGAGTATGTGCTTATAATATGCTACGATGGAAGCACCCAATGTTATATCCAGTAGGACTACATTGAGTAGAAACAGCAACTTTATCCACAAACATCTAACTCAATAAACAACTATCTGAAAACATGTGTTGACATATGTTTATTTATATACACGACTATGATCATTTTAGCGAACATTTTAAAGCAATTGACACAGTAGAAATTTTCATCTCTATCTATATTAACAGGATCAAATTCGTTGCATTATTTCCAGAACCCCATTACTTGTTTTTCGTCTCTAAATG
Organism: Mactromeris polynyma; assembly: GCA_032209605.1. Lineage (NCBI taxonomy): Eukaryota > Metazoa > Mollusca > Bivalvia > Venerida > Mactridae > Mactromeris > Mactromeris polynyma. Next base: position 9,608,574 of record JASFXZ010000024.1, read on the forward strand.
TTTACCGTTCTGTAGTTTTGTTACATACGGGGTTAGGGAATTGCATTTGATTTAAGTTATGCACATTCCAGAACAATATAGGCAGTATAGATAGAAAGAGCTTGGAAAGAAGGTCTCAACGATACCAAATACTCAAAACCGCCAAAACTTAGGTTACGGGTTCTGGAAATAAGGCGACGAATTGTTGAGTCAAGGTTGTAATTACAGTTAAACCATTAACAACAAATGAAATGAATGAAATCATTCTTGAACAAGTGATATTTTTTGACTATCAATAAATATCATCACACACATGTCAATAAAGAAACAGAAGAGAAACAAAGACAAAAACATGAAAGTATCAGATACTATCGTGTACAGACCACACCATGTAAAGTGGACATCAAAAGCACATAATAAAAATGGACCATTTTACTATTCATAAATATTTGTCTAAACCATTAAATTCTAGATTTACATTTATAAACACCATTATGTTTACAGCGGTTATAATGGCAATGCAAGGATATAAACTACCCTTTTACTCATACTCATTAATCAACTTAAATAGCAATGTACCGAAATATTCTGATATAGTTTCATAATGCCGAAATTGTTTACTTATCATCTGAAACATTAAAATAAATGTCAAGCAGGAAAGCAATGCAACTTGCAAAGCGAACAGATACTCAAAAAGCCGCCTCATGAACATATACACAAAATTCAGTTACATTGGTCAGAAGGGACAAAAGACATAAGGCACCACTCATGGGTGGAAGTAGGTATACCGCCTAGGGAACGGGTAATTAACGGGTAATGAAACAAACACAGTAGAGGTTTAAACATGTTAAAAGGTAGATCACACTTCAAATATCACAACAACTGTCAATTCACAGAATCTTTGATAAAAATCAATCAACCAGATCACATGTATTACATGGAGTGAAATACAAGAATTAAATATCATTTCAGACAGACTTCGTTAATTCGAACTCATCGGGTCAGAAATTTTACTTCGAATAAAAAATGGTTTCAAATAGGCCATTTCAATTCGACGTGCATCGAGATCTGATATTTATTTCGAATGATACCAAGTATTGAGATAGAAGGATGTCGAATAAACGAGGTCGGACTGTAATTGTATTTAATTAACTACAGGAAGGACCTCACACATGCTATGTACTTAGTGCATCGTGGCAACAGATTGGTGGCTTGCTGACATCTAGTTAAGGCCAGGTTAAGTGAGGACGCTGAAGTCAAGGGAGCGGGTATCTGACTTTTGACACAGAGGTCACAAGTTCGAGCCTAGCTTTGAGGGAGGTTTGATCAGGAACCTCACTATCCCTGAATTTGACACCATTTCTGGATATTAACCCAGACAGCAGTCATTGTTGGTGATATGTATCAGGTGAAATAACTTGTTTTACAATCGATGTGTAATAAATAAGTTTCAACTATGGACTACTAAACTAGAAAATTAAATAAAGGCATGAATATTTATGAAACGTGCAATACACAGACGCAACCTTGACATGGTGTTAAGTTACGTCGTAAATATTGACACACGCTCAGGGTGTTTTCAAATTTGTAATATAAGTCGCACGAAAAAAATTGCAATTGCAAAATAACTAGGTGAATTTTTGTCCTTGCAAGACTGAAAATAAGTTAAATGTTTTGTAAAAGCTTGATTACATACTTTATAAAGTTAAACACTCGTCTCTCTTCTTATTCTTCTATTCAAATCGTTCTTATGAATCAGAGTGTGCAGTGTGAGATATTTACGTCCTGTATCAAGTAGCCCGACAGTAATTAGCAGTCAATTATCTTATTCAAACGTTCCTAGGCGTCATACGAACTCGCCGATGAATTAAACAAAGAAGCTAATATATAGTACTTCAATGTTCTAATTGTTTGCGAGCTTACTTGCACATAATTCCTCTAATCTGAAGTCTTCAGTCAAATGTATAAAGTTTAATTAGACCATAGTTATACATTTTTTGTGGTGACATACCGCTAAACCATTAGTAACCCACTTATATTTTACATGAATACCTACAACATATCTGACAATCCCATATATTGGTTGGACTACACAGAGTCGTCAATTTCCTCAAAGCATACACTTAGCTGTCTACAACAGTCTGTATTATTTAAATGCTTTAATTTGCTATGTAAAACACGGTGGCATATCCCGCTCAACTTATGTCATCAAGAAATCTGACTAACTTAAAGTAAAACGTGCATAATACTGATTTTTTTAAAAATGAACATGATCCTTGTACTCAAATTTATGAGGTCGATATCAAAGCTAGACAGGTGTGTTTGTCATCTCCCGTGCACGTTCAGGAATTCGTCAGCCGGGTTCATGTCTACCTCGCTAGAGTACTACGTATATATTACTTCAAAATTGTATTATTTTACACCAATCTTGATCGTAATATTAATATTACATACGATGTTGAAACAGAAATAATTTACGACGCAAAATAAAAGTAATTTATACCAGCAGTCCGTTGGTTATTAATAGCAGATAGGTGCACTTGTTTTGTTATTCTACTCTTCCGGGTTTATTGTACCGTAGATTATTACGAATAATGCTAGTTATTGGTCAAATTTTATTTACAGATTTAAGTCACTTATTTTGAAGGCTCGTCAAAGTAAACAAGGTTGTTTACCGTGCACCATTTAATAGTGTTTGTAAGTTTTGTTTAGATTTAAAGAAAATAACTTGATCATTAGCATAATGAGATTTATAATTTGAATTTATTCATAGTGATTATTTATAGTGTAAGTCAGCATTAATATCACTGACATTATCGTTCACGAAAAATATAAAATAGAATATATCGGAAGTCGTGTCTCTTGCTTTGTTCCTACATTTTAAAATAACTTGAATAGGAAGCTTTACAAGGGACACGTGTACATGATCAGACAGAAGAGTACGTCGCTTTTAAGACTGTAACCATTTTACCGCATGTGTATTTTCAGAAAGTATTTTTTCAAATAAATTGTGTATCGAGTTAATCGAAACAGCGTTCATAATCAATATACGCTCAACAGAATTTGCCACCGGAATCAAGTACTTTATTTACTGAATTTTGAATAGTATGTTATCAATGATTGACTTACCTTTCTGGAAAGTGGAAACCGACTTGGTTTAATGTTTTATGCTTTTTTGGCTCTTATATTTTATAACAGTATATATTTTAATAAATATCGGCAAAAGTGCACAGAGGGTAACAACAATTATTCAGACATTCGTTCAGATCGAATGAAAACAAAAGGCTGGTAAATATAACTTTCAACATTTCAAAGTCAAAGCCTCGTGAAGATGGATACTCCCCATTGCTATACAATGTGGTGTTTAATATCAATAGGAAAGGAGCAAATAAACCATGACATGTTTTGAAGATCTCGGCCGGTATTCAAGAACGAGCGATTTGTTATTATTTTGGGAGTAAATAGCACGTTGTAACTGGTCTGTGTTTATTTCTGTATCAAATTCTTCGCAATATACTCGTAAATTAATATCATGAGCATCAATGGAAAACGTTTCTTGATCGTTTAGGTCACGTTCAATATCGTTCAAGTTTCTGAACTTTTGCCAAACTATTAATATTTTTTGTTCTTCTTTTTTTATATACGCTTGTCTAGCCTTAAATTTTATTTTATAATACTCGTTATGCGGTCCACTTCCGTCCTTTTACGAGTGAAATATTTCTTGATTCTTTAAATTATTATTTTAGTGCCAAAGCAGTCCGAGTTCATCCATTTACTATTTGCAACAGTCCATGAAATCCTGTATTTCTTCTACCGTTGCCGTAACTGCTGCCGCCGATGCTTTCTTGTTGATGTCTTTATGCTCAACATTTTATTTACTTTCTGTTGTCTCGTAAACGTATGAATACAAACTTTTGGTGCTAGACAACAAATGCTACCATGGTGCATACAGAACATTCGAGACAAACTTCTAGTGCTTTTCAAGGAAAGTTTTGGTGTTTTCTTTTTAATTTTTAAGGACTAGAACTTATCAACAGCTCACAAAAAGGTAAACAAATATGGCAAATGATCTTCAGTTATTAAGTCGAAACGAAGATGTATAGCACCAAATTCAAATTTTCAAGGCGTGTATGAATCCTGCATGAAACTTTCCAAAACATCTTCTTAATTAGATCAACACATCTCATCATTTTAAGATTAAGCACGAAACAATCCTTCATTATCACCATTGATGTATATGAGTGATTAAAAAAAAAATGAGGCAAATAAAATAATATTAATTAAGGAAATTATTAAAGGTTTTTTAACACAGAATTCATACTGTTATATGTGTTTTAGTACATGTATGTTTGATGCAAAGTTTTGTGTAACACTTTTTCGGAATTTTGTTACTGTCTTGCGATTTTCAAAGTGATCATTAGAAATTGTTTTTGGGTAGATGCTTTAAAGGTTTCTTTCAACATAAACATTGAGCATTCAAGTTAGGTTCAACCATGTTCAACGAACAAACTGGCATTTTATATATCTGTAAATTTCATCCTTACAAGTTGTAGTGTGGATATGTTTTACTTTATAAATGGGGTTCATTAAACATATAACTGTTGTCATACCTATAAAAAAGACATGTTTGTGCTAATAATTGTTTATTTGATAAGACCAATTTATTAGCAACATAATATAACCCAATAATATAAGCTTGATGATCTTGGACAGTTTCACTAGTAACATTTATTTATATTGCCAAGAAATGTTGTAACAGAAAAGTGTAACATTTGCATTAAAACAGTCAGAACATTTTCTAACTCTTTGATACCAGGCATTTTACTTTATATTTCAGAAGAACAGATCAACCACCAATCATCAACAGTACTCATTATCATGTCATGACACACTTGTCATATTGGCATGATAATGAGTGATGTTGCAAGTGTAGTACTAGTTTGACATGAGTGATGCACACTTCTTTAATGACATATCATTCCATATTTTATACAAGTCACCTTAACACAACTGTTTTTTATTTAGTTAAATATATGGTCTCATTGTTTACACATTCTGTCTGATGGATTTAATTCCTGAAGACAAAATTGTAAGTCATTATTTTCAAATAGAGTAAAGAATAAGGTAAATAAATGATTTTGATGCCCCCACTCTGAAAGGTGTCTGCCTGTCTGTCTGTCTGTCTACTCGGTACGTCCGTCCGTCCGTCCGTTAGTCCGTTAGTCCGTCAGTCAGTCCGTCAGTCCTTCCGTCCGTCTGTCAGTCCTTCCGTCCGTCACAAAATCTTGTGTCACTCATATCTCCAAAAGTATATGAGTCAGAGTCATTAAACTTTACAGGTATGTTCACCAGCATGTGAAGTTGTGCACATGGGGTTTCATGTTTCGCTGTGCCCAGTAAGTGCAAAGTTATGGCCCTTGACTTAGTTAAAATATAGCCTACAGAGTATGCAATCTTGTGTCACACATATCTCCAAAAGTATATGAGCCAGAGTCATTAAACTTTGTAGGAATGTTCACCAGCATGTGTAGTTGTGCACCTGGGGTTTCATGTTTCGCTGTACCCAGTAAGTGCAAAGTTATGGCCATTGACTTAGTTAAAATATAGCCTAAAGAGTATGCAATATTGTGTCGCACATATCTCCAAAAGTGTATGAGCCACAGTTATAAGACTTTACAGAAATGTTCACAAGCATGTGTTATATTGCACGTGGGTATTCATAAATCGGTGAGGCCAGTAAGTGCAAAGTTATGGCCCTTGATGTATTGAAAATATAGCATACAAAGCGTGCAATTTTCGCGCATATCTCCAACAGTATATCAGCTACACTCACCAAACTGTACAGGAATGTTCACCAACCTGGGGTTAGTAACCAGTAGTTTTCGTTAAGTTTCCAGCAACGACAACCTTTACGACAACGTAACGAGCCCGCAAGCATTTCTAACGATATCGTTATTTTCATAACCCGAAGCATTCGTTAAGTGTTCGTTAGTTATATTAACTAACGAAGGTGCTGTGTAATCGTTAAACATGAGTAAACATTCCGCGCCAAAAATGACATTTTATAAATTGTTGCATATATAATGGAGACAAAGAAAAGATTGAACAAATAAGAAAATATTTCGTTAAGACATTGTTAATAAAACGTATATATTATGCAATTTTCAATATTACTGATCGATACATAGCAAAACAAAGAGAATTACGTATACATTTTAAAGGAACAGTACATTGTGTGTTGTTTGAAAACACAAAATATACAATATTCAGTGGAAACTCCCTAATCCGAACACTCTTCGGACAAACTATAAAGTTCAGATTAGAGGAGATTCCGGAATGGAGACTCCTCCGTTGAAAGTCTGTACGCAAAAGATTCTTTCAGTAATTTGAATAAGTTTGATAGAGGATGTTCGCGGTAACGCGACGTAATATATAATGTCTGAATGCATTATTTAATTCGACTTTGCAGTCATAGGGAAATTTAAGCTGCAGTATTTCACAACAAATATGTAAACTTGAAAATTCAATTTATAGACCAAAAGTATAAGTCATAAAAGATCAACATATTTGTGCTCCTTTCATAAAAGGAAGATTTGCAGTGCGATATGCAAAATACATGTGGTGTTAAATGTTGGTTATAGACGCCTCTCATTCAATTAAAACTGTATGAAAGCCTTGAATAAAACTATTTTAAGATTTTGACCCACAGTTCATTCTTAAATATATGAAGAAATTACAACAAAAATACCACGTGCAGAAAATATATTAGATATTTTGATAGTTTCACTGAATAAGGTGCATATATCAATCTCAAGCAAATATTTCATTGAATCATTCAACATGTAAAATGATTTCAAACATAGCTGAAATTAAGTATGGGTGTTTATCGACGTTACCGTCCATAAAACCTGACAAGCTATGCACTTAGCACGATGTATTTTCATTACGTCATTCTTGAAAACTATGCGCCATTTCAAAACATTTTCGTAGAGGAAAATAATGATTTAGGGTAATACATTTTGAATTGTGATTTGTGTACCCAATGGGCATTTTTTCTGCGCTCACAGCCACATCACTTTGTTCATTAGTTTCACTGCTCATCGTTTAATCATCTGGGATCATCAATAGCTAAACAATTACCACCGCATGTGTTCACAACATTACCTATCCAATGATTCTTGAAGGTTGGTTTACATAATTAGTACACCTCGTACCCGTTCTTACCTTGTTCCCATCAAAATGGAATGCATACGATGATAACGTCTAATGGTCTGCACCCCGAGGCAATTAAAAGTATTATAATTTCTTTCAATTTTCAGTACTCTTTGACGTACTTTTGCGTGAAATTATCGTCGAAATATTCGTTCGGATTCTGGAGTAGGGAGGATCCGGACTCACAGTGGGGGATTTATTCATATGTTGTATTGGAGGAACAAAAATGGGAACGAGAAAGGTGTTCGGTCAGAGGAAGTTTCCGGACTGGAGAGTTTCCGATTTAGAGAGTTTCGGCTTTAAACGTTTATGTATACCAGGAATAGTGTTCCTACAGCGCACTGTAGTAGAACTTGTGTGTTTCTTCTGCTAGAACTAGATAATGACAAATACATGTAGATTCGACATATATAAGATTATTTAATAAAAGTAAATATAATACCTGTAATTGCTCATATTTCATCTTAAAAAGGTAAGATAATGCTCAAATATATATTAAGGTATCCCATTCATCATAAGGATGCATCGTAAACTGATATAAGCATGGTATCATTTTAAGGCATTACATCATAAGAGCTAGAAAATGTGAAAAATACCATCATTATATTACTAACTTGTTTTTCAGGGTCTGAAATATTAGACATGTGGTGGACTATGAAACAAAATGAATAAATTTGTAAACATATTTATTAACGATCTTTACACAAATAATTGTTTCTAAACCACAACACAGTAGCATTTTCAATTGATATCGAAATTAAAAGGGTTACCGCATACGTACGTACATACGTTTTTTCCCAGACTTTCATGTTCTGTTTCAATTATTTTTAACAAAATGATGTCACTTAAAATACAGCACGTCTTTAAAGCAAGAGTTGTTCTTATCGAATGCTTAACGAAGGCTTAGCGAATACTCCGGAGTTGTCGTAATGTAACGAAGACTTCGTTCGTTGAATGAAACTAACGACAGCTTTTGGTTAGCACATATTTAACTAACGGTGACTTAACGATGGCATAACGATCATCATTGGCTTAACGAATGCTTCTGGTTACTTACCCCTGTATAGTTGTGCACCTGGGGTTTCGTGTATGCCTGTGTCCAGTAAGTGCAAAGTTATGGCCCTTGACTTATAACCATAATCAGTACAGTTGTTCACTTGGTAATTTGGATACCCATTCACAGTATATTAATAGCATTTGCTTTTGTGTCAACTGATGCTAGTGGGGGCAATCAGTAATGGCATAATTGATTGTCAAAATCCCTTTTCATGGGAAATCATTAAGATCATTAAACAATAAAGCTCAACAACAAAGTGAAGAAGCAACACAAATTCAATCATGAAAGGAAAATGTACGGAAATATAGGGAAAACCTTAAGAATGATCTGAGTAATGCCTCGGTCACACCGGATTGTCCGTTTTCTGGATCGTGCGATTGGTCGCAATTTGGCCGAGATACGATCAATCGGCAATGTTTGTTATGCTCTCCATTTGCAATCACATATTGCGATTGCTCTTAAGACTGGTGGTAGGTCATCTTATGATCGGTGGTGCGCGTGGTCGTGCGATCACCAAAAATTGGAGAAGATCGATTGCAAGATCAATTGTAGGAAATCGTGACCGATCGTACGATAAATCATGGCGACCTGCGAATACTCGCACAGTTCATAATAACCAGTCGCAGACAGGCTTGAGATGGGTAGCACGATCATGCGTCAGCATCAGTAGTCACCTAGCTCTCAAGGTGTACAGAAATGTTCAGCACTTTATAATTAGTAATGCCTCACAAGAAGGGAAATGGCCGTGGGAAGGGAACCTTCATCGGAGAAGTACGGCTGAGGCCATAACTCCAAACTGTTGTTATTGCTCCATTTGCAGTCGGGCCAACATAAATTTGAGTCTTCTCAGCCGCACTGGTACACCCACCATAGTGGTATTCTCTCTTCTGGTATCTTATTGGAGAGTGACCTGAACCCCAGAAGCTACTACAACTACACTGAGCTAGGTGGTACCACCAAACGTAAGGTCGTGCAACTGGTCAGGACATGTCAAGACTGGTCGCACTAACGACCGACTGGTCGCACAATAGATGGCACCAACAATTGTCAGGTGGCAGGACCAGTAGCACGATCAACCATGCGACTACTCAGTCCATTTTCTACAGTTCCCATGGGTCAGACTAACTGACCCATTCCAAAAGCCAAGTACATGTTTATTTTCCCAATCAGAAGCACCTACGAACAATTATCTACTGGAGTGACCTGGTATATCTTGAAGCTATTTGAATATCTGTGGCCGTTTTTGTCCCTTGTGTCATAAATGTTTGTGGACATTTTGTTTGTCTTCTTGAAAGATGATATAAGAAATGTAGATAAGAATCTTTCGATCGCAGCTAGGTTGTAACCTGGTCGCATGCCCAGTGCGACTGGGGCTTAAGAAGGAAAAATATGTTCATTGTTTCAAACAAGTGTAAAACTGTTTTAACTGTTAAACTACCAATTCTTTGGTGTGATATGTATATATGAAGCATACAAAATGATCTCTATAACAACAATAAAAATATTTAATTGTTGCAAGTGTAACATTTTGCAATATTTTTCAATATCAACTACAGAATGTATGCATAGATATGTATTCAATACTAACTTATGTGTCATGATAAATGAATGAAGTTTTAAACAAAACCATACGGAAAAAGTAAATCCATTGATATACATGTACATATAATGTGTATCATGGAAACATTATTGTTGAAGTTTAACTGTTGTGCTCTTGTACATTAAAAAGTTTGAAAAATGTTCAAATCATTAGTCATAATATATAATTCTTTATTAGTCTAAGCTTACATAATTAAATAAAGGATGAATAGCAATCATGGTATGTCTTTGAAAGGAAATTAACATATAACCCATTTTGTAGCAAGTTTTTAAGATGAACATGCATCATTTTTATGATAGCATATGTTTAGTTTATAATGTGTTTCTTATGTAAAAACCTTAGTTTTTCTTCACTGTTTAGGTCTAAATATTAAACAATAAGAGATTGCTTTAGAAACTATAGTGCCATATAAAAAAGATAAAAACTTTACGTGGCCTTTATAGAAAAAATGAAGATAAAAATGTAGAAAAAATGCGAACATACCTGGCTATTTTTTGTAAAAATTGTTATTTGTTAATATAATGCTTTTTTACAGTTACAAAACATGATAACATATTCATGTTTCATACTAATTTGCTGTTTGTAAACAAGATGCATATATTGTAAAAAATAGCAAATAATATTCAAATAACTTGTTGATGTAAAATGTATGTGATGTCGTATATGTATTCGCCCCTTATATTTTCATGAACTTCAACATCATAATATATAATGACAATAAAAATGGATGGCCTAGACTGCATTTGAAATTTGACTTCTGTCATGTTGCAGCCTCATTTTTTTTGAAATCACCCATATGTCTTGGAGGTATTATCACCATCACCAATGCCACAAGTTCAGAGACATTTCATACTCGCTGATGTGAGCATGTCGATCCTACAACAACATACTGAAATAATTCAATTTACATAAAAAAGACGTCGCTCCAGGCGCGTAAAACATCCGCATTATAATAGTTTCACAATTCATTGACTTAAAATATGTAGAATTTGAAGAAGCTCTAGTTTCATCATTTGTCTCATTAATTTGTGATTTGTCTAAATTTATGATGATACACTGGTATTTATATAAGCTTGTCTCACTTCTAGAATTGATAGAATGTTTACTTACTAAGCTGGTAAACGTGTATGCTAAGTACTGCATTTATAATAATTTTGCTCATGTTAAAGATTCCCAGTACTAGTATTTCAATTTAGTATTAACTTGAAAGGATTTGAGGAAACTGGTGATGGCTAGGTGATAGAAAATCTTAGCTGTTGATCATAATTATACACACCATACATGTTGATAATATCACCGATGTGTTTAAATAAGTACTTAATGATCAGGGTTTGTCTTAATTTAACGATAAACCGCCCCATTCGTACTAATCAAGTGTGTAGTAGAAGTCTATGTGAGCGACATAGGCGGTATTATAAACAAGTTGTAAAGCTCTGAGGAAGCATAATGCGGTCCCACATTGCTACGTTGTGGTCGTGATCGCATAATGTTTTTATCTTTAATAACACAGTCAGATATTTTATGTTAAGAGTTCCTGATCAAACCAAAAGCCGAAAGAAATTTACCAAAGCTTTCAAAAACTCTAAAACATTTTTTGGGATAATAAAATGAGTTTATACATGAAATGAGAATGGAATTATCAGAGGCGGGCAGAAATCAAATACAAGGGTTATGCTCTTCTTGATCAATACACTTTGCAGTATTAAAACGTTATATATCCTTGATTGACATACCCAAATATTTTCTGTACAGTTTTAATCGTTAATCTTATTCAACTCGGGTTTTCTGGTGCATATTCTACATCTTTGTTTTACTTACAATTTATAAATTTTCAATACGATTGAAAGGTCTAATCTAAATTAGAGAGTAATGCATTAAGGTAGACAAATAGCGTATTAATGAAACAACTAGTATTTTCTTTTATATGCTTCTATTTTCATTAAATAGAAACGTCACGCGAATACGGTTCAAAAGTTGATTTTTAATCATTGTTTAGAGATTCAAAGCAGATTTAAGGATATTCATGGTATGATGTCAAAATATAAATACATGTATATGGAGATATAAAATAATCGATTATTTAAAACTATTAAATTGATTAATAAATATAACTAAAGAATATATAAAACAACTGATTATAAAATTAAACTATTAAATTGATTAAATAATAAGACTAATTAACGACTAATTAACTCCGAGAGCTCACTATACTGTATATCGGAACATCGTTTAAAATATAAACAAATTACTAAACGACACGAAACATATATCCACAATAACAAATTATCAATAATTTACTTCAAATACATGTGTAAATTATGTTAAAACCTTAGAAAAACCCTGGATCCCGTAGATATCTATTTGCAAGTTTTGCATTTAAAATACATTAAATTTTAACGCACACACAGATGTTAAGCAAAGCACAGACCTTTATCCATTTACTTTACATTATTATTCAAATGTTTACAATGGTTTCGTATTTAACTTTCTTTACGTACCTGGATGATTTCCAACCAAACAAAAAAAAGTGTATATTGATGCAGTCCTCTTTGTTAATATACCGTTGTGTATTCCTATCTTAATATATGTAATATGATACTGTATGAGTTGGGTTATAATTGCCTCTCTGATAGTAGACAGACTCGCTCGTTGTTAAGCTCTACATGTGAATGTCTGTTCTTATAATAAATCTCTCTCACTCTCTCTTGTTATATACTATAGTAGTTGATATTAAATATGTAACAAAACAGAACATCTACCTCTATTTATAGTTTTACCATGATGCATCTATGTTGGTAACATAAACGTCTACCTGACATCTGATAGTCGAGATAGTCGCCACAGATCCCAGCAAGTGTGGATCCTTATCATAATATTTAGCGATCGTCTCACACTTAATATAGTATATTCGCGATTTGGATGTCGGCGAGAGCTCATTGTTTGCTATTGGATCGGAGTACACTAAAGTAACACAATTCGGAACACATGCATAACATGTGTTTACCAAAAAGAGACTGCGCACAAAATAACCATATCATTACACCAAGAAAGTATCATGAAACTATTGAAATAAATCAACTTAACATTTGAGTTTGTGGGCAACAAAAATACGACTGCTCGATGAGGTTAATTAACCAACTGCTTAAACTGTCTAGTAATAAAACTTTAAAAGTTATGATTCGTACGAAATAGCGTTAAACTTTAAAAGTTAAGATTCATACGAAATAGCGTTAAACTTTAAAAGTTAAGATTCATACGAAATAGCGTACATTTGTAGTTAAAATTCATACGAAATAGCGTAAGCCAACACTATATACTATACTCATTAGTATCGGACTTGAAGTAAATAGTAAGTCTGTGAAGAATTGGTTCATTGAAAACCAGACAGGTCGTAGTTTCATTATATCAGGTTAATTTATTCAGCATACCAAAGACCACAGTTACGGGAGCTGTGAATTTTACGAATTTGTTAAGTCAAATCTAAATGTGGCTTACAAACTTTTGTCAACACATAAATTTGATTAATATATTTATTTTAAATCATTGAACAGATAAATCTTTCAACTATAATACTTGAACCTAAATGCACTCAGCGCTTTTTGACAGTGCTGTTCAGGTTTGGGTGAATATAACCGCCTTAGAACGAACAGTAACAAAATACACCACTGTGTGCTAATACCATATTGAAAGTGTTGACAATTTAGCCAAACTAGTTTATTATTTCTTACCTGTCATTAAATAAGAACACATTCAGTGCGTTGATTGAATTATTGCGATAAACGATATATGTACAATTATTTGCGTTTTAAATTTAAATAAACGTGCTCGTATTTCAAGACAGGTATGGAATAGTAAACTGGTGGGTTAAAAGTGTCTAGTTTATTTTCATATTGCTAAGCTCGTATACATACATGATAACATAAAATCGTCTACTTATGTAATCCTAGACGACAATTGTAACCGTGCGTCATTGGTCGGAACTGTTGACTATTGTCCACGCTGAGTTGCATAAATGGTTGATTTTCCAATTTGAAATTCTATCTAAATGTTGATGCGTATATCTGTTTCATACCCATATTCACAGCATACCCAGATTTGTCTGAGGAAAGTACAGAGACACATCTCCAGACGCTGAATAATATTCTTATGATTGTATACCGTATGTCATATGATTTCCGGACATACACCCGACACCAACATTCAGTGTTCGAACACATATAACGTTCCGCTCCCCTGAATAAAAGGGTAACAGTATTAAGTAAACGCATTATTTCGGATAATTGGAACAGTTTTAAAAGTTAATTAATGTTCATTTCTCCTGACATTGGGTAACGCATATTCTGATCCGGCCTATTAAGCAATGTTCAACGGGCTTCAGATTTAGTATGATGTCTTTAAATTGCATTTAATCGAATCTTAAAGACATGGGGAGTAATTTGTAAAAGCGAAATATAAAGTAGTCTTATTCTTCAAACCAAATTCCGGATCGTTGCATTAATATGCAAGTGGGTTCTCGTATTACACGAACATAATTTATTCATACGACAAGCCGTGCAATCTTTACCATATTTAGATGTATCTTCCTGATTGCCACGACCAATCAGCGGCAATCTAAACACAGACGGGTATAACACCTAATTCTGAATAAGTTATTAAACACAGACGGGACTTCTTAATGCAGACATTTCAATAATGGACAAGGTGAGTGATAACGTTTGTAGTTTTTAACGAAATGTTATTTGGATTGCACATCGGACTGTAATAATACTACATTATTCAGGTAATACTTTTTCTCACTTTGACGTTTAAATGTCTTCGAAATATTTAACGTATGCAAACTGTCCCCGCTAATGTATATATAGTTGCAAATTGTTTGACCACAATCAAGCTAATAACGTCGCATATATCACAATTAAATCACAGCACTGAATGTGCTCATGAGAACCGTTACTTTATATCAGTTGGAGGAATGCTTCGGTTATTGCTTCAAAATAAATATCTTTCAATATTTAAACGCGTGAATTATATACACTTGGCAAAACTTATAAGTACTCCGTTTTATTATCGTTGCCATTTCTTGATTTTTGAATTGAATCGTTTTGATTTTTTCTTCCTAGTCATTTTCGATAAACATCTGTAATATCTACCAACCGGTTTCGTAAATTTGTTTTGCTATTGTGCTCTGCGGCTGAAAGGCTCGAACCAAGGTAGGTTACACGTGCAAATCATGTTACGTTGCGAATAAGTTAAGACAACAGTTGAGATTTGATAGCTGGTTGACAGTCGCACTTGAAATCATAAAATAGGCTGATTATCAGTTGAAAAAGAGGTATAGCAATCGGGCTTTTGATGACAGGAATTTCCCATTTCGAGGTAACTTTTGGCACATTTCAATTTAAACGTGTTAGGCGATACAGTTTGCTAAAATATCCTTAAATTAAAAAAAAAACAGATTCGATGTGTTACCATGGCCATCGAAATCCCCCGATCTAAATCCAATAGAGAACGTATGGGATAAGTTCGGGAGACGAATTCATCGACGACCTAACCCACCAAGCAAATTACGTAACTGAGAATTGTCATGGAATAGTCAATTATTCCTCAAAACTACTTTACAAAATTACATAATGTCAATGAGAGCATATAATGCGTCGCTGTTATTCGTGCAAACAGTTGGCTCATGAGATATTGAAGAAGCAAAAAAAGAACAATGCATGATATCATGTGAATGTTGCTCAGTTGTTAACAGTTTCAGTAATGCGTTGTTATTTTGTTTAAGTTGGTTAAAATGAATACATGAATTGAATTTCATTTCCATTTTGACTTCTTTTGCTTTGTTTTCAATTGCGTCAAAATAAAACCAACCATTACAAAGTTAAAGTGATAAGTGTCGGAGTAAATGTGAAAGACATATAGTATTTACATTGTGAGCAGAACATGGCTTTTGACTGTGATCTTTTCCATCCATTAATCCCCCCTTCACTGTTTGTCCTCTTTGATTCTCCTAGTTATTCCTTATGGTCTGCCAGGCCATTCCTTGCGCCTCTGTTCCCTAACGAATGTACCCTTTAACCTCCTTAAGTGTCTTATGTTTTATGAATTGTTGTTTTCCCGGAGGTCTGTGTGGTGATGCACTTATGTATGTGGGGTTCTCTGTAGCATCTTATTCTCTCTCTTTTAAAAAGATTGTGAAATCAACAAATATTACTTTTACCTAAATTTAGACGTATTGAAGTAATTGATTTAGCCAATGATCAAACTTGCCTCGATCCCCATAACCATAAATATCATGTGAAAATTTAAATAGAGACGCATTAACATGTAAATGCTACGATTGACGGATGCTATCAGGGACAATAAACCCTTATCAAATTACGAATTACTTTATTATGCAAAACCATTTTCATTGTTCACTTGTTATTTCCTATGGTCAAATGTGTCTATAATAGTTTCAACATTTTACCTGCTCCCAAACAACGCCAAAACATTTATCCAGTGCCTAACACCACTATATTGTAAGTGCATGGTCCATTTCAAATTGGAAATCTCTGCGTTAAAAGATTTTTATACACCATGGTTTGCAAGGATAGCAGCCTGCAAAATACAAATTATGAGAAAAATTTATTGGTTACGAGATTAAGAAATATTACCTGAGAAATTCGGCTGTAAACCTCATGACTGCCGACATTTTCCGTAAGTTGAACATTCTATTAAGCCATCGAAAATCAGTTTTAGACTTTTTCAATCAGGCGGACTAAAGTTTTTGATCATATGCTTTTACATATTTAAAAGACGAAACTACTTACCTCACTGAAAGTCTAAAATTTATTCAGTGATTCTGTACCGAAGACTATATCCTGCTCCGTACATTGCCGGATACTTATTTTGCTGCCGGGATTTGACTACTGCTACGATAGTAAAGCAGTCGGGGTTGTTACACAACCCCAAGTGGTGAACACAGGAGTGACCTCAGCAGTGGTCCAGATGAAAGGAAGTCCGCCATCTATGTCATGCATGAAATACTATAGTCGTAATTTCCTCAGCATTAATGTTGATAACCCATGTTAATATTCCATATTATCAGTCAGTGTAAAGAAAATATCTTAATTCAGCATCAAACAAAACCCCCAAATATTGCGTCCATGACCATATAGCGATTAAGTGTGAGGTTAGCTAGCTGTTAAATCGATTTAAATCCCTAGTATTTTAATGACAGAAGGCTGTAATTCGCTGTATGGTTATCATTTCTTTTTGTGTTTTGAATGTATTTTACATTTCCCTTTCCCCTGTGTAATTCTTTCACTTATATAATGTTCAGGTTATTTTCTGTCCGAAGTTCTTGAGAAGTATTTGTATAATTCCAAACTCTTATATTTGCATATCGCCTTTGGGATATAATTCTAAAACTGATAAAGATTGCAAAAAATAGAAGGTATGTGAATTCAGCAAGCTTACGCACACACAATATATAAAGGCTTAAGCGAAATAAGAGCACTTTCCGCTTACCTTATAATGGCATTGAAGGAGAATATTCTCAAATAATGGTTCTTTGTTCGTTCAGTAATCTTTGTTAAATTCCCACTCTGCTATAACTGGCTGTTAAATCCGGTACAATGTGTTACTTTAGAGCACTATGCTATTCAAGATGTGCATTTTTATAGATTTAAGTCATCGTTGTCAATATGTTGTAGAATTTGGTTTGCGCGTTAAGTACTATTTGCCTTGTTCTTCGTCTCGTTGTATGCACTCTCCCCACACAGACCTCCGGGAAAACAATGTTCAGTCCATAAAACATAAGGCACTTGAGGAGATTCAAGGATACATACGTAAGGGAACAGAGGCGCTCTATCTTTGGCATAATGTCTGCGGCAGATGTAACAGTAGTTGTTTATAATTTTTTGCCGTTCCAAAAAATAGTAATGTCCCCTTTTGTTCTCTGAAAAAACTTAGCCGTTTAAAAACACGACCTAAATTGACCCAACGCATGATACAATTGGAATTTTGATATTTTCTCATTTCTATCATAAGCAGGGCCGTAGCTAGGCTGTTTTTGATGAGACGCACGACTGGGGGAGGTTCAAGGAGGGGGAGGGGTTGTCCCCTCCTTTGTATAGCGGGGGGGGGGGTACGGGGGTGCTACCCCGGATTTTTTTGAATAGTCGAACACAAATGGTGAACACTGATTTTGTCTTGGATATCCACAGGATTTTTTCACCAAAACCCGATTAAGGTTATTTGATATAGTTTGATATAAACGGAGTCGACATTTTCATTTATTATAGGGACCATTTATTAAAAAAAAAGTCTGTCAACATAAAAAAACAGCGTCTGTCAACATTCACAGCAATAAAAAACAAACATTTACATATCATTATAGTAAAGTCAGTATAAACTGACACAAGAAGTGTCTTCAATATTCACACCCTCAATTAAACATTGCATAATGGAACAGAACAACTAAAGATAATAGAAACATATAGTTAGTTTGTACATGTATTTCTATTTAAACTAAAATGCATAACGACATCTGTTTACCCTCATTAAAACGTAAGCTATATACATTAAATGAGTTTAGCTTAGGTATGTTCAAATCCTAAATAAAAGAGCCAGGCGTCTTTCCTTTTTCCTGGCAAATAAATCAACCACTGCCTCAATATCTATCTCCTTCTCTCTATAGATATTGAGGAGACCAAGACCACCGAGTCTCTCAGTGGTCAGCGTACTTCGCAAATAAGTCTTAACGCGTCACATCGTGCTAAAGGACCATCTGCTGTCGCTGTTAACACAGGCATTGATAACAATATATAAAGACAGGAACGGACATTTGGGTAGAGGTCCTTATTTGCCTGCCCAACGCTTCCAATAGACAGTCGCTTGGGTCCTCCATTACCGCCTGACAGCGTCTTTGTCATCGACGTATCTCGGTGAAGAACTGGTCAATGTCGTTGGTCACATCAGATGCACACGTGGCATGAATTTCACGCACCACCTGCCATTTAATTATCAGCATATTAAACATATTATTTATTTGTCTGAAAGGATTCCCGTCAGTTCGTCTGTCCGTTGGTGATAATAAAGCGTATGCAAACAACAACTGTCAAATAGTTTAATACATAACTATTCTATTCCTGGAAATTTTACTGATAAAATGCTTTCTTTTCTATTTGTACCCACGAAGTTCCAGTCCAGTATAACTCAATAGCATATTACATGTATTTGATTAAACTTTTAAGAAGCAGTTATATTCCATATCTAAAATAATGGCGCTGTTGTATGTACTTGGTTAATGTCAATATACATGTACGTATAGTTCAACATACTGTACCACTGAAAATAACAGACTCAGTTTTATTGAGTCTGTTCATGAAAGGTAATGAAATGTGCAACGTGTTAAAACGTACCTGGTCAGTGAGGTTCGCAACTCTCGCCGGTATCAGATACTGCATCTTGAACTGTTCTCCTTCTGTAATTAGCCTCTTGTCCAACTCCATGTGCAAATGGTCTACAAACGGTAGAAACATGTTCACCCTCCAGAAAACCGTATCTGCTGGGGGCATTCTGTCTATGTTGTTCTCCCCATGGGCATTGCGTGGCTGAGATGGTTCAATTTCAACATCGACAGCTAGAGCAACGGCTTTGTTATACAATGCCTTCCACACTAATGGGTCGTGTCTTTCATCAAGAAGTAGTTTGTTTAAAACCCTTGCCTCCGTAACAGCCTCAATACTATCACATGACTTGGGCTGTAGCAGCTTCGATAATGGTACGCACGAGGACAGGACGTGTTCAGTGGCAACTAAAGTGACTATAAAGTCAAACTGTAAAATAGTGTTACTGTAGCAGCAAGCTTTAGTTTCCCCTTCCGTCGACAGTTCTAATAATGCCGCTTCTAGTTCTGAAAGCCGACAGGAATGTAAGGAGATCGCCCGCCCTTGCCGCCCATCTTGTTTCGCATAAAATTGGAGCTTAGTACGCCTTTCCATTTCTTCACGGCTGACAGGGTCGTTTTCAAGTGTTTCCTGAAAGCGAAGGAGCCTCTTTCCAGAATAATTGAACGCAAAGGCGACCTCTTGTACTTTGTCCATCATCATACGAATGAATGGTTCATTTGATGCGTGAACAATGGCGAGGTTAAGGCAAACTGCTTTGCAATGTGTATATGCAGCTTCCGGTACAATCTGTTTCACATGTTAGCTGCTCCATCATACCCCTGCATCCGGTTGACATCGATTCCGTTTACGCGCAGCTGTTGAAGAAATGCATCTGACAATGCCTGGCCAGTTGTGCCGATACACTCAGCAAAACAAAGGAAACCTTCTCAGACTGTGTTCGATACCTCATCATAAAAGCGAAGACAGAGATTTCAGGTGACGTTTACATTGTTCTTGGATCTCCGTTTTTCAAATGGTCTTTCATTACGGGGTTGTATTTAGCTTAGTAATGAAGCAGGCTAATGAAGTTACTTTTTCTGTCGTCTGTTCCGCGAAATGCCAAACCCTGCTTTCCGAGCTGAACGACGGTCTCGACTATTCCTGATAAAATCTGACGATTCTTTTCTACTAATTGGTTATAGGAAGATGACATTGAGCAGGCTATGTTTTTCTGTTTACCACTCAAAACGGACAGGAATGTTTCCGCAGCTTCCGCCGACGACATATGAGTTGCTGACATACTGTGTTTACCCAGTATCTGAAAAATAAACTTGTATCTAACTAAAACTCTATAATGGTGGCATTTATGTAACTAACGGACATTCTCAGTAATTTACTGTGACTTTAAGGTTGCTCAATTAGTGTGACTTTAAGGTTGCTCAATTAGTGTATCAAACAATAGGTCCTCCAGACCCAAACCAAACACCGATTTCTATAAGTAACTATAAACAAGTGACATTACACACATATAAAATAGTGACAAAAGTGCTACCGCATTGGAAAAGGATCAAGTCATATAATACCATCTTTGACAAAACATTACTAAAAACGTGATTAACAAACATAATCAAATACTTAAACAGGACCCTAACAGAAAGTAAAAGCCGGCAAGATCCGACAGAGCTAAACAATTTATACTCTGTTTCTGAATGGTTTTATTAATGTTTTCGGGACGTAAACAATTTTGAGTCAATGTCAAGCTTCGCATACGGATAAGTACTCAAGTACCCAGCCCCGCCCCATAAAATGGAAGCATACGCACATTCTTTTGAATGATGGTCTTTTCCACCGTTAAACTGTACTAGTATGACCCAAACGAATCTTTTAATTTTTAGCCTTTCTACATGCAATTAAATACATTTTTGTTAAAGTTGATACCATTCGAATTTATTTTATGTTAAGCTACTGTCCCACTGCGGCGTTTAACGATTCCGTCTGAGAAACGAATGCGTACGTTTATTAGACGTTTTTATTCGTTTCTCAGCTGGTTTACAGACGTATTTAGACGTTTACAGACGGCGCTAGCCGTTTCAAACTTTGGACATGTTCAAAGTTTGGAACGTCCAAATTCCGATAGCGATTGACGGTTCTCATATGTTACTCTGGCGGTTTTTTACCGTTTTCACCGTTACTCAGACGGAATCTTACCGGTTTTTATACTTTTAAGGCTGTTGGGCAGACGAACAGCTCGTCCGCCTCCAGCCACGGAACGCACCATACGTCTATGGAACTTGTTTGGCCTTTTAAAAGACGCATACAGGAAGTTGATAGACGTAATGTTGACGTTTTTCAACCGTTTTGTTCGTTACTCATACTTAAGCAGACGTTACTCAGGCGTTCAATGTTCCGTAAGCTGGACTGAATGAAGGCGCTACTCATACTTAAGCAGACGTTTCTCAGACGTTTTTAGACGTTACTCCTGCTGTTCTTTCTTCCGTCCATGGCCAACAAAATTGAATTTGCTGCCGTCTAAACACCGCATGAGGTAACAATTTAGACGGAGGCAGATGGAATCGTAGACGGCAGTGTGGGACAGGGCCTACATTGCTCCAGTCGTTCAACGGTTGTGTAATAAGGTTCTTGTTCTTGTCATCTTTGGGAGCAAACAGGCTGCACGGGGCACAAAATACACCATTGGTTGACTTGGAATAGCGAAACCAGGAATTCTTCGTAAAGTAATGTGCCTGTAGTTTCCGGAATTTTCCAGCTTGGTATCTGAAGTAAAAACAGTACACGAACATCGTCTTGTAAAGAGAAAAAAACAAAATTAATGCTGCTCCCAGCGAACCCAGGACCTCACGGTCTGGACATGTCAATGTAAGCCGGATCGATGCAGTCGGCCATCTTTTTAAATTTACCCGACATTCGGATGAAATAGTTTTACTAACACGGGGAGCAACTGAAGACGGAACAAAATATAAAAGAGATCGATTTATGTCCCCTCGACGCTACGTGTTGTGTATATTGTCTGTTTACTATGTTCCGAGATTTGGATTGGACGTATCGTCAATGAAAATTCTAAACTGAATATTAGCTGTGCTGTAACCCTACACCCCCTCAGTCTTCGATTTTTAAAACTGATTAAGAGTTTTTAGCTTTTTCGACTTTTGAAAATGATGATACGCATGGGCGTACGTGTGTATGCCCAGCGTACTTAATTTTACATATGCTTTATTTATGGCAAATGAAGTTAATTTTAGTTGTAAAACATAAGACAATTGACATTGTCGCCAAATTATATCACTTCCAAGACTTAAACTAACATTTTAATGAATTAGGGTTCCTTTATCAATATTTTTTCGGCAATTAAAACACCTAGTAAAACTATTTATAACAGAGTTCGTTAAACAGCTATAAGCTGCACATCCACATGAGGTCATCAGCTGGGCTCCGTCCACCACAGAGTGTTTCGATCCTTTAAGCCATGACACTCGCAGGACGGCTGATCAGTAGTGTGATCACTTGCTTCCCACTTATACCAAGGGAGCTCAATGCGGTCAATACTGGTTGGGCTGGGAACCCTTTGCAACCCACCTCTACAAGAAACAGCGAAGTCTGCCACCCGCGCTCTTAACACAGTGCTTGAAGATCATTGTACTTGGCCTTCTTCAGTTCATACGCACTTTGGCATCTT
This sequence comes from Mactromeris polynyma, assembly GCA_032209605.1. NCBI lineage: Eukaryota > Metazoa > Mollusca > Bivalvia > Venerida > Mactridae > Mactromeris > Mactromeris polynyma. The sequence goes on from JASFXZ010000024.1 coordinate 9,631,487, forward strand.
TCTTCCCGAGGTACTGTTAGTTTCACAATGACAAGGCGCTTTGTAGCAGGTGACCGGATGACAATGTCCGGTCTGAGAGACGTCTGGACGATGTCTAGAAATTGTTGTTTCTTGCCCAGGTCTGCTTGGAGTGTCCAGTCGTTTGCTTTCTGTAGGATGCCCTGCTTCTTGGAGTGGCTGGTTGGTAACTGATTGCTTTCTTCTTTGCCAAATGGGATGAAGGTGATGCCTGTGTTTCCCTTTTGGTGCTTCTTCTTCCTTTCCTGTTCCAGTTTATGGGCTAGTTACCGCAAAACAGTGTCATGGGGCCATCAATATCTTCCTTGAGTGAGGGCTACGTTGCACGATGATATGATATGCTCTTGGGTACCTCTTCTTCCACAGAGTTGGCAGTTGGGGCTGTCAGTAAGGTTCCAGTGGCAGAGTTTTACTGGTGAAGGTAGGACGTCATAGACATATCGCAGGAGGAACTGTAGCCTCAATGGCTCATACTGCCAAATGGCTGACCATGACATTGATCGTGCTAGGAGTTGTCCACCTCCAGAGCCATACCCATTGGCTAAATGCAGCAAAACCAAAGTCAAGTCACCATTGCAGATTCCCGCCTCCCTAGTAAGCTGGGAAAGTGCACTTGTATGCTCCACACAGCATGAGAAGCCAGGAATTCCTCCCTTCTGTACCGATGTATCGACATAGTTTTTGTCTTTCATGAACTTCGTGAGTCTCTTGGCGAGTACAGAGAAGAAAATCTAGCCTTCTACATTGAGCAGTGATATTGTTCTGAACTGCGTGATGCCTTTTGCGTCTTTCTCTGTTGGAGTGAAAAATCGTTCGGCTACCTGCCAGCAATATGGTATCTTTCCCTGTCTCCAGACTAATCTTGAAAGGGTCAATAGTCTGCGAAGCAGTTTTGGGCAAATCTTATACACCTTGTATGGAATCCCGTTTGGGCCTGGAGCCGATCCTGGTCTAGTCTTCCCTAATATCTCTTTCACTTCCTTCAATGTTGGTTCTGACCGTCTTCATCTCAATGTCTGATGTGTCGACAGGTTCAATGCGAGGACATTCACCTTACTTATCGTCTTTTAGCCTGTCTGTTTGAGGTGTGACTCTATGTCCTCTATATGACATTCAAGTGTACCTGACTTCTCTCCATCTAGCAAAGATTTCGTAAACCTGAATAGGTTTGCGTTGAAGGAGGCTCTTGTCTTCGCTCGAGTTTTCGTCTTCTTTCTGATGTCCTCAGGTTCGTGACATGCTGTCTTTCAATGTCCATTAACTGATGAAGACCTATCTTCTCTATGTCCGATGCAGCCTTGTATTGTTTCCGTAGGTCTCTGAGACGTTGTCGAATCTCATTGATCTGTCGTTGACGCCGTCTTCTTTCCTCAAACCCAAACCACTCCTGACTGACAGAGTAGACGATTGTAGTAACGGCTATGAGCTTCCTTTCGACCTACCCACATAAAGATGATTCCAGTATGGTGTCGAGGTCCTCGTCGAGTTTCTTCCATTCTTTAGTGGCGATAGTACCAGGCCACTAGATCGTCTGCTTCATAGTTGTCTGCTGAGCTGCTGTGCTTGTTAACAGGAGTGGCAGTATCTGTAGAGGATGATAGCAACTCTGTTATTTCTTCTTCTGTCTGTTATCCATAGCTGACTTGGTGAGCCTATCATCCCTCCCTCTCGGTAGGCTCTGGAAGTATTCTCTGTTAGTCTGTGTAGAAGCTGATCGAAGGGTGTGTCCTTGTGGATACTGTAGAATGAGCAGCTAACACACATAACATACGATGAAGAGTGGTAATAACACTAGCATCTCGCTCCGGCTTCCTATCCGAAAATTGTTGACATGTCAAAAAATTCGAGTTGGGATCGAGAAGCAAAGCGCTCGAGAACCGATCAGGTATTGGTTGAGTAGAGGTCGAGTTGATCGGGGAACGATAGAGGTTGTAGTTTGTCGGGATAAACTTGTTAAAAAAAGATTTTCCGATCAGTACCCGGTCATTTTGACCTCTACTCCAGTAAAATCCGATCGCTTCTCGTTCAACGCGATCCCTGTTCGATCTGTTGTCCAGATCAAATCGACCGCTACCCTACCGCACTCGATCCTTTCCCAGTCGCTACTCGACCGCTAATTGATCATACACGACATGTAATTGAATATGCGCTCCTCATCGGTCAAGTTGCGCCTGGAGTACGGCTTCATCATCCAGGTTCTCAGTGGGAATGCATCATCTCCAGGTAGTATGGGGGTGTTCTTGTGTAGGCAGTTGGTCGGGGTCCGGTAGACCAATGTTATTTCCTCTAGCATAGTTCTGAGTTCAGAGTTGTTACAGAGCTGGGCGTCGGACGCACTGCCATTAGCACCGACACTGACCCGGATGAATTTATAGTCGGCGTCGACGAGTGCCAGTAGTATGATGAAAACGAAACCTTTGTAGTTGTAGAAGAGTGAACCAGAGTATTTCGGGTTCTTTATCCTCACAAGCTTGCCATCAAGTGCCCCACAGACATGATGATAGTTTCACTTGGTTTGTAAGCCATCATCAATCTGCTGCCACTGCTCAGGGTTGACGACGGCTAGCTGCACCGCATCAGAGTACTCCTGTAATACAGCTTCCAATACGTTTGGGACGAACTTGCTTATGGTGTTTTAACCACTCAGAACGAGTACATAAGCTCTGCATACGAGTCACTAGTTGCGAGATGATGAAGGGTGACAGCCAACTTCAATCCAGGCTCCAGGGCTTCACTAAAATAGAAAAAAAGTTGAACAATTATAATAACAGTTCTGCAATGATATAATGATATTACTATTTCATAAGGATGAAGTGATTGTGTGAAAAATGTGATTACCTGAAGTTGGTGTCCTGCTTCTTAATTCTGGGCGATATGCGGTCAACAAGCTCCCCAAACATATTGATATTCCTGAGGAAGTTTCTGTAGCCATTGTCGATTAGATATCGTGTAGGGATCATGTATGGGTCGATATGATTGAGTAGAGATCGGAGAGGTTGACGGGTTGAAGTCGTGGAGGAGTCGTGAATGATCGTGTTGGGGTCGTGTACGATCGAGAAGCGGTCGAGAAAATGTGGTGTACAAGCCTCATCAAGCAATTTGTCGAACATGGTCAGGAAAATTTGGCGATCGGGACGATCGAGTAGATCTGATTGGCAGTGGGAACCTAGCTTCATATAAGATCCTCTATATAGTGAACGACTGCCTAGAATATTAAATAACTCGCAACTGCTGTGAAATTAAAGTTAACAAAATTAATATACAATGTAGAAACTTATTTTAATTGTGTTTAGTTACCATATACATGTATAATGAAGAAAATTGCATAACGTGATGTGATGGAATACTTTAACCAATGATGGATGGCTTACTTTAAAATCAGGGAGCGTGACTCGTCAGATGAAATTATTAGAGCATACCGCACAACATAATAAGTTTGGATCCTTCCTAAATATACAGAAATTGCAAATTTAAAAGAAAAAAACTGATAACATTTTAGAAAGGTCAGTTCATCACGTTTGAATCATAAACTTAACAACCATTTCATTGATTGAACTCAACATCGTCATTTGGTATCTGCTTTACAGATTCGGAAAAATAATGTGAAATAATAGTTGCTGACACTAAAGAAAATAATATGTATTATCTGGTCGTGTATTTGTTTGCTGTAACTGGTCTGTAAGTTTTTGATTTAACGGATTTTGATTCACCTGTAACGTTTTGTGTGAGATGTAGATATATCAATATTCACTAGTGCAGTTGTACATGTAAATGTTCCTATCAGATGAGATACTTCTGATACTAGTAATTTCCATGATGTTAGTGCTGATTTATCAACCAATCGGGTAACACGAATTCAATAAATACAAAGAAACGATTAGGATAAACAATACTACTCCACTTACCATATAATCCTTAAAAAGTATAATTGTTTTGCAATGACAGCAATAGTTAGTATTCACAACACTTATACTTCCTGTATTATATAGTAATTTGTATTACCACTCATTGAATATTCTTCATTTGTGTGTGAAAGTGTATGAAAGAGATAAACATTTATTGTCATAAAATACGTACATAATATATATAACGTTTGCTTGTAAACACAGAAGGCTGTATATAAAGAAATTGTAACACTTGCCATGAAAAACGACACTGCATTCTTCAAAGATTTAATGTGTCAGAGTGGACCACCTATTCTTCGTAAAAATAATAAAAATAAAACTTATATACTCGCATGTACTTGTATACAAGTGCAAATAAAAACGTTGTTTATTAGAAAAAACATGTCATTAAGCACATGTGAAACAAAAGCATTTACGAGTTCACAATATCATTGAATGTGAGGTTTGTGTATCTTTTCAGTAAGGCAATATATATCACGATGTATTGGCGTATGTTACTTTGGTTTCTGCTATTTTGTACTTCGCTCATCAGAGATACCACAGGTTTGTTCCATCTACTTATGTTTAACAATTCTACATAACTGAAGGAATTTATTAGGTTAATATGCTAGAAATAAGTTATATTGACTGCATGCATACAGCTAGTCTTAGGATTTTTTGTGGAATAAATTTAATGTCTGTCACAGTCAAATTGCTAATTTAGGAAATGTTGGATGAAGTAATATTATGTACTTGCACCACAGGCTTACTTCTGTTTTAACGACCAAATACAATGTTCCAAACTATTATTTTTATCACAGGGCAAGTTGGTTTGAATGTCACTGGTATCCGGCTTGTTGGTGGCAGTGGTTCGTATGAAGGGCGGGTTGAAGTTAGGATAAATGGAGTATGGGGAACAATTTGCGATGATTCCTTTGACTCGAATGATGCGACTGTGTTATGTGGAATGATGAATTTATCGTATGTATAATATATATCATATAAATATTTTCGGAATGAAATGTTTATATATATCATATTGCTGTATAAAATTACGGAAGTTAACTCAAATAAACTTTGATGTTTTTACTGTTACAAACGAGTACATGAATACCTAAGTAACACGGTTTAATATTTAAGTATAACGTTGTATACGATATAACTTATACACTTGTTTCTCTGCTAGATGTTTAAACTTACGCATCTTACTGTACAAAATAAACTTACTATGCATTAGTCCGAGGAGAAAATTTTGCATATACGACAGTTTTACTTGTTCCATTAAGTACATACACTTTTATGACAAATATTCTATATGTAGTCATAAAATTGTAACTGTTGCAGGAGCACAGCATACTTCGGCAATGCTCGTTATGGACAAGGTGTTGGCCCAATATTTGTGACAAATCTCTATTGTAATGGATTGGAAACACATATTCAGCAGTGTTCGTTTCAAGCACTTGCAAATTGTGACCATTACGAGGACGTATCGTTGATTTGCACCAGTAAGTTTCATTCGATCGTGGCGATGCTTTATCCTTGATACTAGTACTACTCTTAAAATCAACACGAGGGTAATCGCACAGCATGCCGAGCGAGCTCTAGTGTATTTTTGATCCGTATGGGTATATATTGGACAGGTGAACTACTGTTATAACAAACGCAGTTGCCAGGAGGCTGGACAAAATTCTGTTCAGAGGTGGCAACTGCACTTAACAACATTTAAACTCGACTGTTCTTTAAATAATCATCATTTTATACCAACATTCTAAATCATGTTTACGTATATGTTTATTTTTTGTTTCAAACTTTATAGCACTCATTCTTCAAAGCAACAATGCTTGAATTCAGGAAGTTATGTTAGTGAAAGAAAATATGTATTATTGTTTTGTCGATTTATCATTGTGCACAAACTTTATTCGCGTTTTTAGTGACTTTAAATACAGTAGTCAAACTGTCGATTAATGTTCTCAAATCGAATGGCGAACTTAAAGTCACACGTTATTGCTACTATATATATGTACATGTCTTATTCAAGTTGGGGAGATTTGTGTGAACAATGAATGGAGCTTGCACCCATTTAGTTTAAAGCTCAATGAGCAGATGGGTATAATACCGTCCCACATGTGGTTATACAAAGTCATAGGTGTCATATTTTTTTGTAAATTATTGTTTACTATATTTTGGAATGAAATCTGTAAAGAAATTTAGATTGAATCAATATTATTTTAATAATCAATTATCTGGACATACCGGTATCTCTATTAGGGTTCCAAAATCAAATTCAAACACTATGGAAGTCTTCAATCTTCTTCAGAATGTGGAGCAATAACTGTTTTAAATGGGAATATCAATTCAATATCTTCTGATGGTACAACCTTAACAACGACATGCTCAAGTGGATACAATTCGACACATAATACCAGCACTTGTGACAACACTGGAAATTGGTCTGCAGTATCGTGTAAACCAGGTGCAATATTGAACATACATATACGTATCTCATACATATTAATTTTACGATGTTTGAAAGCGCATTGTTTCACCGTTATGGACACTAGAGTAAGTTTCCAAAACTAAACGAATGATCTGAACTTGGTCATCAGCAATGGAACCACATACATCAATATCCCGTATTAATTCTCGAATGGATTCAAGTATACTATTTACGATAAACATTATTTTTGTTATTAGATATGGGCTACGTTGTTGCTCTTGCGGAGGCATGGTATGAAAGTGAAATCATGCAGTCTAGCTTTCGGGCCTGTCGGCCGACAGGCAGTGTTAAATAACGGGTTTCCAATCAATGAATAGTTTTAATTGGCATATTGTCAGAAAGCCTTGTGTATATTTAGTTCACATAAATACATCGCTTTGTGAAATGTGCATTTTTGGTCAATCACAATTAAACTCAGTAGGTGCCAGTTTTGGAAGAAAGGTATTTACTATCGGTATATTGTGGGCTATTTGTCATTAACATGATAGTCTTTTTATAAATGCATCGCTTGAAGATAGTCACGCCAAACATGCTCAATCTATGACAATCACGGTCATTTACTTTTGAAATCACATGATGCACATCCATGAAAGTTGATTTAGTCGTATAATGGTAATACTGTGATTAATTAAGCTGTAAACAACGTGTATAGTTTGTAGATGTGCCTTTGTAGAACGTCGCCACTGACAGATAATGAAATATTTCATTCTGATTTGTCCACAAAGCGTGTTTATTTATTCTGTCAAGAAGGTATTTCATTATTTTCAAAATGCATTGCTTTTGTTGGCATAAACAATTTACATTAGTTGACATGTTTTTAAAATGACTTACATTTTGTACATAGTAAAATAGGTTTTTGACAAACTGAGACACGGACACTGTCATATGTTGAGATATTTCATTCCGATTTGTCCACAAAGTATCTTAATTTATTATGTCAAAAAGCTATTGCATTATCTTCAAAATGCATGTCTTTTGTTTGCATAAACAATTAGCTGACATATTTTTAAAATGACCCAACATTTTGTACGTAGTAAAATAGGTTTTTGACAGAATGAGACACGGAATATACAGCACAGAATGAAATGTTCCGACATAATACGGTTTCGGCGTTCAATATAGCAATATAGCAAATTTTTCGTCCCATTCAGAAATCCATTCATCAATCGATGGTATGAAGTTGACAAACGGCCTTGGATTGTATGACGGCAGAGTACAAGTTTTGATTAATGGTACATGGGGCGATATCTGCAGGAATTCATTTTACAGCAACGACGCCAGTGCAATTTGCAACATCTTATATGGACTTCCGTGAGACATTTGTATTTATTTATATCATACACAGTTCTCTATAAGATAATCATTACTTAGTTAATTTATCAGATCACATATAATCGTTAATATTCGCTCGTATTAAAATACAGCTGTTTCGTGTATTACAGAGTATACACGTGGTACACATATGACTACTACGGTTATGGATACGATACATTTGTGCATATTGATCAACTGGAATGTACAGGAGCTGAGAACAGTATAGATAACTGCACATATGTGTTGGCTGGGTATTGTTACTCAAGAAACCGGGTGTCTGTTGTGTGCGATGGTACGTCGAAGCATTATAAAGGAATATATTTAATATTGAGTTGTTTTATTAATCGCGAACGCATAAATATATATTACCTGGTCCAAATCATTTCAATATGGTTGTGCGAAGTTGTTCCTGCTTTTCCGTGCGCTTTACTTAACTTCCAAGTCAAGCCATGCTAAATATATTTACAAGGGCTTGGCCTGCACGTGGAAAGCGTTGCGCGAGAAAATGTAAACCTATTGAACTTAAGTGCAGATAGCGACGGAATGACTTTACAAAAACATTTAAATGTTACCTATTCTTCATTCTAATTCACAGAATCAAACCAAAAATAACATTAATTTGAACCGCACTGTGAGACATTTGTCGTACAGAGCATATTAACTTTTAAAGTTTGTATTAAATGTGAAACACTCGCTGAATTAAAGAATTCTGAAACTATATGTCGGCTAGCGATTCGAAAAAGCCACCTTCAATCATCAAACTTACACTTTTACGCAAATTTAACGTTTGAAATGACGATTCATTGACTGATTAACTGGTTCATGATGTGTGACGAAGAATTAGCGAATATTTTGCAAATAAAGTCGAGTAATTCCGTTAGACAACAGGGTTGAGCCAGGGCCTTACTATAATTTACTACTTAAAGTCTGATTTAATACTAGAAGGTTGCAAAATCGGCCAAACATCATTATTGATAAACGTTGGCCATTGTTTAGTTCGTTCGAATGTTCACAATAGCTATATAACATTTGTTAGGCTGGACATGCAGCAAATTCATTGAATAATTAAAACAAACAACATGTCATTGTAAGTGAATATATTTAACTCATCTAATTTACTTCAGGCTATTCACGCAATATTACGGATATTCGACTAGCTAACGGAACAGGACCGAATGATGGGCGTGTAGAACTGAAATCTGGAGACGACGTGTGGGGAACAGTTTGCAATCGTAACTTGGATACATACGATGGTCATGCTTTATGCAGAATGCTGAATTTGAGGTACGAATATATTGAGGCCGATCCGGTAACCGCAGTTGCTACAGTGCTGGGTGCGGTAGATAAATATTCTTCCGTGACTTTGGCTACGGTTAATTTCCACCACCTCAGATTCATGTGGAGAAATACTTGAGGATGGGCTAGTTGAAAAATGTGTCTACTGTACGAAATGACTTAATAATACTGACAAAATAATTACACATAGTTATTGAAATATTTGGTTCATCCGATACTGGTCCTACCGTAAACAGACATCAATTAGGAAGCCGGATAATAACTACACTTCAATGCTAATGTTATGATCATATATTTATCCGTAAAATATAGCTTTAAATGTCTTATTCCAGCATGTGCTTCCAATTTATAATATTCATACGCAAATATCATTCAAGACATTTCTTAGCATATAATTATATACGTACACTGTGTATCGCAATACTAATCATTCACTGACAATAAAATGATTTCAGATATTCAAATGAATAAGCTTTAAACCTTTGCGATATTACAGATTATATTTTGACTTCATAATTTACTTCTCTTCAGTTTCACACATTTGTACTCGTATGCCAAGTATGGCCATGGATCAGGTCCGATACACATTGGAGAAATGAGATGCAGCAGCTATAGTGACCATATAAATGATTGCACCCCTTACTATCCACCACTGAGAGCGTATTGTTCGCACACTCAGGATACTTCCCTTGTGTGTACAGGTACATTATACATGATGATATCTGTTTGATGCGTTAAATGCTGAAATGTTCCGTAATAAACAAATTAAAAATGAAAAGGCTAATATTAATTTTGACACTCGAAAGCAAACACAACTTCTTATTTGCTTGAAAGCATTGTAAACTTTCCAAAAAACTAGTTTTGCAAACAAATTGCATTTGACGTTACTAGTCACCTGTCAGAAGCCGGCGATTCTACACTCGGTACAAAAAGAAACGCAACATTTTCATCATGAATTGTTTTATCCTTAAGATGAGTTTGAACATTAATTAATATGTTCAATAGCTTTAATGGCATTATATTGTCCATCTCAAGGTCATAAAGCGATAATTTTAATGTCCCCGATTTTGACACGGACTGTACAAATCACATTTCTATTCAAGTAGCTGTGAATATGTATTTGAACACGTAGTTTCGAAAAGCAAATTCACATCTATCATTAATGGTTATACCCATTTCAAGTCTTGGCGGAAATAAAGACATTGGGCAGCGATGGTGAATTAATTTTATCCAATGATTTTGGCAGTCAATGAATCACACACATACTTCTTGACTTAGATTCTACCAAAGAAAAATTCTTACACCAAACACTTAAAAACTTTCCATCCCTATAGAGTAATATAAAGAATAACCTCATGTCCAGAACTATACTTATCAAAGGTCCATGAGCACAATGTAGCAAGTAGAGCGCTTGACCCTCATGTGCCTCGTTTTAGTTTACTTGTAATAGTTCAACGGAGATGTGTGTAAGTGTGTGTGTGTGTTGTGAATGTATGACCATACAGCGGATATCTTGCAGTAAAATCGATTTAAACTGGCAGTTTTTTGCCCGTTAATCGCCTATTAGGTCGCTACATATTATACATGTAGAAAAATATATAGTTTATCCTTCCTCTTCTTGGATTATTTGGCCTGACACGATGTTCGTGTTTATAATCCACCATTCCTTCTGTGACCATCTTATGTTATGGAACCCCTCCCTCCTTTTTGTCCCCTTGTTATTATTCTATCCTTAATTCTTCACAAACAGATCATGTTTCCAACGATCTTAGCATATTTCTAATGAACAAAAGAACTTTTCAAATACAGATAAGACATCCATCATCGTTTAAAGTATTCCATCCATAACATTGGGCAATTTCCCTTCTTATGTGAGGTGTCAGTTGTTGTTGTTGTTTCATTTCAATTTTACTTTCAGATCATCTTAACTTTTGTAGTTTTTAATGGTCTCATTTACATCCTGATGTTAAAACATGATGTACTTGTACAATTTATTGTGTGTGCGTGTGTGAATGCGTGTTTGTTTGCGTGCGTGAGCGTGCGTGTGGATGTGTGTATTCTTGTTTGTTTGTGCGTGTTTATATTGTTAATAGAAGGCCATATTGAAAAAAAGATGTAGAATTTATTGTTAACCTTAAATATGTAACCGTCTGAAAATAAGGAATTTATTATTATTATTATTATATATATAAACACAAAAAAACTTTCTAAATTGTATGCATGTTAAACTTAATTTCACATCAGTTAAAAATATTCTAGACAGTAATTTACTATATATTTTAAAAGGATTTTTATTGCAAAGCAAAGTATGTAATTATATATAAAGGGAGGTAATTCACCAAAATACTTCCAAATATTAAATATTAATCTTGGAAGTGACATAATTTGGCGATAACGTCAATTGCAAAATTACAAACTACAGTTTCATCATGCTTTGTTAAAATAAAGGCACTATTCTATTCAAAATGACAATTTGAAGATAAATGTCTCTGAAATTTGGATACAATTCATGTTAGGCCACTACTTTTTAATTAATTGGATTACAAAACAGTCGTGTGTATTTTTTGCTAAAATGGAAAAAAATAAAAATCGAAATTTTAATAATTTCGTTTCCGACCGTATCGATTGTGGACGAAAATACGAACGAACATGAGTACGAATCCGAAACCGTTTTTAGACTGGTGTACGAAACATCGATCAATATACGTAGTATAATAGAGTAAACGGTGTGCACATGTAATCCCTTCGAAAGGGTACTGATCAAACGGGTTTTACAATATCCGTTGCTGTTTTCTTACGAGCATCGATTGTCTGCACATTTGCTTGTCTTTCAGACATTTAAACTTTGATTGTGTCGTCAAAAAGGCCTTTCAGGAGGGAATGTTAAAATGAATTATAAGTTTTAAATGTTATTTATCAAAATACACCAATTATTTGCCCATTTCTGTTTGATTTGTTAGCCGCACGAAATCCGGTCAGATAATGGAAAAAACGGTTCTTTGCTTAGCAAAAAAAATTCTGCGTTGTAGAAGATTGATAGAGCTGTCAAATGGACTTTTCTGGAAGATTTTTTGTTAATTTCAATGAGGTACAATTCAACTCAATATCTTAATATTTCGAGAGTTGTCAATTCGATTTTGAGTTTTCTAACATAGTCAATATTTGTATGTTCAAATGAAATATTCCCTTTTTTATCTAGTTTATGACAAAACTGCCCCGCCCCAAAAAAGTTGTTTTGATTCTTTTGAAATATTTCTGCCTTTTCTTAAATTTGCAAGTCCGTTTAACAACGCCGGTGGTTTCACTACATGAAACTATGAAGAAATAAGAAAATAAATGTAACTTTCCATTTATCTGTTTATTTTAATCTAAGTTTTTTTCAGAGAGGAAAACTGGCCATTACTTTTTTGGAGCGGTAAAAAATTAAAGTATTAAATATTATCTGCATTACTATATAAATCGAACCAACAACCGTTTAATTTACCGCAGAAGTTATGCCAATGATGGATGACTTACCTTAATACACTTATAGCTATTCGGAGAGCGAAGTCCTAGAGTAATAACAATAGGGACATGATGGCCTTTATCGCTCACCTGAGTACATTGTCATGTTTACATCAAGAGAGTCCAAGAGGATTTTCAATGATTTGACCGTGTGACCTACTTTTTGACCCCACATGACCTAGTTCCACACTGGACTTGCATTTTATTGAGACAAACATTATGATCAAGTTTTATGTAGAAAATGCAGCCTCCCATGAATCCATAAGGATTTTTAATCATTTGATTCTGTGACATAGTTGTTAACCTCAGACGACCTAGTTTCAATCTTGACCTAGATCTTATTCAGGCAAACATTTTGACAAAGTATCATGTAGATAAAGTAAAAAAATGTAACCTCTGTAGTGTTAACAAGTTTTTCCTATAATTGGAAACAGTGACCTACTTTTTGACCACAGATGACCCAGTTTCAAAATTGACCTAAATTATTTTGAGAAAAACATTCTGACAGTGACTTACGTAATTCAAGTAAAAATGTGACATCGGGAGTGTATTCAAAGTTGTACTATAATTTGACTGAGTGACCTAGTTTTTGACCCCACCTGACCTAGTTCCGAACCTAATCTAGATTTCATTGAGCTAAACATTCTGACCATGTCTCACATAAATCAAGTAAAAAATGTTTCCTCTGGAGTGTTATTTTTTTTTTAATTTGACCTAGTGACCTAGTTTTTAAGCTTGGCCTATATTTCATTGAGGCAAACATTCTGACCAAGTTTCATGCATATCAGGTAAAGTATATTACTTCTAGAGTGTAACAATAATATACAGTTATTTCATGGTTATTTGGGTAACAGTCAAAACTGTTGCCCCGAGGTGGAGGGGATGTCATCTGAACAGTTCAGAATGACATCCCCGACACCAAGGGACGACAGTTTTACTGTTACCAAAATAACCATGAAATAAATGTTTTATTACCTGATCAAAGGTTTATCTAAACAAAAAATAAATGTTTTATTACCTGATAATTTTTTTATTTGAACAAAGTGTTAAAAACATTTTGTATGGAATACAGGGAAACTATATCGAGGGCTCAATGCAACACTGTCGTAACTCCTATGTATTTATATAGGAGTTACGACAGTGTTGCATTGATCCCTCGATATTTCAACGGACGTCCAATAAAAGCGCGGGAATTATATTGACGTTAAAATGACGTTGACGTCATTTCCTCCGATTGTAAAGATGGTGGACGTTACCAAACAAAGACAATGTAGACGCTGTAGTATGTGTTTGTGGTAACATTTCATCAGAAAATGTTTAGAAACAAAACCTTTTAAATTCAACACAATATAGGCCTACCGAACGTTATGATATGCCGTCTAAAAATAAAATTTGGAAATTCCAATGACGTCATAGCGCGAGAGGGAAACAGTTCATACTGTTGACCGGGGAATAGTTCAATACAAGACAAATTGATAGCTTTCATGTGAAACAGCAAAAAATAACAGATTTGTATTTATATAAGGAATCAGGTAATAATTTACAGTTATTTCATGGTTATTTGGGTAACAGTCAAAACTGTTGTCCCGAGGTGGAGGGAATGTCATCTGAACAGTTCAGAATGACATCCCCGACACCAAGGGACAACAGTTTTACTGTTACCCAAATAACCATGAAATAAATGTTTTATTACCTGATCAAAGGTTTATCAAAACAAAAAATAAATGTTTTATTACCTGATAATTTTTTTATTTGAACAAAGTGTTAAAAACATTTTGTATGGAATACAGGGAAACTATATCGAGGGCTCAATGCAACACTGTCGTAACTCCTATGTATTTATATAGGAGTTACGACAGTGTTGCATTGATCCCTCGATATTTCAACGGACGTCCAATAAAAGCGAATAAGGAATAAGGAATCAGGTAATAATCTTAATTGTTGACGGACACAGGGCAATCGCAATAGCTCACCTTAGTACTTTGTGCTCAGGTGAGGTAAAAATGTATAAGATAGACAAGTGCAGCAGAACTCGTGAACACTGAATAACGTAAGAAACGTTTGTTAATGATAACTTTATTCATTTAGATAACTTAGTGTACTAACAAAAAAGGGCATTCCAATCGCAACGGTGCTCCACTTATAGCAGACTTATTCTTATATGATATGACAGATATTTTATTTTATCCTTATCCAAATAAGGTCAAACGGGTACACTTGATGCTTACAATAAACGTTATTTTGATGACTGACGAATAATACAGAATATCCTACAGCCATTGCATTGGACGCAAATTCCTCGTTTCTAGATTTAGATATTGTAACATGACATCTTAAACCCCATGTTCGTAAGAGTTGCTTCCCTGTTCATGTATAAATAACCAAGACTGCCTCTTTTTATAGGTTATCTCGTTCTTAGTAATCCAGTACACAGTGATTGCTGTTGAAACAGTAAAATAATGTTCCTTAGAAACCTTATTATTAATAAAATGGTCTTAAATAATCGCGCATAAATTCAATAACTGTTTGTACTAATGTTTTTATACAGAATGTGGACAACCGAGCATATCGAATGGTCAAATAACTTCATCGAATGGAACAACAATGACTGTCAGTTGCGACACTGGCTATGTTCCTTCGACGTATGTTATAAAATGTTTAGAAAATGGAACATGGCAGCAGAATGAGACATGTGCAAGATTTGGTAGGCTACATATTTCCATTTCTAAAAAATAATTTGTGTTATTTGAAGTTCTAAATATATCCACACGTCATACATGACCTTCATGCTGATATCGTTTTAGTATTGTTCATCCGTGGCAGTAGAATGTATATTATTTATTTAACACAAACCAAATACGTCGTATACACCGACTGCTGGTCATGACGTATCGCTAGTAAATGTTGTACAGTTATTTGAGGAGGCTAGTTTGAGTTGATTAAAATCTGGCATAGTATAGTATATACCTTTATGTATACCTCATATATTACTGATATCATAATACGAGTAATTCGTCAAACGTAAGACAGAGCATGATGTTATGTGAATGCTATGGACATGCGTGTTTATTGCAGACGCCTGCATACTTATATATGTAATTTAATACGAGCATGTAATTATTTATACAGGATATCCTTTGAACATCACCGACATGAGACTTGTAAATGGTAGTGGACGTCATGATGGGTTACTGCAAGTAGAAGTGAATGGAACTTGGGGAACTGTCTGCTCTAATTCATTTTCGTATCATGAAGCAAAGGCTGTTTGTAACATAATGTTTGGTTCACCGTAAGTAGTGGTATATGGATATGCAAATTAGTAGGGGCATCGCGTCATACCGGTATTTTGCCATATGCAGTAGCCAAATTGTATCGTATATGAAATGAACATACCGATTATTACGATATGAAATTAACTAGTCATGAAAACCACTTAGTACTCAAAAAGTGAAATGGGTATGATGAATGTTTAGTTTCAACTTTTAACTTTCTACTCATGAAAACCTCACTTTTGATTGCTAGTCAAAAACTGAAATGATTGATGCCAGAACTTTGTGTTTTAGTTCTATTTATTTAGGCACCCTATTTGAAGAGTATGTAGTTGAATGAGTGTTCCAACATGTTCCATGACTAACACATGTACAACAATCTAACTAAACAATGTTGGCTGACTTCCGTTCAAATGAAACACAATGTTATGAAACTGCTTATTTAAAATGTTCGTTTCTGTCGCCGTTTAAAGCAATTTATTTGAAGCAGTGTTCATTTAAAGTAACAATGTATAATCACCATAATTTAATAAAAATATATCGTAGGACTGTGACTTAATGGTAAGTTGTAGGTTAAGCAAGACGTATACATATAAGCGTAATGTAGCTGTTCAGCATAACGTGACATGTTCGTTATTCATCTTTAGCTTAGATAAAGTTGATACCTTTAGTGTTTTTCTGATAAAAAAGTGTTTCACTCAAATATTTTCACTGAAGTTATTTTTTGATTTTTTTCCCGAACAATTCTTTTTATCATATAATGCATGCATGATGCATAGTACATGTGTTCTCCTGCCAGCAAGAACTCGTTTCATTGTAATGGGATGATTTATGAGAGATGTGTTCAAAATGAGGTGCATGCAGTTTTTGGACAGAACTAACAGAACTATGGATTCTAAAAAAACATAGAATCATCCATGTGTCGAAATGATGCTTGAACATACAAATAATCAGTAATTTGCCTATGTTTGTTCAATGATCGAATGTACTGTAATTTTAGGTCATACATAACGATTACCACTGGTAACTATGGACCTGGAAGTGGTCCCATATACATTGACCAACTCGACTGTCAAGGATCGGAAACCCACATCAATCAGTGCCAATATAATGTGTTAAACACATGCAGCCACTCTAACGACATAGAAATAGCATGCAATGGTTAGTAACAAAATAAAATAAAAAGCCACCCTGATATGTAGATTACAACTGTGTGATTTTATAATTTAACGTAGTCAAACACACTGTACATTTCATGTTTCAAATGCATATCAATGATAAACTAACACAGCAATTGACTTTTATTACTGTATAACTGTTCTTTGTTGCTTTGTTTGTGTTAGATGGAAAACGTAATACACTTTTTAGGTTTTCCCAATGTAGCGTAGACTGTTTATAACTATGACTTAAAATGTCCGGATGTAATATGAAATTTTACAGTATTAACGTGTTTGAATATTTGCGTTGGTTTCTGTTGGCACTCGCAACATACCAATATTAATACTACAATTTTTTGGGCCGCCGTGTCGTCGGACATAATTGTTACTGGAATTCTTCAGTATGATATAACATTGCCATTGATGACATCAGTTTTTCCAAATTTCACATGATGATGTCATATACGTAGATAGATGTTGCATGTACTGGAACAGTTAGAACTTGTTTGATACCTCTAGCTACCGTAACATATTTATTAAAGAATTATTGATGCCAGAATTGTACGAAACAAAAATACATGATGATAACACCCGTGACAAAGTGGCATTCAAATGATGTTGACATTGCTAATATGACGTTTTATTTCTTTGAAAATTATTGTCTAGTTAATTGGAATTTGATCTGTGATATAATCTTTTAAAATGTTTTAAGCTGTTTCTAGTGTAAATTAAACTCGCCACCTAAGCCGATAAAATCTCGACAAAACCTGGTTTTTATAATTTAAAAAAAAATCTTTAATACATCCTGTATTAATTAATATTAGAGACTTTCATCCAAATAATTCGTCACATTGTTAAAGAAATCAACCTGTATATACATTTTTGGGACAATCAACTTGTATTTATAACTCCTGTACATATTGTATTTCTAAAAAATATTTTGTGTAGTTTGAAGTCCTAAATATATCCACACGCCATACATGACATTCATGCTGATATCGTTTTAGTATTGTCCATCCGTGGCAATAGTATGTACATTATTTATTTTTTCGCTAACCAAATACGTCATATACACCGACTGCTGGTCATGACGTTTCGCTAGTAAATGTTGTACAGTTATTTGAGGAGGCTAGTGTGCGCATCAACAATATTTGAGTTGATTAAAACCTGGCTTAGCATACTACATACCTATATGTATACCTCACATATTACTGATCTCTTAATACGAGTAATTCGTCAAAGGTTAGACAGAACATGATGTTATGTGAATGTTATGGACATGCATGTTTATTGCTGACGCCTGCATACTTATATATGTAATTTAATACGAGCATGTAATTTTTATACAGAATATCCTTTGAACATCACCGACATAAGACTTGTAAATGGTATTGGACGTCATGATGGGTTACTGCAAGTAGAAGTGAATGGAACTTGGGGAACTGTCTGCTCTAATTCATTTTCGTATCATGAAGCATGGGCTGTTTGTAACATCATGTTTGGTTCACCGTAAGTAGTGGTATATGGATATGCAAATTAGTAGGGGCATTGCTACCTACCGGTATTTTGCCATATGCAGTAGCCAAATTGTATCGTATATGAAACAAACATACCGATTATTACGATATGAAATTAACTAGTCATGAAAACCACTTAGTACTCAAAAGTGAAATGGGTATGATGAATGTTTAGTTTCAACTTTTAACTTTCTACTCATGAAAACCTCACTTTTGAATGCTAGTCAAAAACTGAAATGATTGATGCCAGAACTTTGTGTTTTAGTTCTATTTATTGTTGGCACCCTATTTGAAGAGTATGTAGTTGAATGAGTGTTCCAACATGTTCCATGACTAACCCATGTACAACAATCAAACTAAACAATGTTGGCTGACTTCCGTTCAAATGAAACACAATGTTTTGAAACTGCTTATTTAAAATGTTCGTTTCTGTCGCCGTTTAAAAGCAAATTATTTGAAGCAGTGTTCATTTAAAGTAACAATGTATAATCACCATAATTTAATAAAAATATATCGTAGGACGGTGATTTAATGGTAAGTTGTAGGCTAAGCAAGACGTTTACATATAAGCGTAATATAGCTGTTCAGAATAACGTGACATGTTCGTTATTCATCTTTAGCTTAGATAAAGTTGATACCTTTAGTGTTTTTCTGATAAAAAAGTGTTTCACTCAAATATTTTCACTGAAGTTATTTTTTGATTTTTTCCCAAACAATTCTTTTTATCATAAAATGCATGCATGATGCATAGTACATGTGTTCTCCTGCCAGCAAGAACTCGTTTCATTGTAATGGGATCATTTATGAGAGATGTGTTCAAAATGAGGTGCATGCAGTTTTTGGACAGAACTAACAGAACTATGGATTCTAAAAAAACATAGAATCAACCATGTGTCAAAATGATGCTTGAACATACAAATAATCAGTAATTTGCCTATGTTTGTTCAATGATCGAATGTACTGTAATTTTAGGTCATACTTAACGTATACCACTGGTTACTATGGGTCAGGAAGTGGTCCCATATACATTGACCAACTCGACTGTCATGGATCGGAAACCCACATCAATCAGTGCCAATATAATGTGTTAAACACATGCAGCCACTCTAACGACATAAAAATAGCATGCAATGGTTAGTAACAAAATAAAATAAAAAGCCACCCTGATATGTAGATTACAACTGTGTGATTTTATAAGTTTACGTAGTCAAACACATTGTACATTTCATGTTTCAAATGCATATCAATGATAAACTAACACAGCAATTGACTTTTATTACTGTATAACTGTTCTTTGTGGCTTTGTTTGTGTTAGATGGAAAACGTACTACACATTTTAGGTTGTCCCAATGTAGCGTAGTCAAATTAACACATTAGAAGACTCCAACTTCCTACAAAATGACCTCAAAAACCTTGCAGCATGGGAAAAGAAGTGGGGCATGTCATTTCATCCAGAAAAATGCAGTATTCTACGGGTCAACAGAAAAAGAAAACCTACTATATTTAACTACACCCTAAAAGGACACATCTTAGAAGTAGATACTGTCACCAAGTATCTGGGAGTCCACCTAACAGAAAATCTCATAAAATGCCATAATTATACGAAACAAAAATACATGATATTAACACCCGTGACAAAGTGGCGTTGAAATGATGTTGACATTGCTAATATGACATATTATTTCTTTGAAAATTATTGTCTAGTTAATTGGAATTTGATCTGTGATATAACTTTTTAAAATGTTTTAAGCTGTTTCTAGTGTTAAACTCGCCACCTAAGCCGATAAAATCTCGGCAAAACCTGTTTTTTATGATTTTAAAAAGACTCGTTTAATGAATCCCGTATTAATCAATATTAGAGACTTTCATCCAAATAATTCGTCACATTGTTAAAGAAATAAACCTGTATGTACATTTTTGGGACAATCAACACGTCTTTCTAATTCCTGTACATTTGTAGATCTGATTTCTTATGCTTTTGTTTTATTCAGAAAAACTTTATATGGACTAGTTCATAAACGGCACACTTTTTATTTCTCGCTTTTTAACAGCGGACCCATTGAATATTACAAACGTACGGTTGACAAATGGTACCACGTCATATAATGGACGAGTTGAGTTACTAGCAGATGGTGTTTGGGGCAGTGTTTGCAGCTACGATATTAATTCAGCAGATGCGAGCACTTTATGCAATATGATGAATCTAGGGTTTGTACAATTAAACATTTGCTCTGAGAATATCCAATAATGGTTTTGTCATCATATATTCACTTGTCTAGATGTATTGAATCGATGAATACTTAGTTTAATTGCCACAGCTCAAATGACATAAGTAGTATATGAAGTAGTATTATATCATGATGATGTTATGTATCTGTAACAATATTTCCAGAAAGCAATCTGGCATTGACACAACGAAGTTAATTTTGTTGGCTGAACTTCGGAAAACTACATTGGCCCAATGACATTTTCCCCAACGTATCGGCGCAACGTTGGCCAACAATGATCCTCAAAAATCATTGTCGGGACTTACCTCGCTGGGCGATCGTTGAACACACTATTTCAAAGCAAACCACTAATAACAACCCTTGGTAAGATGTTGCCACAATGCTGTCAAACTATATATTCTCCGGTGGACCATATATCCAACCAAGCTATCCCCTAACTTAAAACCAATTAATGGCTCCACCAATGACGCAGCTGGCTGTAGCAATAATCCATGCTCATTCGACATAATTATATACATATTCCATGGAACATTAAGATGGCGCTTTTTTCTCCAATTGTATCCTTTTTTAATGAGTAGCAAATACAAAAACATTGAGCAATGCTGGTTGCAAACTTAAAACTATACATCAGGCAATCAGATAAGCTCATATTAAGCCCCACTATGAGATGCACAACTAGATTTTGTCAATGGGTCATAACTCCTTAATGCCTTGGTGGATATGCATCAAAGATGTCTTACACATCTACACTTCTGCTGATTGCTATGTTTGTCAAGTTACATTTCCTTGAAAACTGATTCAGTATTTTTTGCCTTAAACTAAATATGTTATATCTGGACAGACCAACTGACAGACAGGGTGATTCTAAAGTACATATATATTGCAGAAACAATAATATAAACATGCAAGTTAGACTTTTCTTTTATTTGGTTGTAGAGCCAGTGAAATACTAATGTGTGCAAATGCCACATTTTGAAATGTATTTGTTGACACTTATGCATTGAAAATCAATCAATATATGTATTATGTATAAAGTTGTCATAAGCAATATAATTTATGTCTGATGCAGAAATATCAAATAAATGGCCAAGTTGTACTCTGTCTTAAGTTTTCATGACTGACAAAGTGACGGAAAAAGCAATCCTTATGTATTTCGAAAAGGGCGACAAAATAATCTTACCATATGTAGGCGTTTGAAGTACTGTTGCCCTTAGCCCCACATACGTGTCTCTGTACTCCGACTTTTACACGCGTCTTCGTAACAGCGACAGTATAGAGATGTGACGTCCGTGGCTGGACTATGTTGCCCTGAACTTACTAATTATTACCAGTGAATTAAACTTGCATATTTCGAGAAGTCCTAATCAAATGCACTATTCTTCAAGCCATATTTTGCATAAGTATGTTTTATTGCATTTTTGAAGTACGGTTAGAGTACCAAGATTTAAGTTCGAATGGAATACAACCATTCCGCAATCATTGACAATTTTTTCACACTTAGGTCTTAAATACGCTAAGATTGGGGTGTTCCGATTATCAAAAAGTTCTACAAAGGTTTTGAACTCTCCAACATGTATACTGCAAGATCAATCTGAACTTTGTTTCTACGCTTAACAGAAACGATCAAAACTAACAAACACATTGTTGTGAGATTAAAAGTACAATCTAAGTGACTTCCTGAAAGTACAAAAAAGTCTGACATTCGGTCGAGACCTGAACATCTGTAAAACTGAAAGCTGGGTAAACAAAATCATAGTGCGACATTTCTATTTATTTTAGAGAAGCAAATACTGAACATGGTTAAAATCTTCTTATGCATGTCCAACAATATCGCTTATCGCATCAGCCAAAAATCGATATTTCCAGTCGTCTAAATAGCATTGATTAGATGGGGAACGCTACGTATTTATTATGATTATTTCTTTATTTTTTAACATATTCAAATATTCAAGCATATTTGGAAACCTCAATGTATCTTCTTTTTAATCATATAAAAATAGTGAAATTTTATATATGTTTAGGCGGGGGAATCTACAGTTTTCTTGAGCCACCCAGTTTCCTATTGAAAACAGTGTAAACGGTCCGTTTTTCCTGGACGTCCGACGTGTTTAAATCACTATTTTAACTTATCCTTAGAAAATATTCAAGCAGATTCTGTTAGGATGTTTTATGCTCGTTCCAACGGTGTCAATTGATGTAATTTATTATGAAAACAAAATGGGGGAATGTAAAGGCCATTGTTACATTAAAGGCACATACATGTATTGTGACATATGAAAAGACACCCATTAAATAAAGCGAATTTTCATTTGTATACCAGTTGATACAAAAGTATAAAATACATTACTTTCATACATTCAAATAAAATTATATTCATCGTACAAAAATAAGTTTTCACAAAGCTTTATTAGTATATTCAATATGACCATTTGAACAATAAGAAAACTAATGTAAAAATATAAAATATAAAACACAACACATAGTATTATATGTAATTTAGGAATAACACAATTATCAGTTATCACAAATATATATATGACTGATTCCTATGTATGATTTATTGTTGTCCAAAACCACTTACTTACACGTTGACAAAACATATCTAAACGTGTATGTGCTGTAGACAATGTATGTTGTACAAGTCTTAATAAAATGTCTGTTCTGTTCATAAAATATTGGTAGCAGTTATATGTAAAGGTTAGATGAATATACAGCAAACAATTGTCCATAATTCAAAAAGTAGAAAAGAGAAGATCAAATTCATAAAACCTCCGAACACATTCTACAAAATGAAATAAAAACAAAACATAACAATACACAAATGTATGCATTGTATACAAATAAAATAAAGAAATATCATAACCAGCTAGCTAAAGCTATGTTCACTACAACCATTGACAAACATGTCCATATCACAATATTAGTATATAGCCATACTGTTATTATAAGCAAAATGTCAAACATATATTTAAACAATATGTAAAACATTTCTAGTTTGTCTGAAATACTACAATAATCACCATCAATTAGCACATCTTGTACAAAATACATAATTATGCAAGTCCTTGCATTACATAAGTACAACGAGATCGTCAGAAAATCTATCAGTGAGCCTATGTCAAACAGTCTGAGATCCACGTTGTTTTGCACTCCACCTTACAGCAAAATTCA
The DNA here is from genome assembly GCA_032209605.1 of Mactromeris polynyma. Classification (NCBI taxonomy): domain Eukaryota; kingdom Metazoa; phylum Mollusca; class Bivalvia; order Venerida; family Mactridae; genus Mactromeris; species Mactromeris polynyma. Next base: position 9,655,342 of record JASFXZ010000024.1, read on the forward strand.
TTTCGAAATACTACGCATCCCTTCCCTCTCTATTGCCTGCTTTTCCTGATTGACATAAGAGAATATTTTTAGTGAATTTAAAACTCATTATTGACGACATAATGTGCAAACAAATTCTAGTCCCCTCGATGTCTCATTTGCAATATAAAGGTCGTTTTCTTTTCAAAGTTTCTAATTGCATTCATCCGCTGTGTCATAATTTCTATTGAATAACGCTAAATATATTACAGTACATACTTTAAGAAACTGTTGCATACATAGTATTAAATTATGAATTACAGTTCCATGTCCAACAATATCGCTTATCGCATCAGCCAAAAATCGATATTTCCAGTCGTCTAAATAGCATTGATTAGATGGGGAACGCTACGTATTTATTATGATTATTTCTTTATTTTTTAACATATTCAAAATATTCAAGCATATTTGGAAACCTCAATGTATCTTCTTTTCAATCATATACAAATATTGAATTTTTTTATATGTTTAGGCGGGGGAATCTACAGTTTTCTTGAGCCACCCAGTTTAAACAGTGTAAACGGTCCGTTTTTCCTGGACGTCCGGCGTGTTTAAATCACTATTTTAACTTATCCTTAGACGGGAATTCAAATATTCAAGCAGATTCTGTTAGGATGTTTTATGCTCGTTCCAACGGTGTCAATTGATGTAATTTATTATGAAAACAAAATGGGGGAATTAAGAGATACATGGAGTACCTGTCAATTTCAGGAGTGTTTCCGTGAGATATCACGGAAATTCACGAAGATTAGCGAGTGAAACCGATTTCGGTTAGTCTTTCTTGTGACAAGTTTAATCTCCACATGTGGTCTCATAAGATGTTATCTCAATCAAACTGTTCGCTGGACCATGGTTTATGGTGGTCAAGACTGTGTAGACTGCATTTATGCAATATTATAGCGTTAATTAAGCTTCATGAAATTAATTTCTTCTAGAAGACCATTATCCACTGTTGTGTCGTATTTTCTTTAGCTGCAGCTTAATTTCAATTGTCATGAACATTTTGTTTTATTCAGCGCAAAGATATAGCATTGGTCACAAATATATAAAATATATGTGGTGTAAACTTGATCTTCCACAAATATCATGAACTAATATAATTCATAAATTATTATCGGGTTTATAAATCAGTTTAAATCATTCGTTATAGCACGGACATATTAACCATATAAAAAGTTTATTATATCCGTGGTAATAGAATTTAATCAATAAATTTATAAATTACACTCCGTGAGTGTTTACTGTGTCACTACCTTAGATATGATGTTGTTCACACCTTCGCACCAGGTATATGAATTTGATTAAAAACTGTAAACAAAACTGAACTTATCAAGATATCTTTTTTTGTAAAAGAAGCATTGGGTAAACGTTCTACTATTTTGAACGTTGATGTTTAAATTATTTTGTTCATCTCCACATAATGTTACTTTTTCATAATTATTCTACTATAATAATCCCTAAAACGGTGTATAATGTACATGCTGAATGAAAAAGGGGTAAACACAAAATTAAGAAAGAAAGGAAAACTTATTCAACTGCTGTTGAACATGTAAAGTCGTGACTTGAACAGTTGGAGTTATTAAATGCCATCAGTGGTGTAAACTGCTTTGTTTTGAACAACATTCAAATATATACGCATGCTAAATTTAATGCGGAGTGTGTGATAGTGAATAGCCAAGCATTATTATTATGTTGTTATTAACGGTTGCTTTCTGTACCATGGAATCTGTTTATTTTTTCCCTTTTTTCGTCCACAGTTTTATTGCATAAGTTATATAACTGATTTCAATAAATCTACTGTAAATAAAACTGAATGGTTATTAAACATGTTATATATGTCCGTGATTTTATTCTTTTCACCCAAAAGTCGACTGGGGCACAGTATCTTTGGTATTTAAAGTACACAAAATAAATTTGTATTTGCAATTTTAATTGGAAACTGCAAGACAAGTGTTTATTATACATGTTAAGTGAAACGAATTCCTTGTTTTTTTCTATTTTATAAGAAAACATTTGCCTATCACCACGGACATATCCGTGTTAATACATAGGTTTTCAATGATGAAATAATCTCGTGTTTCATCTGGGACCAATATATAGGTCGAACTCCAATTGTTTTCTCTTTATGATCATTAAACAATGTTTTAAGCGTTTATCGGATACATAGATCTAACGTAGCCCGAGGCTATATGCTAATGTGTTATACAAGTCATTATCGGTGATCATCGGAAAATTTACGGTCACTTACGGAAACTGCCGACAGACAAATCGTCTGCTGACCAAAAGTCCAATCGATAACGATCTGCATCGACTGGATTTATCTGATAAGCGATATTGTTGGGTATGGCATATCAAGTTTAAAATTAGCAACATGTTAGACTTGGCTGAATTACAACAGTCTTTCAAACTTCAGAATTTTGTCTTGAAAAAATATCCGAACAGTTTCATCTGATTTCCTCTGTTTTGGACAAAATAATGGTAATATTGTAACGTTTCAAAGTAAAATGGGGGGGGGGGGGCTTAACATTTTGTATTCTTGTTGGGTAGCTGTTCTTCCAAGCTATCATAGATTAATGCATTTTTCCAATCAAGATGTTTATAACGAAGCATCGAATCGATCACATATGTGTGGATCAAAATTATAGACCGACCAAACACATATACTTCTACATGCTCGCTTTAGTCTATCCGAATTTGTTTACATTTCTTATTGTCACCTGTTTACGCTACTGCGTGTATTTTCCAGTATTTGTATGATTTTCCAAGCTTGTCACAAGTATTTCATGTTGCACAAGTATCCCAAACCTTTAAAGTTTGTGTAGCACTTGTATCAAACTTTATTTAAGTTTTGATGCATTTCATGTAAATGTCCTGCACATCGTCTGTGATCCTTGCAGGTCTTAACTCAACTCCGAACAAAATGTAAACACTGTTTTGCAATGGAAAGACTCGCGATAGAGTTTTATTTTATGTAAAGTACATTACCATGTACATGTATATCATTATACATTCCACATATAAATTTAAAACAATCTAATCTTATGTTATTCGAGCCACATTATAAAACACAATGACTATATGAACATATAGAACATAAGCGATAAAATCCATTCCTGTTAAGTAAAGTGAGCGTAATGAAAAACGCTCATCGTAGAAATGTTAGGTCAGGTTAAAAACCAGAGGTAAAATTTCATTCTTGTGTGGAATGTAAAATACTCTGGAAAACTGTACTTCTCAAATGTACGTTCTTAATGAAATAACACAGTGCGACATAATAATCGATTGATTTTTTTCAACAAAAAATATGAATATGTATTGAATATCAACCTTAAAAATATTAACTATCAATCGACTAAGCAAGTCAAGCAAAATATCATGTTTTAACCAACGTCCGAACCTGAATAAAATAGGTGTGTCTCTATCGAAGTCTAGCGTAGAACTGACCCTCTCCGTGCCAAATTCCCACATCGTCTTAACTGACCGCTCACGAATCACGTGACACTACTTGTCAGTCATTCGTACACTCATACTTGTACTTCATACAGTTAAGACATACGTTATGTGGCTAAACTACGCAACGAACAGAACTTAAAAGTACTCTCTCATGTTTAAAATGCATTGTGAGAGTGATAACTACGATTGCTAAAGCATATCTTTAATATCAAATGTGATTTTCATGTCAGATTATATCTTGTGTACTTAATTATTCTGTTTTTCACCATTTTATACTGTAAATAATCGTTTTTCGATTATTTAAAACTTGTTATAGTTCACTCCCCCTCTTCCTGTGTTTTACATTCAATGAGCATCCAGCATTTCTTGGCCAACTTATCCATTTATTATGGCATTTCGCACAATAATTATTAAGTGATTTCATTAAGTAAATCTGGTAAGTGATCAATATGATGGTAAACTATAAGCCGGTTATAACTCACATATTAAAATTATAAACGAATGAGCAGGATGATATCAAAGACAATTAACATCGTATAGATTATCATTTATATTTTCAACCACAATAACAGCGCTAATACTGGTTCAACGATGGCCCAAAGTGCACACATGGTTAAATGATTGAAATTCTGCCATCATTGGGACAATCCCAGATATCCCTACACTCAGACAAACAATATTGTGTCAATGTTTGGCAAACGCAGCTCCAACAACAGTGACACTATGCAAACGATACAACCTGTTTGCCAATGTTGGCCCAAAGTCTGTATACTATCTGGGTTACGTGGACTGACTTATTCTTCAGCTAAACGCTGAATGGTGTATATCTATAAATTATTAGCGTACGTTGTGTATCTACACTAATTGGTTAATTTAAACAAAACGCAAGTGATGCGCATTTTCTAAACAAATAAACTACTGTTTTTGTTGAAAGTAAATAAATTTCAATGTGCAGATTATGGACCTACTACAATACACCAGTGTATGGATCAGGACCTTGGCCAATGCATGTAGGCTTGCTATACTGTTCAGGCAGCTACCAAGACATTAACCAGTGTACCTATTACTCTCCTTACAGAAGATATTGCAGCGACAATCACGATTTGTCATTAGAATGCACAGGTTAGTTTGAATAGTTTATTGATCATGATACGAAAATAAATAGTCACTGTTATTTGAGAATTTGTTAACTTTACAGGGAAAGAAGTTTGGATCATGGTGACGTTCTCTGTGTTTGGTTCCATAGTTTAACCACACTGTACATCTTTTACAACATAATCTATGAGTCTGGACAAAATAACTATCCTGTTGTGCAACAAGTCTTATTTCTGTTATCAAAATAGACATGCTTAAACAATATCTCACGATTCATGAATTTTTTTATAGATTATCTTGCAACGTTAAAGTATCAATACAGAAGGAATGTGCAGCAATGAATGTCACATTCACAAATCTAAACTTCCTTGACAGAACTTAACAAAAGAAAAGAGAGGAGGCACACAAAACCATATACAAAGGGATCAGGAGAAACACAGAGACACAATACATGAGATGTTTGTAAAACATTATGCCCCCTCATGGATTGTTTTTCATGGAGTAATATTTTGTACAATTGCATAAGCAAGTTCAACGTATGCTGCAGATATATATGCTGGAAATGTTTTGTGGAAAATTCTTACTTTAATAAATGGTATTTAAGAAACACATCAAAAGCTAAGAATGGTTTACAAGAATGATCAAATTATTACCAGCCTCAACGGTCTAAGACCAGCATCAACGGCCTAAGACCAGTCAACGGCCTAAGACAAGCTTCGACGGCCTAAGACCAGTCAACGGCCTAAAACCAGTCAACGGCCACAGACCAGCTTCAACGGCCTAACACCAGTGAACGGCCTCACACCAGTCAACGGCCTTAGACCAGCTTCAATGGCCTTACACCAGTCAACGGCCTACGACCAACTTCAACGGCCTAACATCAGTCAACGGCCTAAGACCAGTTTCAACGGCCTACCACCAGTCAACGGCCTAAGACCAGCATCAACGGCCTAAGACTAGCATCAACGGCCTAAGACCAGTCAACGACCTAATACAAGTCAACGGCCTTAGACCAGCATCAACGGCCTTAGACCAGTCAAAGGCATAATACCAGTTAACGGCATAAGACAAGTCAACGGCCTAAGACCAGCTTCAACGGCCTAAGACAAGTCAACGGCCTAAGACCAGCTTCAACGGCCTTACACCAGTCAACGGCCTAAGACCAGTCAAAGGCCTAAGATCAGCTTCAACGGCCTAAGACCAGCTTCAACGGCCTATCATCAGTCAACGGCCTAAGACCAGCTTCAACGGGCTAAGACCAGCTGCAATGGCATAACACCATTCATTGGCCTAAGACCTGCTTCAACGGCCTAAGATTAGCTTCAACGGCCTAACACCATTCAACGGCCTAACACCATTCAACAGCCTAGTACCAGCCTCAACGGCCTAACACCATTCATCGGCCTAATACCATTCAACGCCTTATACCATTCAACGGCCTAACACCATTCAACGGCCTAATACCAGCCTCAACGGCTTAACACCATTCAACTCCCTAACCCCAGTCAACGTCCTATTACCAGTCAATGGCATCAGATCAGCTTCAACGGCCTAACAGCAGTCAACGGCCTAACACGAGTCAACGGCCTAAGACCAGCTTCAACGGCCTAACACCATTCATTGGCCTAACACCTGCTTCAACGGCCTAAGATTAGCTTCAACGGCCTAACACCATTCAACGGCCTAACACCATTCAACAGCCTAATACCAGCCTCAACGGCCTAACACCATTCATCGGCCTAATACCATTCAACGCCTTATACCATTCAACGGCCTAACACCATTCAACGGCCTAATACCAGCATCAACGGCTCAATACCATTCAACTGCCTTACCCCAGTCAACGTCCTAACACCAGTCAATGGCATCAGATCAGCTTCATCGGCCTAACACCAGTCAACGGCCTAACACGAGTCAATGGCCTAAGACCAGCTTCAACGGCCTAACACCATTCAACGGCCTAATATCATTCAACGGCCTAATACCATTTAACGGCCTAACACCATTCAACGGCTTAATACCACCCTCAACGGCCTAACACCATTCAACTGCCTAATACCGTTCAACGGTCTAACAGCAGTCAACGGCCTAACAGCAGTAAACGGCCTAACAGCAGTAAACGGCCTTACACCAGATTCAACGGCTTAAGACCATATTCAACTGCCTGCCTAACAGTAGTCGATGGCCTAACAGCAGTCAACGGCCTAACAACAGTCAACGGCCTAACACCAGCTTCAACGGCCTAATACCAGCTTCAACGGCCTAACAGCAGTCAACGGCCTAACACCAACCTCAACAGCTTAACAGCAGTCAACGGCCTAACAGCAGTCAACGGCCTAAGACCAGCCTCTTTGGCCTAACAGCAGTCAACGGCCTAACAGCAATCAAAAACTTTTGTATGTTCCTAAACCCAAATTATGAAATAAAATACCATATAATAATCGAACTGCAGAAAATTTGAACAAATTCAGACAATCATACAATGGATGTACTCTGGTTAATAAAATCCAAATCCACTGGTAGGTATATTGGCATAATAGTTTTGTTTTTGTTTCATGAATCTGTTTTGAACTCTTAGGTTCTTTTGTTTTGTAATTTGTTTATGTTGTTTATTGTATGTTATGGGCTTCTTAAACACAACTTATGAGACAAACTTTTGTTCTTTTCATTTCAATCCTTCAAAGTATAGGAGAATAAGTATTTCGTTATCACACTTGGCGACTAACAACGACGTCCAGAAAGTGTTTTATTCAACAAGGGAAAAGGGAAAAGTTGCATTGACTAAGGTCTGGTGAGAGAGGGGGTGGGAAAGCTGAACAACATTTGCCTTTTCCAGGAAGGCAGGTGGCAGCTTTACGTTTTTGATTAAACATCTTTACTTTTGGCAGTACACACTCTTCATAAAACTGGCTTGCAACTGTACGGTCCTTTGGTACTGGAATTTGAACGACATGTCCATCAGCATTCAAAAATATTGAATACAAATCTTTTCCCGCGCCTTTTATTCGTTTGGCAATGACTGGCCTATCTTGATCTTTTCTCAACCACTGCGTATTATTGACACGTTTTTGGGGTTCAAGGTAATAAACCCATGTTTCATCTCCGGTAAGCAGTTCTGAAATTCTGCGATTGTCAGTTGTTGTATTTTTACCAAGACTTTTGGCCATTTTCATACGCGTGGCCTTTTGTTCTTCAATAAGAAGATGGGGCACCCATCGAGCATAAACTTTTCTTTTTAATTCTTGAGTCAAACTTTTATAAAAAGATCCCGGTGATATACCAACACTCTTAGCAATTTCTTTCACTGTTTAGCTGGCACCTTGTTTGATCATATCTTCAACAGCAGCAATATTTACTTTGGTACCAGGACGGGGACCAACTTTTACGTCCATTTTACCATCTTTATTTTTGTTGCATCACCTAAAAACAGATCGTTTTGATATTGTATATTTCACACAGTTCATTGTATACATGTAAAGCTGATGTATTTAGAGCGGTGCTACCTTTAATATTGGTCCGTAATTCAGACCTCATAATAGCTAACACAATATACACATTATATATGACTGCACCTAGTTGAAATTTCAATAACTTTAAAACGACTGAACGGATTTATACATAGAAGCGCATTAGTGACAGAATTAAATGAACGTTCCTCGTATAATTATTATGTCGTTCCATCAGTGTTAAAGGATTCAATATTTATGCAAAAAGGGTATTTTCTTTTGATGTCGAATTTCGTATTGTGTTAACTTTCGCTGACGATCAATTGCCTTTGGTAGATACATATAGATCAGTAATGTCTCCTCATGTGATCGTGGTTCTAAATATTAGTTATTGTAGTCGAGTTTGGGGTTTTCAATACTTAGATATTTACTTGACACACATAAAGTCATGGGAGCACATCGGCAACATATAGAAATTGTGACACGGTCAAAGATGATGTATTGTGTAAACTACATATGATGTCTTTTTTCGTATTTTTTTTTCAAAGTTGAAACAAAAATACTGATAACCATTTACCAATAAATGGTTTATAATTACAAGTATGTGTTCCAATTTGGTGAAAATGACAATTATAGAGTTTTAATGGTAAGCCAATCTCGCACTTAACCATCGTAGTGCCAATAAGTTACACATTTACAATTAAATTAAATAATAGACAACACAGCAAACGTGTTTTGCTACACAACAATGCACGAAAATTGAATCAATGCATAATTCAATATTTTTAGATAATCGCTTGAACATAACAGATACGAGGCTAACTCCGGGACCGTATCATGGACGAGTTGAGATAGAAGTCAACAATACATGGGGAACGGTTTGCGATAACGACTTCTCTTCAAATTATGGTTATGTAATATGCCGCATGCTGAATACAAGGTATGTCTACGAACAAATAATGAATATGTTTTTACCCAATATGCATTATTTACATCAACAGAATTCTTCATCTTGTTGTGGCAATTAAAGTAAATTGGAAGATCAAAATAATGCAATAATAGCGAAACAAATTTAGTAATAAAAAAACATTCCTAGGCCAATGTCCCCATCACTTAATATTTCTTGAGTGGAATCATCAATATGACGTAATTCATGTCATTCGTTATCGTAATTAACAAGTACTATGCAACTTCTCCAAAAGTAACTCCCACCTTTTATTTAAAGGCTGTTGCTCTGGACATGTTGAATAAGTTGCTAGGTATTACAACCGCAATGATGATATTGTTGATGAGAGGTTGTCGGTCAAGAGAGACTGCTCTGGAAAAGTTGCACTGTATTTAAAACGTTTTTTATTGAACTCAAAGCGCATTGCCAGGTTTGACAAGTATGCACTGTTCACCTGTTGACAACTGATTCTAAAGTACTTTCTTGTTGCAATAATGTAGCTTAAGGGCTGTATATCACAATGCCTACTATGGGGAGGGAACAGGACCGGTACATATCGACAGATTATATTGTAACGGGACTGAACAAGATATCAACAACTGTGCTTTCACCTATGGAAACAACTGCACACATAACAATGATGCTTCTGTACTATGCTATGGTAAGTAAACATCTATTTATATGCTGACCTGAGAAATGTTTTTTCATCTACTACATAATTATCTCTTTGAATATTCAGGACTAAATGGTATCGTCTGCGATAGAATGGTTTCCAGCTGTGAAGCTTTTTCATTTGTTTTTTTTCCATTTCACTATTTAACAGGCGTACACGAATTGTATACATATTAATACATATATTATTTACGCAAAGTTTTAAGAAATAAATTAAAATGTCAAAATCGGTTCGGCCAGGACATAAATGGTGTTGAAAAGTTGTTTAAGTTTCGCCCAAAGAATATAGAGAGTATAGAGAGCGTTTAACTAACATGTAAGTAACAACCCGGGTTCGTGCTAACTGATTTTCTGTAGTCAAATTTAATCCCCGTTTTCACATTACAATACATATTACGCAACGATTGATGCAAACATGACCAATAAGCATGTTGGTCAATCGATGCTGTGCCTGCTGCATTGGCTAAACGCATTGGCTAACACTTGTTTTCACACCCAAACCAATTGCTATCGTGTATTTTCTTATAACCGAGTATGTTTGCGTTAAAATATTCCTTTTGGGACCAACAATAAAGTACGTTGTTGTATCCAAATGTTTGCTTTGTTCAAATTTATTAAAACCGTGTATGTATACTATAAAATATAGAAGAGCTTGTTCGGGGAACGTAAATTCCAACGTACTATCCGAATTTTCGTTATAACTGAGTACACTGTAAGTGTGTTCCACTGTATGTCTTTTTCTTGTTACCTATTTCGAATAACGGTATCTATATATCATGCAGTTCATCATAACATTTCTAGTAATCGCCTCCCTCAAGTTGAGTATGCACGCGATGTGGTTCAAATGAGCGCTTTGTAGTAAATATTAACGAGATGTGGTTTGTTATTTCAATATATAGGTCCATACCTGAACATCACCCGTGTAAGACTAGCTAATGGCACACACAACAATACTGGTCGAGCAGAAATTGAAGTGAATGGTACCTGGGGAACAATATGTGATCGTTACTTTGATATCAACGATGCAGATGCATTCTGTAGAATGTTAGGACTGAGGTATTAATCAATTGTATGTACATGTAGATATATGTAAACAATATGTGTATAAGTAATACTATTCATTGACTTCATGATGAGCTGATTGCTTCAAAATACATAACCCTTATTGAATATTTAATTATTTTCTTATGAAATATCCATTGACTTATACAGCCAGATTGAAATAGTTTTAATATATGTAAACTTTGCTTTAGCGCCGCACAATATTTCACAAGCGCTGCTCATGGCCAAGGAACAGGTCCAGTTTATATTGACGACTTGTATTGCGATTCATGGGACAATGATTTAAATGACTGCATGTACCTATATACAAACTCTTGCAGTCACGAACGGGATGTATCGATTTTATGTAATGGTACGTAGCTTTTTGCATTTCAAATACAATAGGAGAATCAATAATTCCATAATCGTATACATTGAAGGAAACCATATTGAAGCTACATTACTTTATTCATTCTCTAATGGTTATAATATGGTAGTATCAAGTCACCAAAATGGCTGAATGTTTCCGGGTCCCAAGTAATAGACCGTTTCTTTAATAGAAACCCGAAGTGGAGTTAGCCATCTCCCATTGTGGGGATTTAAATAAAATGCTAAGCTCGAGGGTGGGGATTAAGACCAAAAAAGACATAGTCTAATTCCCCTGGGACAGTCCGTCGTCCTCCTCCCTCTGGGGCAACACTATCTAAGCGCGTCATTCCCCATCTTTGATATCTTTTTTTCCATATAGTAATCACATAAACATATTAAGCCTCTTTAAATATAATTTTCATGATTAAATATATTATTAAATGTATTACCAGATACATATAACACTCTTGTTTTACTATGATATAAGAATGTCCAAATATTGGGAAGTACCAGTATTGGGGTTCTGTATTCGAATACGTAATGTAATCTTTCGAGCCATTGCTGACTGGCAGTTGACAAGAATTAATTAAATGTTTTTGTATCATTAATGTACACAATGTTTACTCAATATTACAATTTCAGAATGTGGACGACCCGATATATATTACTGGGATATAGGTTACTTTAGCTTCAATGGAACGACATTGTATGCCGACTGTTCGTATTACAAAACGTACATCGGAACACTTAGTATGACATGTAACGATACTACAAAAACTTGGAAAACAGAAGGAGAATGCCAAGAGTATAGTATGTATAGATGTTTTTTTGAGACTGAATAATGACATGTCTGCTGTAAGATATCAATTCCTTACACGTATCTACAATGTTCCCTATATAAGGCAATTCTTGAAAAGAAATATCTTGAAAAAAGATGGTCGGCGCAATCTGAAGCAAGTGAGAGCTCGAAAACTTTAAGAGTCAGATGAGTGGAAAATGTGTGTGTATTTGGATAGAAACTAGTCTACTAGACGACATTACGTCACCAGATATAGTCTTCTGGACCAGAAAAGACAAGCGTTCAGTTATGATTGAGTTGACAGTTCCCTGGGAATCTCATCGTGATGAGGCCTTTGAGCAATAATGGGACATATATGCTGAGCTCTAGGAACAGTCCAGAGAACGTCTATTCAACACATATGATCAGTAAATAAATTACAGGTAGTTGTTTGATCGTATCTAATTCTAACACTTGTGACTTAAATGTAAATGAATGATTATGATTCTTGGGACTCCTCTACATGCATTTCAATTTCTATTATTTTGCAAATTTTCGACCGAAGACAGTTATGTTAGTGAACTATATTTTTAAATAGGTTATCCTCTGAATGTTAGTGAAATACGATTGGTGAATGGTAATACATCAAGTGATGGACGTGTTGAAATGAAATTAAATAATACCTGGGGCACAATATGTGAAGATGGTTTTGGTATGGACGAAGCACATGTCATCTGCAACATGATAGGGCACTGGTAATATGTTGTTGACTGTATATGAAAGAGATATATCATATATTGATGTTCAATCCAAAATCATGATCACTGCATTTTAATTTAAAGTTTAATTTAAAACAACCATTCCTTTCTGAACAACAGTTACATGTACACATTGCAGCTTAGGGACTTTTTTTAAGAATTGTACTTATAATTTTTGCCACACTGTCGGGTTTTCTCAGTTTGACCGAGTAAGCTAGGGTGACCTGACAGATTTTCACTTTGTTACCCCAAAGCATGACCAAACTTAAAATTTCATATTAAATATTCGTCATTATATAAAATACAAAGAATACATTATAATTTTGAGAAGATTATACTGCCACTGCAATGTGTACATGTATGTAATACGAACATTGTTTTTATGAGCGTTATGTCTGCTGCTCTCATCTTCCATACAATTGAATAAATAAAATAATTGCAAATATTTACATCATAACATACATCATATGAATGTATTTTCATCATATTTCACAATTTCCTCTTTAAATTTATTTTCATATGTAAAAAAGAGATTTACTCTTCGACTATTAGAAATGCACTGAAATTATTGCAGCTATTATACAAATGTGCAACCATGTTGCTAAATAGTACTGCTATCGACATATTAATGCATTGCTATTGACAATTTACTAGCTCAACACTTCTGTGACTGCCAGGTCAGTTTATAATATTTAAATCACATTTATTACTAAATTAAATGACAATAAATAATGATATAAACGGAAAATGAGAATAAAGTATGAATGAATTGCTATATTTGACCTAAACAGGCCAGCTGTGGCGTATGCGACCATGGGTGATGGAACTGGACCAATATTAGTAGATGATCTAAAATGTGATGATGGGGATAAACATATCAACAATTGTAGCTATGTGACGTACGATAACTGTAACCACGACCAAGATGTATCAGTTGTCTGCCTAGGTAGGTTCAGAATCACTGCACTACCAGTGTCAGTATTAAGTTAGTCCAATTACCCCATGTATAATTCGTTGGCCTGATATATAGTTCGTGTTCTCACCCATGTCTGTCTGTGGCCAACTTGCTTTCTTAACTTATCATGTAATATCCCTTATTATCACCATTCTTTACCATCCATTGTTGTCCCCCCTCTACTCTAAGTGGGTGTTTTTGATACTCATCTAAACAATCCCTTATTGTCCCATAGATCTTTGCCCTTTAATCTCCTCAACTCCTAATATTAGGTTTATCTGTGTGGAGACGGCATTGTCTTGTGAATGACGCATTTCCTGTAACAACTTTATCTTTCCATTAAGTGCAACAAATATTATATTATTCATGTATGATAAGTCGTCATCGTCAAACCAACATTTATTTCATTAGTTTAGACTGGCATTAATATAAGAGTCAATGAAAGGTCATTTTTGTTGAATCGGCAAGATGAATATTATTGTTGCGTAACTCATACATATACATATCTTCTTAAAGACTGTGGGGATCCAACACCTTCCTATGGTATGAGAAATACTACGCAAACCAACTTTGGTGCAGCTGTGGAGGTCAAATGCGAAACAGGATATAGATTAGCTGGCAATGCTACTATTACATGTGAAATGACCGAAACGTGGAGTGATAATCCATATTGTCAACTGATAGGTTAGTAAATTCAAACATGAGTACATCAATCGTTCGTGAATATAGTTATGTGAAACTTCGTACATGTGCGTTAAGTTCATGTGCGTTAGGCAGTTGGAGCATTGTACTTGGCTGATATAACATATTCATATTGCACAAGCGTTCACATTGAAAATACATTGAAGAAAAACTGAGAACATATGTTTTGTATTTACTTGTTCGTACGACGGATAGTTGATGACTTCAAGATTGGAAACAGAGTTGTAAGCTTTTTGTAGTGTAGATTAGATTTCCCCTCAAAACGCTATTTCGCCTTTTCAATGGGCCCCGTCATCATTCCCCTTAAATTGGAAAACAACACAGATATCATGTGGACTATATATCTTTACATTTTTCAAAACAACATTCTATTAAATTTTAAAAACGATTATAATATGGCTGCTCTGCACAGCTGATATCCAACATTGATTGTTAAATTACTTTGAATTACAGTTCATAGGCCAGAATGATCAATGCATTTTGAATACTACATGTATATACAATGAATTACATGTATTATTTAAAAGAACTGCGTAATCTTTGTATTATTCGTTCCTCTTCATTACAGATTGTGACAGTCCAGAACCACCCCACGGAACTGTGAATACATCATCCACTACAAATGGAACTGTAGCCTCTGTTTCCTGCGATACAGGATACCATTTGTCAGGCAATGCAATAATCATTTGCCAACCAAATGACAGTTGGACAGACATTCCAACTTGTGAAATATTAGGTAAAATTATTCGAATGGCAAAATTTGTTAGAGAGGTACATGCAATCAGTCAGGCATAGTACAAGTATCACAAAGTAATCAATGAATATTCATTGAAGACTTCTATATGTTATTATGCATCTATTAAGAACGTACATGTGTATTCTACAATGACTATAATTTGCCATATATTCACAGTTCAGAGTGAGTAATAAGATACAATGAAGTTAATAAGTAAAATACTTTGTGAATATGTTATAAAAGCTATCTTTGACTCATATGTTTGAACCGTACACGGCGCTTACCGATACTGAGCATAGTTAAATGTCAAATATATCCATATTCATTTACAGACTGTGGTATCCCAACTCAAGAAAATGCTGATGTAGATTTACCATCAAATGCCACTACTTATGATGCGATAGCAGTTATTAGCTGTAAAGAAGGTTACCTTCGTAATGGTAGTTCGACAGTTTCATGTCTTGACAATGGAACATGGGATGTCTTGCCTACATGTAGAATTGTTGGTATGTTTATAATGACCATGCAGCTCACATGAAGCTCATATACAGTTTAAGTGTCCGTGAAAGCAACTGTGTGTCTTTTTGTGTTTTCTTATAATTCCTGATATTTATACGTGTGCAGTTACTGCGTCATTTCTCTATTTGTTTTTATGTATTCATATCATTTTGTTGACTTATTTTAACATATCATATTGGACATTAAATACGTTTGGTATTAATCCTTTTCAGGATCAATTTAGAGCATAAACCAAATGCGCTATTTTGAAATTTGTTGATAAACAAAATTTATTTTTATTATGGATTAAAATCGGAGACTATGACAGCATCCAATTTGAACACATTAAATCATAACACACACTATATACAATTTAGATGCTTTCTTAATATAAAGAAATCACAAACATAAAAGAAGACTCGAATTGCAAACAGGTCAGTTTATTGCGTTTGGTCTATATATTATGCTGACAGTAAACTACCCATATTTTGTGTATAAGTTACTGTTTATTAATTTCTCAGATTGTGGGGACCCTACTCCACTCAAAGGCTCAAGAAATGATACAAGTACAACATATGACACAGGTGTACAAATTACATGTGATGATGGGATTGAAATAGAAGGAAATCCATCCATTAAATGTCAAGCAGATGGAACATGGTCAGATACTCCAGTTTGTGATTCAAATGGTATGGGCAAAACAATTACATTATGTTTGAACCAGATTTACATTTTTAGAAATAAAATAAGACTATTTTCCTGTAAGGCATCGCAATGATGTAAGAAAAGTAGGATTCAATACAGATCAGATTATCACTTATATATATAAATAAGTTGTAGACATTAAATTGACGTAATAAGACATAAGGTTGGAGTGGGCTCAAATTTGTGGTTTCCGAATATTCAAAGCAGTACTTATAATTTAATTTGGCGTCGACTTATGAAACATGATAGCTTATGAACCGACAATATGAACTGACAGATGATAACTGAAACGGTTTTCATTCATTTGGCTTTACCATTGCTTCCGTTACAATATCATTTATGCCCTTGTACAGCTAAAATATTGTAATGTCATGTGCAATACATATATTCAAGCAACGTATCCCATTTTGTCGCATTTGTTGAGTTTGCTGTATTTTATGGTTTTTGCACTAGTATCACATTTTTTCTAGGTATTACTCGGTCTAATGAACTTAATCCTCCCGATGTCTATTAGCATAATTTAACAGTAGACTGATGTAACAAATTTTGGCGGTCGTCGTATCAATTTATATATCTATTATTACGGAAATCTGTATAACAATGTGTTATAATAAAAATGATAATTAAACATACTTGACAGAATATCTGATCGCTAACCACTTGCCTACGAAGTAATGAAAACATCAACAAATGCAACGAATAATACCGATGATGCAAGATTCTCTAAAAGAAAATTATATAGTCGGCGTAAATGATGTATAATATATTTATGCATTTAGTTCAGGATCAGGTTGACATGTTCGGAAAAAGAATCAGTAAATGTTTCTTTTTTGTTATATACAGACTGTGGTCCTCCATCCATTGCAAATGGTCAAGTTGAGACAAGCAATGGAACAACAAAAGGCTCCATAGCAACAATTCGCTGTAATCACGGATACAATTTGAATAATTCTGAAACGGTAGTGTGCGAGGCATTGGGTTGGAATGATACGTCTGTAGCATGTGTATTACAAGGTATGCTGAGACATTTGGAGATGCGTCTAGCTTATTTCTTATGTACATAACTATATGTCAATTTCGTATATTCAAAGGTCACATTTTTATTTGTCAAATATTTTGAAATCAAAGTTTAAATCAAGCTTAGATTATTAAAGATGATTTTGTCAAACATTATTCCTTATATCTTATATACTCTCTGGTGTGGATCTTAGTCCCACAATAGTGATATTACAGTGAGATAAGCGACAAATATTTAGTTCTTAAAACAGTTCCTGAAGACTCTTATTCTGCTAGCTTTCCCTTCATGTTCAGTGTTGTGCAAACCTTTGCATCCCTTGTATCATAATTTAATTTCCTCACCTTCAATTTAGTTCATACTTAGGAGATCATTTTTATTAATTTTGTCCTAAGTTACTGTCTCACATAAAGCACAATTATCCATTACAGAAAATTTCAAACTTATCAAATTTAATTTACACTGATTATGTAAACAGTTATTGATCCCTGGGTTACTAATCGGTACCTGGGCATATTTCAGCGATTGCGCAGTTCGAGCTTCGAACCCACAACCTTTGAATCAGGAGTCGGGCGTTCTACCCCTAGACAATCATGCCTCTCTAATCAGCAATGTACTGGTTTCTTTATGAACATTTGTACAGGAATTTCAGTAACGAATTCGCGTATACAGTTGTATCCATATACATAATTACACATAATTATAGATAAACTGGATACATGCACTAATGTTTCATGCGTTGTCACATAATAGATTGCGGAGATCCAACTCCCACAAATGGAACACTGGTATCAATTACTGGTACAACATATAGTGAGACTGCGACTATTCAGTGTGCCAAAGGATATGAAATGGAAGGTGATTCTACAATAAGTTGTCAAGATGGCGGAATGTGGAGTAGTGAGGTAGCTTGTAACATACGAGGTACAAAGACAATCACTTTGAAATAGTTTTACACTAACATGAATTATACAAGAGCATGTATTGTTCAGTCAAAGAATTCAGTGTTTTTTTTAATCTTTCACATCATTCAAAACCATAAGCAAATGAACGTTAAACACAGACATGTACTAACTATTATGTAGCTACACGTTAAATAGCATTACTAGAGAATACTAAAAGTCGCATTACCATTGGAGGACAAAGTTTGCATACTAATTTAAAGACAAAATAATCCGCTTATATTGTTAAACATGAATTCATCGTTATTTTTAAAGTTCATTTTATATTCAATCTCTCGTTATAGTAAACATGTAACAATAGATCATCTTTGCACTAGAAAATTCACAGGCATGTTTGTATTGTCATATGTGGACTTACTGATGTAATTGAAGATTTAACCATTACATTCTATACAGATTGCGGTTCCCTAGAAAACCCTGAAAATGGTCAAATTGTCAGCAGTTCTGGTACTGAATATAAATCAGTAGTCAGCTTTGGTTGTCTTAAAGGATATCTTCTGGTCGGACAGCCGATTTTAGTTTGTAGCAGTGAAGGGACATGGATTGGCGATGTACCATCATGTGTTCGTTTGGGTAAGAAAACAACAATCAATAACTTTTCTACACACACGGTGTGCTCAATTCAATACTATGTTTTGCATTGTTTCACCGCAAATGCTATTTTATTTAATACCATTTGCTTTACATAAATAACTTCGGTACCTTCCTGATTTATTAAGAGTAATTACGTACGGGAACAGAGGCAAGGGAAAACGAAGGAGAATAAAAAAAGGACAAACCAGGGGGATTAAATTGATGGAATACGTCACTGGACAGGCCAAGACAGTTGGCAACAATAGGCCGAAAGTGGGGAGAAAATAACATGAATACTACATAAAGTGAAAGAACCGCAAGTGGGGAGAAAATAACATGAACACTATATAAAGTGAAAGAACCGCACGAGGGATAGGAAACCCAACATATTACTAGACACAAATAGAAATCATAACCATACAGCAAATAACAGCATCGTAACTCTCGATACAAATACTGGGGTTTAAATCGACTTTACAGCTAGCTAACCGCACACTTAATCGCTATATGGTCATTGATTCACAACACATACACATAAATTGACTAAGTAGGCAGTAACTAATCATTAAAAGCAATTAACCATTACTAACATAACAACAAACACACTGTGAATAATCCAGCGCGAGGACTAAAGCAGCTTTATACTGACCTTGCTCTCAGTAACTAAATAGTGAGTCACAGTGGTCCATTAGCCAGACAAATGTTTGACACACAAACTTTGTTTGGAATTTGGATACTGATTTATAAAATCTGCACATTGTAAATACTGGAATCATATGAACGAATTTGTATTTTCTAACTTATGGTTTGAATGTATACATATGTATCTATGATTGTGCTACACAATCATCCTTATGGACAGTAGCTAGACTTTTAACAACTGTCGAATTAATGCTTCAGTTTTATGAACTTTATACTTTAAAATAAATAAATTTTATGTTAATCAACGTATTTTTACTGACAGTTCCAAGGCTGTTATTCGCTGTATGGTTATTATTTGTTTTTGTGATTTAAATGTATGTTATATTTACCTTGAGCAATTCTTTCACTTTTTATAGTGTTCATGTTATTTTCTACGCAGTTTCGGCCTATTGTTGCCAACTGTCTTGACTTGTCCTGCGATCTTTTCCATCCATAACCCCCCCCCACTGTTTGTCCTCTTTGATTCTCCTAGTTATTCCTTATGGTCGGCCATTCATTGTACATCTTTTCCTTTAGTTATGCACCCTTGGAACTCCTCAAGTGCCTTATGTTTTACGAATTGTTGTTTTCCTGGAGGTCTGTGTGGGGAGGCACTGTCTTATTTATGTATGTGAGGTTCCATGTAGCAACTTATTCTGTCTCTTTTATGTTTATCAGACACATTTAACAGTTCTAATGTGTTCTATATAGTCATAGTCAAACACATTTAACACAAAATACATATGGTGAAAATAGGATTAATGATCGAAAAAATCATGTTTGCTTTACATGAAAATTCTTGATCAAATCAAGAGAACTACGAAATAAATATGTATACAATATAATTATAAGCGTTTTACGTCTTCATCGATTTGAAAGTTTTAATATTTTGATATAGTTTAAAGAAGACAGGTCCAATTACAAGTTATTATATAACTAGTGACACGAGACAAATGTGTAGCGCATGAATGGTACAAATATATTTATATATCAAGACATATCTTGAAAAAAGATGGTCGGCGCAATTTGAAGGTTAAGATTTATTGTGCAACATAAAATAATGCCGAGCTGTTATAATTGCTGGTCACTCCAGATCCAAAATTGATTTCGGTAACTTCAACTAAATTCAGTGGATTTCGGTAAGGTAACGTACCCTTTACCGAAAGGTTAACCAATCCGCGAAAAAATTGCCTTGGTGGTTAACTTAAGATTTGATCGGTCTACACAACACTGATATGCAAATAGCAAATGATAGTACGGCTGCGCCGAAAAAAAGTGTTTTGATGAAGATTTATTTACACGCTATATTGAATCTTATTGAAAATGCAACAAACGATTTGTACCAGACAATCATTGAATGTATTTGAAGATCAAAAAAATGAAAAGAAGCAGACTTTTGATATTCAGTTGTTCTAGTAACATGTGAATGTGCAATAATTCAAAATAGTAACCATCTAAACTACAATATATTTGCTTATTTCAATTTTGCGCAAATCATCGTTTTGAAAGATATTTCTTCTAAAACATTAATTATACAATTTGTGACTTATTGTATTGTAGCAAATATCGGTGAATCATGTGCGGAGGATATATTTTGCAAGGCTGAAGGTGCAGTGTGCAGGAAGTCTAAATGTTTATGTAAAACTGGTGTGCATGATACCCGAACTGATAAATGTGACACAAGTAAGATTAAGGCAGGATCAATTATTTCTTATTGCATGTTATTTGTCTTGTCTTTCAATGGTATTTTGGTACACTGCATCAACATGTATACAATTAAAATTATATCGAAACTAGACATTGTATTAATATGGTCTATGTAAAGTAAGTAATTTCGAAAAGTTATTCTATTGCATGCAATTTTTTGTTTCTAAACTTGAGCCGAATAGAGAATGCCAATGAGAATAATGAGAGCAAACCATTGTGGCGTGGCTATCATTTTGGCACCTCTAAGAATCACCATCCAATATTTTCAATGACTTTAAAGGTCGTTTGTTTGTTTTGATTAAAAATAAGTAACTGTACTTTGAAATGCAGTCAGTTATTTTTATTACATAATTTTAAGTGCCTTTATATCCATATGGGACCATGGAGAATGACACGGTTCTTGACGATTGGAAATGTGTTTTGAGCGTGAACTTTTCCCCAGGCATACCCGTGTTTGGAGGAGTGCATACGAGAGCTTTCGTAAGTGCATACAAGCAGCAAGTAACCTATTATACCTAGATTAGATTAACACTTTAAAGTGTATTGCAGTGTTTTAATATCCCAATTACAACTAAATCAATGCTCATGACGAATATGACTAATGTATTGTATAAGTAGGGAAACAAATGTCATTTACTAAACTAAGTTTCGATGTAAAAAGCAACAAAGGTATGTATTTTGTCAGTAACATTATCATAACTAACATATGAAATATATTGTCAGTTTCGCATACAAGAGTTGACATGAATACAATTATAATCAGCTTCTCAGTACTTAACATGGGAGTTATTAGACCGTAGATTAATTCAGTTACCATACATATAACAACCACCCAAATGTAAAACCGGTACCAAAAATGTAATACATGTACATGTTATTGTTAACATTTACTAGTTTTTCCAAACACGCTTTTTTCTTTATTTAATATAATAAAAAAATTCTGCACATGTAATTAAAATGATATTAGTTGAGTAATGCATCTCAATTTTTTTTTTTAAATTTTAGTTGTTTCAACTTTTACTTTAAAACTTTTACCATTATTTAGACCTAAGTCAATCGTATAGCTAAATGAACCAGGTACCTTTATATTCAGGTTTGTCCACATGGAATTATCAGCTTAGGGGGTAAGTACAATAATCCGACTCCACCAAAAAACAAGAAGAAAGTGGTGAAGCGTCTAAAAAACCGCAACGTGATAGCGCCCTACAACGCACAATTGCAAAAAGGATCAGGACATGTTTTCTACAGAACGTATGATGTGCTCAACTCTTATGAAACTATGAAAGAAAAACCTGAAGTAAGAGACATTGAAAAGCGTGTTCGACAGTTTGCGGCAGTTAGTGCATTCGATGCCAATTTTGTCTTGATAGCAACATGGGAAAATGTCTCACCAGCAGATGCATATTTTGATCTTGATGATTTTGGGGTAAGTATGATATTTTAAGATGGCCAGTTATTGTAATTTGTTGTTCCTACCGTGTCATTATGTTGGAAAAGTTGATATTGTTTTTATAGTACTACAAAGTTTTTTTTATACAAATTGTTGTTCCTTTCCAGAGGAGCTCTTATATTTTGTTGAAGGGTTTTGTTGTTGTACTATATTTACAGTACCTGTAATAAGCGACGGTTCATGGCCGAATATTAAAATAGTGGAATATTGTTTGTAAATTTGATCTAAAACGATTTAGTTAATTAGACTGATGTTAATTGCTATTTTTTTAAACATCATGTATCCGACACTGGGGAGTTCATGTACATAATCTGGACATAGCTAGCGATATGCACATACGCACGTGCGTAAAAAAAGTGCCGTGTGTTCACTGAAAAATGGTCTTATCTGACATAAAATAACTGAATATTTTTAGACTGCAACATTTCAACTGGTTTTGGTTTCTAATGGCGAGATGACATACAGTATCTATATATATCCCAGTGGTCTTATGCAATGGAAAATAAAAAAAGAAAAGAAAACAAAAGCCCCAGTGTGGGTTGGATATTCTGGAAATGAGTATTCACCTTTCACACACCACCATTCCTTCACGCCGGCTATCCGGACACTAGATACAAGTGCTACACATAGCGGTAAGTGATACACTTTACAATATATACGCACAATGAATATCCTAACACGATTTAAAGAAAATATATGTATTAGTTGTGTCAAAGTTAAAAGAAAATGAGCATTTAAATCGACCATTAGCGTATTTAAAATACCATTCATGAAAGTAATAATGCCAATGGATGGAGTAGTTTAGCTTTAAATATATAAGACGACAGTAATAAAAATAGTAGAACTTTGTCTTTCCTAGGATAAAATAGAGGAAGAAGGGTAACTGGTGTGTGAAGCATAAACACACAACTTTAGATGTAAACAAACTGAATATTTTGTGCCCATGTAAACAATGAATTAACAATGAATAAGTTCAATATAGAACGATCAATATATCTTTTCAGATAACTTATCCTGAGTTTTCAATGTCAAAGATATTTAAGTAAGGAATTTATTCTAGACTGAGGGTTAAAAATTAAATATGCTGATTTTGTTGACAAGCCAGTCTATTATCTTTAAACAAATATTCAGAGTCTTGGAAAGCACATACTTAGGCAAATGCAAAAACATTGCTAGAAAAGTAAAAAAAATGTCTGATTTTAAACCTGTTTTAAATAAATAATCAGTAATCGTGTTTTGATAACCAATCATTGTTGTTTATATATTTGTCGGGGCATAACAATGGTTGGGTGCAATGTATACATCACATATTACATGTAACCTTTTTCAAGCTTTATTTCAACTGAACAGGGCAAAAATTGGCAAAGTACACAAACTCTCAAATTGTCTATCAAACTTAAAAATACACAAATTTGATTATTTTCAATGCTTGTTTATAGTAGCCGAGATGTCAGTGTACACAAAATAAAATGTCCAAGAACTTGCTTATGTAAAAATATGCTAAACGTATGACGTTGAAACCCTTGTGGACACTCGGGAGACGGCATTTTTTACCTTAACGACACATAATTTCACTGGAATGTTTGTCTCCATAAAATGCAAGTCACGTTGGATACTGCGTCAAGTTGGATCAAGATCAGTTCATTTGGTCAATTCATAAGAAGAGTCAGATTTATTTTCTGTCTGAACAATATGAACACTCATGAAAGTGTTTGACTTAATAAAATCCAAGTATGTTTGATTCCGAGTTAGGTGGGGTCAAAAGGTAGGTTACTTGGCTAAATCATTGCAGCAATTTAGAGGTCTTATTTCCTTCCAGAAAATAAAAGAAGGACTGAAACTTGCCGTTTTTTGCACTAGCCCACATAGGACATAATAGACAATGGAATTAAGACATTTATAAAGTTTCTTGAGTTAAATATTTTACATGTCATTTATAACTGTTGAATATCTTTTTTATAAAAATATTGCCATTGAGGTATATAAATACAGTAAACTCCCTGAATCCCGGTTTCTTGACGGATTTTCGTGCCCGCTGACAGATATCATACGATAAGTACATTTTCTGTTGAAGTGTCAAACTATGTACCGTTATGTCAAACAATGCAATGTTATGTTAGAGATGCTTCAATGTAAGTGTGTCACTTTCTATTGTCTACCCTTTAAACTTTTAAAGGTCGCACATGTAATTTTTAAAGGCATGAAAAACATTTGTAGGTGCGATAGTAAATCAGCAAATTACGACCAATAATTGCTAAAGTACATATTTCTCCAACAATGGCCGATTAATTGATCTTTAAGTTTTGTATTGCAACAAACTTATAAAAGTGCAAACTTTCGTCATCTCAACACGTTTTAATTACAGCTAACAATATTAAATCAACGCATTTCAGTTCATATGCAACCAGTAAGTGCAGATTTGCTGGCCAAGGTTAGTCTGTTATTGCGATATTCATCATCTACACCACTGAAATCCGGATATATTATAAATACAATGTAAAGCACTATTTCGTCAGTGAAATTGCATATAAGCATGCAGCAAACTCAAACAGTCATTGAAGAAATCAGTCTCAGTTTCAACTGTAGTCTTATGATAAGTTCCCTGAAAACCGGAACACTATATAAAAACGAACGTTTGAGCATGTCCCGACAGATCCAGGTTTCAGGGAGTTTACCGTAGATGTAAATTTAGTAAATTGATCACATTATATTGCCATTCTTCATAATGTGCTTTTAAATGTAACTTATTTTAGGAGTATCAGGAGTGATATTTAAGCAGTTGGTTAGTGTTGAGAATTCCACAAAAAATAACAATGTCAGTTGCATTAAATGGTATCAAGACAACAGACATGAAAAACAACATATTGACCGGATGAACAGCTGGTTGCCACTGTGCCCTTGTGATATATCTCTAGCAAGATGGGATCCATGGTTCTGGCATATAGATCGCTGGAATTGGTACAAAAACTTCACCTGTGTGGATATGCTTCCTGGCTATATTTATAGACCATATGGAAAAGTAAGTAGTTCACCTTAAGAATGCATTGACATGCTTTGTGGAGATGCATCAAGATTTCACTATAAGAATAGAAACTATTTAATATTTTGAACATAAAAAGAATTGCACTTGTTGTTTAGGTCATTTAATAAACATCTTCACCTTGCTCCAAGTTGAGTCTATCCCTGGCTTTTAAGAGCATGATTTGTAAATTGAGTAAATTATATATATACGAATATACCTTTCCATTACTTGTGTAGTGTATGTGACACATATTGATTTCAGTCATGTTGCTACGACTATCGGACATCTCTCTGGGTCGACGAACGACCAATAGCAGGTGGATTTTTCAGATATCACCCAGAAAACTCAGCGGATCACTATAAACATGACACTGTACCAAAGGAATTGTGTTGTTCTCCATTAACCCCTTTCTGTAAATTCTACTATGATTTGCGACCCACAGGAACTTGTTACAGAGAATCGCCATACAACTTTGGTGCGTGCTTTCATTGTTTTTATAATGGTTTATTGTCGACAAATAAAATAAATTATTTCATACGTTCTTATATTTATATCAAGATTTTTATGACTAAATTTCACCAATGAACTGAAAGAATCTTGAGTGTTTACCTTTTCCTTTGTATATAGACCATGATATAATAATTAAAATTTGTGATTAGTTGTTTGTTTAAACTTCTGAACAATGCTTCAGGAATAGTAAGTATCCATGATAGTTTGAAGTCAGAACAAAAAATAAGTTTCGCATGAAGTATATAATGAATAAAAAGAGCTCGTTTTTGAAGAAACAAACATGTCTCCCCTCAATGCACACAAAGGATCATAATCTGCCAAAAACATCCCACCCAAAAAGGTTGACAATATGCACAACCAGGCTTAGTACCAATACATAATGTGAATGTTCATTGAAATCTAACCACTAGATTAGGAGAAGAAGCACAGACAAACTTTGTGACAAACTATGTGGGCGGGGGGGGGGAGAGATATGATAACAGCAAATATTTGTTATGCTACACGTAACACGTATTATTCAATCAAATATCGCATAAATGTGTTTGACAAAACAGCCAAAGATTAAAGTGTTAACCTTCAATACCGGAATGTCTATATTCTGTTACTCATGTTTCGTGGTTTAGAGGCGATTGGTGTTTAGTCTGTAGCATATTCTGCTCCACTTCTTCTCTAGTAATATTTAGTTTTTAACAAACTCTTCATTACCCAGTGCTTTATTACAGGTTCATTTTGGGGCGATCCACATTTCCGCACGCTAGATGGACTTAACTTTACTTTTAACGGCCTTGGTGAATACACATTGCTATGGATACAAAACGAAAATATTACATTTAGTCTGCAGGCTAGAACAGAGCAAGCAATTAGGGAGGACGGCAACCAGTCTTACGCGACTGTGTTCAGTGCATTTGGGGCAAAAGATGAGACAAATGCTTCCATACATGTGGAATTAAATCGAGCAAAGAGAGGTTTGTGTTATACAATATTTAACTAGATATGTCCTTAGGACACAGATGCCCCGGCTATGGGATTTTTAGAAGAATACAAATATAGTGTTGTAGAGGCTATATAATTTTGAAGTGATATTCATCAAATCTATCGGCCCTTTCAAGAGCTGTTGATCAGACACAATATTTAATTCGAAAAATGGCCATAACTCGATCAAAAATTTGACTTGTATTTTTTATACTATGCTTATGTGCCCAATATGAATTGAATCAATCCATTCTTATAAATGTTATTGATTGGAAAGCATATTTAGCATGAACAAATGAACGCATGCACAGAAAGTGGGTAATACTGTATGCACAGAAAGGTGGGGCATAAACATAGTTCGGAGTATTTATTTCAACAACTAGTTTTTCATAATAAAAGGCAAAACCTGACAGAAAAAACAAATGCTTTTTGTCACCCATTCTATAAATATAATCCAAACCTGAACCTTAACACTTGTCCTATGCTAAATGTTGATAATAATTTCAAATGTATTTGTATTTTTCAGGATTTAATATTTATGGAAATGGTATAGACATTACACAGCAATATAATGGGAAAACTGAAGATGATAACCCTATGCTGAACATACCAGGAGGAACACTTATTGTTTCAAAAAGAGGGGATACATTAGTTGTGCTATTTCCCTCAAGTGGTAAATTTGTAAACCACCTCTATAACTTTGTAATTTGATTCTGCGTATAATGTGTCAGCATACATTTACATAATGACAACATAGATTCATGTTTAAGATGTATTGATCTATGAAGTTGGTGAATCACATATTGGTAAAACTTCAGATGTGAAATATACATCGCCATAAATGCGCCTTTAAATTTCATTTATTTGTCGAATATCAATTTACTGCACAGTATACGTGTAATATACACATTATTTTGTCGTTTTTCTTTAAAACAAAGAATGCTTCTATGCACAAAGTAGACTAATGGTTTTGTGCAATACTTTCTGTTGTTAATGATTTATGTATACATGTATCTGAAACTATGATGTGTCAACCAAAAATATAATAATATGATTTTTACAGGGATTTCATTAAATATTTCTGTTACTGTGGAGATGCTTTCACTTAGTACAATCGTGCCGAAAAAATTGAGCAATGCTACACGTGGTCTTTTGGGTAATTACAATGGCAAACCAGAAGATGATTTTACATTGCCGAATGGAACGACACTTCACGCAAATTTAACTGAAAGAGAAGTTTTCAGCTATGGACAACACTGTATGTAGTAACATTTCGTAATTTAATATTTTGATTAATTTGCAGTGCAATGTTTTTAACAAAAAAACGTACTTAAAGAGAAAACATTGCTGCTTCCTATGCTGGTTCTTTAAACACAATCTTTCTTTTTGAAAAATTAACAATATTGTGAAGAAATATGCTGTAGACATGATATGATATAACTAATATAAATGCCTTTGGTACCCATGTATAGGATTGTCATTATAATAGAAATGCATGATTTTAGAAATAAACTTGTTTTGCTACAGGGGCAATTGATGGCAATCATTCCGTATTTAAATACGAGGAGGGCAAGAACCATTCAGACTACCACAATGCCACGTACATTCCTAAATTTCTGGATGAAGCAGATCCAAACATACGCCTGGAAGCAGAAGACGTATGCAGTGGATCAGAGAATATCGAATGTGTGTTTGATTATGTATTCACAGGAAAGAGAGATATTGCACTGGAAACAAATGCATTGAAAGGGAATGCAGACAAGACAAAGAAAGCAATGGGTAAATGTAGTTTGTTGCGTTTGAATGTTTGTGTTCGCAATGGGGCTCTGATGCATATAGTGACTATTGCAGCAGTTAGGATGGAGGAAGACCCCTAGTGCCCCTTCTAGCATTAATTTGGGCATAGGCAGGCACATTGGTAGCAATAACTATCTGCAAGCCAGTTCAATAGCTTCTTCTCATACTAATGCATCATCCCAGGTAGGATCCAAACCCAAAGCAGTTAGGGGTAGGTCATTTTAAAGCATTAATTATTGATGCAATTAGAAATCCATTAATTATTGATGCAATTAGTAGACACTTATCTAGATTACTTGACCAAATACTAATCTTAACTTTCAAACGGATTGATTCCATTATTGACCGTTTCATGAAGCTGTATTCTGTTTCTATTAACTGAGGCTACACACACACATGCTATGTACCATTGTAATGTCTCTTTCACTTTGTACAGTTTATACATTAATGTATTTAACCCGCATGTAAATCATTTCAAAGCATGTCATATGTCCTAGAAACTCATCCTTAGTATCCAGACTATTTATAACATATATGATACCCTTGACAAATTGACTGGCGAAACTTCGTAATGAATGAATATTCATTAGCATTTCTCGAATAATGAAATTGACGATAACAAAAAAGAAGGAATCTCCTTTGTGAAGAGCTATCAGCAAATTCGACAAAATGTCAGTGACCAGTGGCACTTGAAGAAATTGAAAATCCGCAATCTCATTGGATCGATCACAACCGCGATTTCATCCGTAACTAATCGGCAATTTTCGTATCGCATGCGGCCAACTAAGCAGCTGAATTTCACCTACTTAATTATTCTTGAGTACGCGATTTCACTGGGTATCACATATTTTATGAATAGCCAGGGTACCGATGATGTAGAAACTCTGAAACTTAAGAAATGTCATTAAATTACTACATTCCCACAATGCATATTTACCGCTTTGGTTTATACAAAACAAAAAGAATCATTAAGTAAATGATATAGGCAGCCTCAAACTGTAAATCAGTTGTTATGATGATGTTTTCAGGTTGGCAGCAATACTTTCAAATGCTTTTGTCTGCTTAAATATTGCAGTAACAAGTACTTAAACTATTCGAATTTATATTTCAAATGGTTATAAGGTCAATCTTGATAGACTGTGATTTAAATGAAATAATTTAAAAAAACATTGCTTACTATATCAAAGCATGAGGTTGAAAGCATAAATCAAAGCGAAGAGAGAAAGAAGAGTCTGACACTGGATTACACATCAAGGCTTGAATATACTATAATACTCACAGACACATTTGTACATCTCATTTTAATTTTGGGGAATTTGAAAAATGCCACACTTAACTGCTTATAGTTATTTACTCTTTCTTTCCAGACGAAATCCTTCCATTGTTGAGTGGTTGTCAAAGTATTAACACCACTGTCGGTCAGAGTGTGTCTTGCCATATAGATATTGAAGATGAAAATCATGTTGAATTTCTTGTTAACAATGTGAATGCTACTTTCAATCAGGAAACTCAATTTATTTCTTACTTCCAAGCAAATGAAGCACCTGTAGAAATAAGGTAATAACAACATAAACACATCTTTTTTATTTCGGATACATTGCATACAAATGCAATTGCAATTATTATCATTTCAGATACCATTGACAGGGACATGATTTTAGTGTATGCTGTTTGTATAAGAACTATGTGAAGTAGCTTCTAATGTACTTACATTAACTACTCGATTGAGTTTGGTAGAAGACTATCATATAGGGTATTCGTGAAAACCGAAACATAAACTTTACCCAAAAGTTTGAGTATTATAATAATAAAAATATCCAACACTGTCTATTTATTAGCCAATGAAAATGATTATAAGTGGTTTAAGAGGAATGTTTGATTATTTGTTTTGAATGTCAGTAATTGAATATATAAATAGAAAGTGGATATATGCTCAAATATATAATCTAAAACGACATTCAATTATAAGCATATAACAAATTAGTTTCAGCTTCTTAGGTGTATAAATAATTCAATTATATGTTTTACCATTTAGATTGGTTTCCAAGAACTCAGCTGGTCGTTCTTCGCAAGCACTTATCTTTAATGTAACACTGTGCAGTGGTTGTAGTGGACATGGGATTTGTACAGACATTGTACGAGAAGACCCCAAAAATACAGAATATTTCCAATATAGAACATGTCACTGTCGTCCTGAGTATGAAGGTAACATCTTAGTGATTGTTGAAAAAACCTACACGGAGATACAAACCGGAGATATTTGTATATGTGATGTCCGAGTCATCTTTAATACCATCATTTTGACTGTATTTTGAGTACATTGACTATAGTCATTGTAAATAGAGTTGAGTTCACTAGTTTAAGTCAATTCAATTTAAAAGTAAGAGTAGAAACTCAAGGAATGGAATCTCTTAACATCACATATATTATCAATATATATTTAACAAAATCGATACTTATGAGTAATAAATATGTGCCCGAAAATGACGAAAATTCATCCAAAACAAAAATGGAGCTGGTGCACTGTGAAAAGTCTGTGTCTAAAACTTAACCACCTTTATCTAATGTGTTAAAAGGAAAAATACATAACTGAAGATTATTCATGTTTTCCTTTTTGTTGTAAAACAAATCACCACACATACTTCATTAAAGTGAGGAAACAAGGAAGTTAAGTAGTACATAAGCATGTAAAAGACATAAGTAGAAGAGAAAATACATGTAATTATGAACTGCAAGCATGGCAATGGCATTTAGTAAACGATACTTGATATATAGTTGTATCGCCGATATTACTCCTCCGATATATCGATATTCTCGATATGCATTTTGCCGAATCAATGACAGGTCTAAATGTAGACATTTTTAACAGAAAGTACTTAATACAGACTGGTGTATTTATCCTGTTCTGGACTTGATTTGTAATGGGTTCGGGATTGGTTTAATGTACTCTATGTAATTCGTGATATTATTCGTAGAGATTTTGAATGTGAACATATCTTAAATACACAAGGTAATGTCACCTACGGTAGCACAAAGGTGACATGTGTATGTTTTTATTTATCTCGTGCGCACGACATACTAAGCGCACGACTTAGTATCTCGTGCGCACGACTTAGTATGTAAATAAAAACCTACACATGTCACCTCTGTGCCACCGTAGTCACCTGAATACTTGCGTTGTATATATCATAGTGTGTGCATATAGTTGTAGACAGAGATGCTTACTTTAACTATGTGATACTTAGCAAGGTGTCAGTAAAATAACACTGTTACTCTGCTGAAATCAACACATTAGACGGGGAATTCACCGACTTCATAATATATTCCTAGGTGCGGACTGTGAGAACGTATTCGATGGTTGTGCAGAAGATCCATGTTCATTAGAAAGAAATTGTAACTCTCTAAATCAAACTGAACAAACAAACCTGAATCGAACATATTTGTGTGATACCTGTCCCTTTGGATATGAGTCAAATGACACATACAACGATTATTGCAAAGGTACGCAGATATATTGTGACATTATGGAATTATTATATCTATACATAGATCTGTTATACTAAAATAACCACACGTAATTAATTGCAAGTCTGCTTTGAATGGGCTTTACAACCTCTCCCCCCCAAATAGCATTGAATATGACACATTCTTTGATTTTTTTGCTTCCCGAAGGAGAGGCCATCCGTCTGTGCATTGGTAAGTGAATGTGTCCGTCATGGATTCACAACCATACAATTTCTGAGCAACCACCAACAGGAATTCGACTAAGCCTAATTGGAAGCTTCACTGGAAGAGATGTGCATATGGTCGGTATATTTCGACTCTATGCACTTACTTCAGGGATCATCCAAAGGTTATACAAATAATTTCTTGTTCATAAAACGTTTTTTTGCAAAACAATTTAAAGGATGTATTAACATATTGCTGCTGTAGCTCTGTCATAACTTATAGAGAAAACCATTTTGATTACATTTTGTGTGATCAGTAGTTTTGACATATTTTACAACTTCAGATATTGATGAATGTGCAAACAGTACATGTAGTCATACATGCATCAATACAGAAGGGAGCTATGAGTGTGCGTGTAACTATGGATATAGAACAGATACAATTGATGCCCACGAATGTACAGGTAATTTAAAGAGAGTACATCGGTAGTTCCCATGGGTCAGACTATCTGACCCATTCCCAAAGCCAAATATGTTTTCCCAATCAGAAAA
Organism: Mactromeris polynyma; assembly: GCA_032209605.1. Classification (NCBI taxonomy): domain Eukaryota; kingdom Metazoa; phylum Mollusca; class Bivalvia; order Venerida; family Mactridae; genus Mactromeris; species Mactromeris polynyma. The sequence continues at coordinate 9,688,423 of JASFXZ010000024.1, forward strand.
AAAATCCCAATCAGAAGCACCCAAGACAATTGTCTAAGGGAGTGACCTGGTATATTTACCGTGGAGCTACGAAATAAACATCGAAAACATGCATTCGGTAATACTTTGATTGTTTCGTTGATTTCCAATAAATAACAGCGTATCCCCGGTGTTCATGAAATATGTCCGTGATGTTGATGATGCACATCAAACTGATCAAATCCCTCAAGTTCAGACTCGTGTCCTTGTAACTATTCAAATGGTTTAATTCACAACAAGATCATGTTGGTTTATTTTATATTTTGGAGACAAAATGGAGACAGATTGCTGTCAATGATAATTAGCTGTTGGAATGAGTGTATTCATGGTAAAATGGTACACATATTTGCCCACTGCTGACATATTGAAGCTTTTTGAATAATGGTGGCCATTATTGTCCCTTGTGTCATACATTTTCCCCGCAGTGACAATTATTTTCCAAAAATGGACAGAAAAAAATCCTGATCGGACATATCAATTGATACATGTCAAATTCTCATACAGAATTATAGCTAAATTAATTGACTCTATCACTATACGTTTATTGCTTAGTAGGCATATACCAGGGAGCAAAGGTGGTAAATTATTAATAATAATATAAGTATTATAACACTGTAATAATCTCAACAGGTTTCAATTAACCTTAATTACTAGTAAGATAACCACTAAGTTCTAATTTTCTACAATGAAGTTGCCCCAAATAGATGAAATTGTAAAATACATATACATTATTTAGCTTAGTGTTCTTCGAGTAAAACATTTACAGCACCCATTGTTTTACGCTCCCACACAGCGCTTTGATTCCACTACCGTTATATAACTCGCTGCTGTATTACCCAGCATATTTAGATTTTTGACCTTTTTAACCTTTCTGGTATAGCCAATAATTTAGTTGCAGTAAACGAAATCACCGTTCGTTCACGATACTAAATTTCATTGGTCGGCGCGATCACGTGACTACTTAGTTTATAATAGATAGGTATTTTTAGTGTTAGAACCAATCAAATGAGTACACCATGTATAGCTTTTCGTGTTGAGGAAAATTTGGACTATCTACATGTAGCTGATCGGTTTAATTGCATGTCATTTAACATTTGCAGAAGAAAGTGTTTCGTTCTTTCATCGAGGATTGTACAGATACGCATTACAAATAGCGTTGCGAATTTGAGAACAGGATGCCAATTAACGATATGACGAAATTTTAAAATATACGCTGATTCCGCATCTACAGCTGTTTAAATGACCTTTAATCACTATACACATTACAGGCAACGGAATAATATTGGCATGCCGACGGACCGATAGTCCTTTACGTTCGATTGATTTAGATTTTCTAGCAATTTTCATAGTCACAGTGCCATTTCTATGACAGTAAAAGCTGTCTATTCAATGCACACTCGCATAAGCTTTATTTACACATGTTTACTGTCCTCAATTTGGGACATACTAGAGTCGTTGTAAGCGGCTCGCTGAGTGGCTGTGGACGCATGTCGACTCGCCTGTCTAAATATAGAAAATATCAGTCATGCGGGAGTTATAAAGCAGAGGGTGATTATGAACGTATCGGAATAAGCGCCCGATGTTAAAGGAGAGTACCATCGCTAATATGTATCTATTTCACTTGCAGATATCGATGAATGTGAAGATTTAAATACGCCACATAACTGTACACAGAACTGTTCTAACACTGATGGTTCTTTTGACTGTTCATGTTACAAAGGTTATGCCCTTATCTCAGGAGAGTGCTTACAGAACGTAACGACAGGTTGGTTGATACAAGTGTATACAAGTGTATTTTACTATAAACGCTTAGTACCACACATATAATTATATACCCAAGTTATTTTACAACTTTTCTCAAGCAAATAATCTGGAGATACCGCTGCATTGACTGATTTTTACACATTTTAAAGTCAGACTAATACTCAGAACTGTGTTTAATACAAAGTGGTCAGTCTGTATACTATGTGTCATACTGTTATATTCAGTGTGTATCGGTAACTTTCTGTCATGCTATTGTGGTCAGTCTGTGTAATAATAATACTTTTCCATTTTCTCTAGTTTTCCATTTATAAAAAACTAGATGTTATTTGAAGTAATTGCCATACATGTAAACCTTACTGCACTTTGATAGATACTAATTAAATGGTCATAATGCACATATGTCACAAGATACTCCGATGAAGTACATGTTTTAAAACATGTTTGTTTTAAGACAGAATAAAACCATACTAATGCAAACAAGTACAATGTCATTAATTGACTGCTAACTACTTGCTTTCATTGTGGACGGCTGTCAATAAAGAGCACACTTCTTTATATATGTGTAGATGGTCCATGTGACGCAGCAAACCTCAATTGTTCGCTTGCTGCGGGGTGTTCGGAAGATGACGAAGGTGCGGCAATATGTTTCTGTGATACTGGTTATGAATTGGATGGTTCAAACGTGTGCAAAGGTAGTTTTAACTTGAATTTGTTTGTATGAACATTCTAAGAGAAACTGCATTGATAAGGTAGTCGATGGCTTCCTTCGGTATTAGAATTGCAGTGTCAGTCCGTCAGTCTTTTGAAATGATTTATGGTTGCTGTAATTTGACAAGGTGTACTATACAGTATCCAGGTGCCTACTAGTACAGATGGGCATTATATATAATCGTATTATACACCCCTCCAAAATTTAGCAGTGAATATGACACATTCCTTGGTAGTTAAAGTACAATTTCAAGCTCATTTTTATCGTGCTCCCAAATAGGAACAGCATATATATATTAACAGATACGGGCATCACAATAAATTCCATGTCTGATCAATACTTCTGTCTTTTGTCAATGGTTTATGCAATGGCTTTGCAAAAAATGTTACCAAATGTCAATCATCAGTTATTAGTACAACCATACTGTAATAATGAAGCAATCATAGACCTTGCTTCAGTACATGGCTCTGACCAATTTGTTTCTAAGGACTAACATTTAAACATCAATCGGAATTTCAAAATTCAGTATATATATTTCTTACAGACATAGAAGAGTGCGATCGTAATGTTTGCCCACAAAATTGTGTCAATACAATCGGAGGGTTTGAATGTACTTGTTTTACAGGCTTCATGTTAGTAGGGTTAACGACATGTCAAGGTATGTGAACAATAGCTGACAATTTAATTCTGAACATTATGTTTGATTAATTTAAACATTTACTAGGTCATTAAATATTCCCATTTACATGTTCTTAAAAGAACTGAGGTGTCTTCTACAGATGCACGATAGTTCTCAATAAAGTTCATTTACTTTACTGTGGTGAAACACCAGTTATTATTTATTTTACATTACATTAGTCTTGAATCACAGGAGATTGTCACAAGTGCTCTCCCTTATAATTATATAGTAATATATATAAATATACCATAGAAGGGATGAAGGGAAATAACTATAGAAAGGAAGAATGGAGAGACCTCGTGACAATCTCCTGTATTTTGAATGAAAATCATACGTTTGTAGAATGTGACATCGGATACTGGGGAGATAATTGTCAAAACGAATGTCAGTGTCCTGGAGAAGGTGTAAAGGAATGTGATCCAGTTAAGGGTTGTATCTGTGAAGATGGATGGCAGGGGAGTACATGCGATGTGGATATAAATGAATGCAATGTTACATTAGATGCGTGTGATGACCCGCGGAAAGTGTGTGAAAACTCACCAGGTTCTTTCCACTGCAGTTGCCTGAATGGATTTACAGAATCAGAAGATGGCAAATGTGAAGGTTAAATATTTAATGCTCATTTACTGCATATATACATGTACATGTAAACAAATTCTTTGAACACTACTAAAATGTTAAAAGTGAAAACTAATGTAAACTAAACATACATTTAATAAAACTTCTTTGATTCAGTGACATTTTATCATTTCAAATGTGATTAAAATTGATTATTTTATCTAAGGACAGTGTTTGTTAGAGGTAGTGCACCATTTTAACAGTATTGCTGTTAATTATGGCGGTCAGTTGACATACTAGTGTTTCAGGATTACAAAATTTGCAATCCAGGATGGACCGTCTAAAGATAGTACTGCATTAGATGATATTTTTTTATCATTTTCTGTTTACTACGGATTGCAATTTCAGCTATAGTTAACTTTGCATAATATTTTAGATAAAGACGAATGCAGCATACCATCTCTAAATATGTGCGAGCAGATATGTAAGAATGCAATTGGAAGTTACTCATGCGAATGTTATGCGGGTTTCATAGCCAGTGGTTCAGCATGTGAAAGTATGTTCAACAAAGTGTATTTGAACACTAGTAACGCGTCATTTTTATGTTCTACAGGCCGTCAACCAGTTAGTCAACAAAATATAATAAAAATAAAGGAAATTTTGCATAAACAAATTAAGGAGTTTAGGCAAAACCTTTTAAAAAAAATATAAGAAATTCAACGACAGAATGTGTTCATTTGAAGGAAAACATGTAATGTTAACTAACCTGTTTAGCTTCTTATCACTTTTCATGTAAGTTTACTTTACCAAAACATTCCATCAATATCCCAAACAGCAGTCGTAGCACCCATGTGATCATCTAAAAGGACACATTTTAAGATTTAAAGTTGAACATACATCCGCTTAATGGTGTCCTATAAGAAGACCCATGAGTAAACAACTATCTTCTGCAAGATGGTGATGGTTTGATGAATAAAGGACAGCTTTAAACCGTTAATAAATAGTATATAAAAGCAGTATCAATTAAAAACAAACTTTCAAAGAGCTATTGCAAGAAAGATATGCAAAATATAGGAAAATATAGGAAATGTATGAGGATTTTGATAATATAAGAATCTCTCAAAAATATAGGAAATGTATGAGGATTTTGATAATATAAGAATCTCTCGAAAATATAGGAAAATATAGTAATTGGTTGACGGCATGTGTTCTTTTTAAAAGACAATTTACTTGTGTTGGAAGTATTGGACAGTACACTTATTGTCATGGTTTTTCTAAAATATTTTAATCAATATCGACAACGCATGATACATTTTATAGAACAATCAAATTATTGATTATTTCTCTTTATCCAACTAATATACATAAAACACTACTTCATTACAAACTTTGAACATATATATATTGGTTTTGTTGTATATTGCAATTATTCTAGTGTTATTACTGATACATTTTGTACTTTAGATATCAATGAGTGCGATATCAAAATACATGACTGTGAGCAAATATGTGACGACAAACCTGGTTCATACAATTGCTATTGTTACTTTGGATATACAATTAATGATGACAGGCTGACTTGTACACAATGTAATTACCATTTTCTATTGTATATTTATATATATATATATATGTGCATACAGCGCAGCCTCTCCAAGACCCTTTGTTAGAGGTCAATTTTGTCTGTTGTACAGAGACCGTTGCTCTATAGTGGTTGAATCAGTAAGAGGGTCGTATTCGAGAAATTGCCCTATTCCTTAAGAACTTTGTATTGTAAATTCAGCACTTCAGATAATGAATATTATTCTCCTAATACCATTCTCACCTTCATTTTGATATTTCTGAGAATATGAAAATAACACATTTGAATTGGCTTTATCCAGTAGTGTTGATACATTGGCTGAAAAATCTCTAATAAGAGCCATTGCAATGTAAAACCGATTGAAAAAATCTTTTGTTGACCATATACCACAGTCAAAACCTGTAAAATTGCCTGATTGTTAAAAAAATGGATTCTTTTTAAATTTCATGATGTACAAACATCTTTCTTCAACAAATATGGATTAATACATTATGGGTTCTTAATAAATGCATGTTTAGTGATGTTTGAACCATAGGAAATATATTTTTCATGTTTGGATAGGTAAAAAAAATGAAGACAAATTGAGCATAGTATTACTTTAAAACTGTTAATTATTTCTTGTATATTGATGCAAAATTGTTTTCTTGTCAAATTGACTTCCATTTCTTTGTTGCAGTGTTGGATCCATGTCTGACCATCAATGGCTTAAATTGTTCACACTATTGCTTCATAAGTACTAATGATGCTGAATGTAGATGTGCTGATGGATTCATTCTGGGTTCTGATAATCAGACATGCACAGGTATTGTACATTATGATACCAGCAGACCAATGCTAGTTTGTGTTGATTAAAAACATTAATCTACCATTATTAACAATTAAAATAGACTTGTTATTTAACTGCCAAACTGTTTTTGTTATTCATTCTATCATTAACAAGTCTGTCAAAAACTGTTTATATTAAAAGTAATAATTCAACAAACATTTCCAAAATACAGCTTTGTTGTCATGTGTGCATTGGAACAAGTATGTTCACTAACATGTCAGATTGATTACAGAAGCAGAATTAACTTGATTTAGTTATCAAAAAATGGAAAATGACCCATGAGAAAAAAACCATTATTTCTAAATTGCGACAGGTAAACAATCGGAATATATGTGTGAAGAAGGCACATGCTCACGCTCTTAGCATTTGTTTCAATTTATTTCTAACAAACAAATATACAATTATTTTACGTTCCATTGAAAGACATTGACGAGTGTACCACTGGAAAACACAGATGTGACGCAAAATCTGAATGTAAGAATACTGATGGGTCGTACGTGTGTGATTGTTCTGTTGGTTCCAAGCTTGAAAACAATGGGCATACTTGCACGGGTAACTTTATAATGAAATAATATCATTGATTAATTGGTTTGAGTTTAGAAATACGTATTTATATATTCAACTGCTTGAGCTACGAACGATTCCTGTATATTGTTGTAAGTAAAGTTTTTATTTTCTCACATCACTGTTTGAAGCAGTGAATCCTTTATTCCGCAAACGACAATTACTACCATTCTCGTCAGCTCTCGGGTATTTCCGTACCACTTCGTTACTCTAATAACACCCTCTAGTGTATGTAAGGCGGAGCACTATGCGGCAAAACTCAACATTTTGTGCGGTCAAGAAATAGTTCTCGTAAAACGGATTTATAATTTCAATAACTTCAATAAATGCACGTAACAGATGGATTATCGTTGTCATTTCTAGTTAAAAACTCACATATTTCAATCTTCATATAGCTTAAATATTAGATTCATCAGCACTCCAGCGTTCACGCCGCCATCTTGTTTTCATGATATTCGAATGGTATTTCCGAAAGTAGTGCCTAACGAACATCCGAGGCACTTGACGTAGTTGGCCGAGGTTTTCCGAAAGAATACTACATGTATGATAATGTCATTTGCAATATTTGGTGTAATTTAACAGTTCCTATTGCAATATAAACACCTATGCATGCCAATTATCTCCATTATAGAATGTGACGATTTCCATTATGGCAAGGACTGTGCCTTTAACTGCAGTTGTCTACATGGCATCTGCAATAAAATACAAGGTATAAACACATTTATTTCTGTACATACTCAATGCAATCTTATTATACATATATGATGCATTTATGCAGCATTGTGTTTTAAATATCTGCCAATAAAATATACGACAACATTTTAGTGTGTGTTGTGGAACATTTTACACAAAAGAACTAAAAACATATTGTTACAGATGACATTAAGTGTTTTATATGAGCTCCAAAATGATGATATAGCTATTCTCAAAGGAAATGATACATATAATCATACATGACTTTACAGAAATAATACTTACATATTCCAACAAGACAAATCTGCACTACTTCACTAGAAAATCAAGACTAGCGCGAATACATAGCCTAATAACCATTGGCTGTCAATTTCAAATTTGGCAATTAAAATGTGTCAAAATTGTCTGAAAATTAAGCTATTTTTAATCGCTTATTTATAAAATCTCGCTAACTTTTTTGAGATTTTACACCAACCTAGTCAATAATTCTTTTTTCATGTCGCATTAAATGAATGCTAACCTTTCAGGTTGTGAATGTGAAAATGGTTGGCGTGGTGACAATTGTGATATAGACTTTGATGAATGTGCCGCTGGACAACTTTCGTGTCCTAACCCTAACGAAGTATGTGTCAACACCCCAGGAAATGCACAATGTGATTGCTTAAATGGATATACAACTGATGAATCTGGACAGTGCATAGGTAACAACTCAAATAGAACTAATTTATTAAACAGAACAACAATAGACAATGAATAAATAAACCCGTTTTCAAGAACATACACGATCGATACTCCTTCCAAAACACAAGTTCACTTTGTGACCCGAAGTATATTTATTGGCATCTCAAGGCTGTAAATCGTGTTTATCCTTAGTTGTCCTTTATGGTTGGCCAGGCCGTATGTTGCGCCCCTGTTGAAGTGCTCCCTTGCGTATTTACCCTTGCACCTCCTCAATGCCTGATGTTTTATGGACTGTTGTTTTTCAAAGGGTCTTTGTTGGGAAGCATTGCCTTATGTATTTGGTGTTCCAATTAGCAATTGATTCTCTCTTGTATTGTCTGCACTGTAACTTGTATTTGTTACAACTCGAAAGTGCAACTCTTAAGAGTTGCCGTACACAATGTTTGCATACATGATATTGTACTGTAGCTAGTTTACATGTAATGCTGCACTCCAACAATGTTTGAGTAAGCACAATGAAACAGGTCAGGTAAACGACACTATGAATCATGTCCTGTAAGTAACACTAGGAAACAGGTCATGTAAGTGACACTATGAAACAGGTAATGTAAGTGACACTATGAAACAGGTCCTGTAAATGACACTAGGAAAAAGGTCCTGTAAACGACACTATAAAAGAGGTCCTGTAAGTGACACTATGAAACAGGTCTTGTAAGTGACACTATGAAACAGGTCCTGTAAGTGACACTAGGAAACATGTCCTGTAAGTGACACTATGAAATAGGTCCAGTAAGTGACACTATGAAACATGTCATGTAAATGACACTAGGAAACAGGTCCTGTAAGTGACACTAGGAAACAGGTCCTGTAAGGGACACTATGAAACAGGTCCTGTAAAAGACACTATGAAACAGGTCCTGTAAATGACACTAGGAAACAGGTCCTGTAAACGACACTATGAAACAGGTCCTGTAAATGACACTATGAAACAGGTCATGTAAGTGACACTAGGAAACAGGTCATGTAAACGACACTATGAAACAGGTCATGTAAATGACACTATGAAACAGGTCATGTAAGTGACACTATGAAACAGGTCCTGTAAGGGACACTAGGAAACAGGTCATGTAAACGACACTATGAAACATGTCCTGTAAGTGACACTATGAAACAGGCCATGTAAACGACACTATGAAACAGGTCCTGTAAATGACACTAGGAAACATATCCTGTAAGTGACACTAGGAACAGGTCCTGTAAATGACACGTATGATACTGGTCCTGTATGCGACATTAGGATACATGTCCTGTAAGTGACTCTAGAATACTGGTAGTGTTAGCGACACAAGAATACAGGTCATATAAGTTACACTAGAATACAGGTCCTGTCAAAAAAATATTAGTTGTCTCTACTTTTGTTCAGATATCAACGAGTGTTCTGATGGCAGATTAAATACATGCGATCAGAAATGTGTCAATGTCCCTGGGGGATACAAATGTGAATGTCAAGCTGGTTTCCTGTTTACGGATGGACGCTGCACAGGTTTGTTTCTATCTATAAAACTATAGAAGTGCAGTGTCTACTGTTTAAGATTTTCATAATTATTGAGATATTAGAATACTATCCGTAAAGAACTTAACGAAATTTGTATTTGTCTATTATTTTTACTTTTCTAAAATATATTGCAAAGGTATAATTATGATTTGTTCATCTAAAACATTAATTTACTAGAAGTAAATTCATGAGTTCCTCTAATTAGTCAGATTCAAGTAGGAAACTAGATAAGATAGTTAGTACGTACATGACATGTGGTATAATGTAGACGTGCACTATTTAACAGTCTTTATACTTCATATGTAAACGCTTCTCTGGAGTTTATGACTTTTTTCAACAACAATGACATTGGTTATTCAACAGATATAAACGAGTGCGAAAACCAGAAATCAGAATGTGAACAACTGTGTGAGAATACTCCTGGAAGCTATAGGTGCTACTGCGAGGCTGGATTCAAGCTGAACCAAACTGACAGAAGAACATGCAGACGTAGGATAACTTACGCCCGAAAGCTTTCTTCTCTGTATTATTTAATTATAGTGAACACAATTTCATTCTGTTTTGACCATAGTACATCCTTTGGCATACAAGACTGATTCAAATTAATATTGGCATTGCGTGCCTCAATTTGCCAGCTTTCTTTTGGTGCCACAACCTTTGTCCATACATATACATTGCCATTATGCCACATCTGATATATATATCAAATGAATTGAATATTGCATATAGTCTTTCATTAAGGAAATATACAATATAAAGAATAATACCAATATATTTCAGCTGCATCTAAATGTGCTGATCCCTCCACATGCGGAAATCATTCCATATGTTTCAATAACAATGGTAATACAAGTTGTCGGTGTGAGAAGGGTTTTCATGATGTCGATGGACAATGCGAAGGTAGGCAAACACTAAGTGAACACTCATTTTTGTCATCTATACATAAAATACAGGGGTGCCACTATGTTTTGAAGTAGCAGGGCAAAGTAGGCGGGGGACTGGGGGGTTGCTCCCCTTAATTATGATCACTCATACAAGAAAAGTTGCCGGCTGGTTATGCTTAAGTTACCGGGTAATTTTTCCAGCTCCTGGCTCTTATCGACACCCCTACATAATGTCATATTTGAAATGAAATCAATATTTCCAGATACTAACGAATGTAAACAAACACCCGAACCATGCTATCACAACTGTACCAACATGGAAGGGAGCTATACCTGCGGCTGTAACAGTGGATATTACCTTGCAAACGACTACACAACTTGCCAAGGTAATGGGAACTTGTAACAATATTTTCCAGAATTGCATCATTTTTCCTAACATTTATATAGTAAAATTTGCTTTTGAAGAGGATAACAATAACAAAAACATTTAATTCCCTAAATGCACATTTTGCATTGAAGTTATTAAAATATGGCAAACACGTGATATACATAACCTTTTTTCAAGGTCCCAAATTAAGGTGTTCATGAATAAGTTTCCTGTAATGTTTATACATGGTAATACCAGTTGGTTATTTAAATTAATGTTTGCACACTACTTGCCATTATATTTTATCCCAACAGTGTGAATATAAGCAACAGGAATTAAACACAATATAAAATATGCATATCAGCACTTGGTTTTCAATAGTGTAGCTCTCCATCAAGCAATGGTCTGAACGTGCATACCTATTTAAGATACAATTGAACAGTGATTTACAATACAGATTACAATCATTCCAGTGTGTGACACCGGCACATATGGCGACAATTGTGGTCAGAATTGCACCTGCGATGTTAAAAATAGTGAATCATGTGACCACATTACTGGAGAATGCAAGTGCAAGCAAGGTTGGAATGGAACTACATGCGATGTGGACTTCGATGAATGTAAGGAAACTAACAGATGCCCGAATCACTCAACATGCAATAACACACAGGGTGGTTATGACTGCAATTGTGATATTGGCTACTTTAAAACTGCTGGAGTATGTACAGGTAATCTGTTTGGAGAATAAATCTCCTCTTTTACATCATGTTGTTTATTTCTTATAATGCATTTTATGTTAATTTTGAAGAGCTGACAATGCCTTAAACAATCCCCAACATATCTATCCAGTCTATAAAACATTTTAAGGATGCTTGCCATTACAGCATACCGTTTGTAATGCTTAACAGACTAATATTATTGTTATATATATGGGCTTGTGTAGCTGGAACACACACAGCCTTGTTATGTATGCTACATATATATTGATTTAGTTATATATGTCGTTTCTTCTGGTGGCAATAAATGCAGACATAATACTTGCTAAGAACCACTTTAGCATAATGTACGGATATACTAATATGTTCGGTAAATGCTTTGATTTATTTCAGTATGTGATGATTCACATTTCGGCGACAACTGTGCCGAAGAATGTGCATGTGTAAAGGCAAATACATTGTCATGTAACAAAACAAATGGCTATTGTCAATGCAACCAGGTACAAACGTATATCATATTCAATTTTAATGTTCTACAAGATGAAGTACATTCAGATATTCGTGTTGATGGAGATTAATGTAATGTACTCTACTGTAAATTTGATTACAACAACTTAAATCATTGTAAGCAATATTTGAGACGTTTTTACCAATCAAAATTGAACAGATGCTAAATTAAAACAATAAAAAGATATACCAGAATGAATGTAGACTTGTTGACGGTTGTTTATTTGACTTTATAGGGGTGGAAAGGTGAAAATTGCTCTGATGATAAAGATGAATGTGACAAAGAACCTGATAAATGTTTGGGAACGGTACATTCAACATGCCAAAATACACAAGGTTCATACAAGTGTGTTTGTGACACAGGATACAGGGAAATAGGAGATCACTGTGTTGGTATGTACGTTATATAGTTCCCCATTGTGAAATACCTATTAATAACTTGTAACTCTCTGTACCAATTATCACGACAATTAATGCAGAATGTTTAGTCATAGTGTATAATAGTTGTTTAAGATTTGCTTGCTTTTATCACAGACTGCCTGCCAACGATTCAAACGCTTAACACTTAAGGGTAAAGTGTAGTTTTATTAACCGTGAACGTGTGAGTATATTACCTGGACCATTAAATTGTAGCATATGTGTATTGAAATGTTCATGTTCGTCCATAAGCTTGACAGAGAAAAAGTCGCTGTTCTGTATTGATACAAAAATTAATCCAAACAACCGTTTAGCTTTACACATATTCTTAACTACATGTGCATGGAATGGTCCTGAAAGTTCATACACCTGTTTGTGGTCAATTTATAAGCACTGTTTAAGTATCGAATAATACACTTTTCTGCAACAAATTTATTTATTTAGATGTTTACATCTGGTCTTGATTTACGACTTGGGTAATCAGGGATTTCCCTGATGCAGAAATCTCGAGTCCCTGACTCCCTTCTCTTTCTAGAGACTCCAATTTGCAACTTACTGTGCATCCCTGGGACCCCTTAAATAAACCTGTGTCAAGTATAAACAGCATATCTGGGACCCTATAAATGTACAAAGGACCCCCAATTTGTCAAACACGAGGGTCTAAGGACCCCTAGCTGAAAAATCCAAATTTATAGATATTTCATATTGATTGTAAGCACAATTTGAAGTTATACCACAACTTCTTCTGATCATTCGTATTGGCTGCTTCCTCGGTCACTAGCTAGTACTCGCACATAATTAAGATAGTTTGCAATTTTACTGTTTAACTTCGTCCAGAGCAGGATTCTGGATTTGACCTTGCAACCTTAGGCTCAGAAGTAAAGTACTCTTCCCCTTGTTTTACTATGCCTCCTTATATCTTAAAGTATCATACTATACAGCAAAGGCCTTGAACGCTTATATTTTATCATCTCTGTTTAAATGACATACACACCCTTTGGTTCATTGTACTTCTTAAACAAATCGCACAGCCTTGTCTATTTGGTTAAATGTTGTGATATTCATTCAGATATTGACGAGTGTATCACGGGCACCAACGAGTGTACCCAGGAATGTGTCAACACCCAGGGAGGTTATTCTTGTAAATGCAAGAAAGGATATCAAGGCTTTTGGAATGGTTGCACAAGTGAGTGATATATAATGTGTTTATCATAATTATCACTATAAATCGCTTTGAAAAAATCATTTATTTTATCATTTTAATAGATTATCAATTAGAATTATCCAATTTGGAAATTGGAAATAGTTCATTGCACCATCTGTTCAAAAATGGAATAATATATCATACCTTCATACTATGGTTATTAGAATTAGCAGAATGTACTAATTAAATAAACCACACGTAAGTCAGTGTGATTAAATCCGTTTCTTTTTAAAAAGTTGATATATACACTAATTGAAATATAATGCTAATTAATGTGAATATTTATAGTATAGTTTTATGATATGCTTGACAATGGTTGTTAACGAACTATTTAGGTTGTCAGTCTATTTAATAATATTTAGGATGTACACAAAACGGTTTTAAATTCACTTTAGTCTCATGATGGGGTTTCTGATCATTGGTAAATGCAGCATATGAAACATGTGTCTCAAACGTTACTATTGTCACTACTTACTTTTTCAGAATGCACAAACAACACGTTTGGTGAGAATTGTACAGAGACTTGCAGCTGTAAACTGACAAATATTGTACAAGTGGAAACAGGTGTTCAATCATGTGACCGGGCGACTGGTTTCTGTACATGCCTGCCTAACTGGAAAGGCTATCAATGTGAAGAAGATGCTGATGAATGTGTTGATGTGAATATATGTAACTTACGACCACATTCTGGATGCGTTAACACCATCGGATGGTATAAATGCGACTGCTACAAGGGATACAAATTAGTTGATACAGAATGCATACCTGGTAATTATTTCTAACTATTTCCTTTCTTGTGTTACTTTCTGGACCAACTTTGTATCTTAACATTTCAATTATATACACATATAGTTGCTGTGCTCTCATCGAGTTAATTCATTTAACCCGTATTAATATTACACAACTTAACACGCGAGTCAGAGTATCAATATGAAAATATACACAGAGCTCTGTAATAAGATATTCAAATAAGCGATTCTGATTAATCGTAGCATTATATTCTACTATCATGATGATGTTTATAAACAAAGAATAAAACCTAAAAAAAAAGACAAAAAGTCCAAGATGCTAAATCCTGGATCTGCTCCTGCTGTAGCAATACTTTATCTTTTACAAAATTTTGGTCATCAATTTAAATGACTGACAAAGTAGTATGGTGTTCACGTGTTATTGTAATCGGTATACATTTATATCATTGTAGACGATGACGTAAAGACTACACCAATGCCAGGTAATTATTTCCATTTTTATGTCCCCACTCAGAAAATGGGGGGGAGGGGGGCATATATATTTGCCCTTGTCCTTCTGTCCGTCCTTCCGTCCGTCACAAAATCTTGTGTCACTCCAAAAGAATATGACCCAGAGTCATAAAACTTTACAGGAATGTTCACCAGTCTATGTAGTTTTGCACCTGGGGTTTCATGTTTGGCTGTGTCCAGTAAGTGCAGAGTTATAGCCCTTGACTTAGTTAAAATATAGCCTACTGAGTATGCAAGCTTGTGTCACCCATATCTCCAATACAATATGAGCCAGATTCATATTACTTTACAGGCATGTTAACCAGCATGTGAAGTTGTGCACCTGGGGTTTCATGTGTGGCTGTGCCCAGCAAGTTTAGAGTTATGGCCCTTGACTTAGTTAAAATATAGCCTACAGCGTATGCAATATTGTGTCAACCATATCTCCAATACAATTGAGCCAGATTTATAAAACTTTACAGGAATGTTCAACAGCCTATGTACTTGTGCACCTGGGGTTTCTTGATTGGCTGTGCCCAGTAAGTACACAGTTATGGCCCTTGATTTCGTTAAAATATAGCCTACAGAGTATGCAATCTTGTGTCATGCATATCTCCAATACAATATGAGCCAGAGTCATAAAACTTAGCAGGAAAGCTCACCAACCTGTATAGATGCAACTTCTATCATTAGCTGTGGTGGATGCCAAATTAGAGTTTATTCTCTCAGTCAAGGCAACTGACCGACCATACACTCAATTATAAAGAAGCTCACTCCATCGGTCATGCAAAACAAACACTTTACTGTGCTTGATATTTTGTAGTTTCAGGAATAAGATTTTACTTCAAAATTACCATCTGGATAGAACTGCCTGTAACTGACAATCTCTACGTATCCTCTACTTATGACAAATACCGCCTACAAATATTGGACAGTGTGAGTTATCCTATTTCAATGTGATAAAGTGCTTCAACATATAATGTAATTCCCGCGCAAACAGCGGGATGCGCATATTTAATGTGAACTGACAAAAATAACTATACACAAGTTTTATTTCATCTGTGAGTATAGTTTTAAGCAACATAGCTCAGAATTGCATGATGCCAACTGCACAGCAAACCGAAATATATATTTGGTTTATATTGATAAATGTTAAACAGGAATCTTCGTCATTCTAAGTTTTGCCATAAGCATAACATGTCCCACCCTTTGATATTGGAAACGGCAAAAGCTTATAATGACACTATCCATTGTTGACCGTTTCTTCAAAACTGAACAATATCAGAAGTCATGACAGAGCCATTTGCCATATGCCTCTCAAAGTGGTAGCTATTTAGTTTCCACTGGGTGCACTTGTCTTTCTTTTTAAATGGCACAAATTGTGATGCTAATAATGCTTATCTTATTTTTCAAGCTCGACAAATACTACAAACGATTTACAAAGAAGTACATAGCCATCCAAATTTTGAACATATGGTAATTACCTGCATTCTTTACTGCGCAGATTATGCTCTGTTTATACTACTCTTTAACTTCTACATGTACTTAACTATTGTTTGACCTTTTTAATGATATTTTTTTATTCATTTTACAAGAACGTCCCACACATTATTTTGGCATTTCTACGTTTAACACTATGTATGTATACATTCAATATATGTCATTTTAAATATAATACTTTTTAACAATACATGCATGATAGACAAATGTATCATCTTTCACTTGATTTTAGTGTTTTAAACATACATATAATGTTTTACATTTTGTACATTCTTAAACGCCAATAAAGCATGGGTCAATGAAAGTTACTGATAATTTACTGTGAAACATATTATAAATATAATAGAAGCTTTAGTGCCTCGGTTTTTATTCCAACAGGAAGGGCAGTCTCGATGTCAATTACACTGTTCAGTATGAAGAAAGTGATGTTGAAGTGGCATCTGCATTGGTAAAAGCAACGAAAGATCTTGTCAATAGTACCGAGTTTACATATAACGGAGAGATATATAGAGCAAATATAGCATCAGGTAAGTCATGTAATGTTGAAATATATAATATTGAACATTTATTCAGATAATCACTAATAGGGCTATCATCATACATCATTTAAAGCAATGTTTTGAAAGGTCAGTATTATTATTATCCGCCATAAAACAACTTACCACTGGAAATGCCCAAAATATATTTCTATAACTATAGCAATCATAATACAAGGTCAAGCAAATTTAAGTGTTCATTTATTGTAGTATCACATCTATCGTAAGGGCTAGCAAGTTCCGCCTTATTAGACTCCTTCTTTCTGGTCACGTTAACCTTTAATGTATATGCTTCAATGTCCGGTAAGCAAATAGTAACAATTACCGGGTATGTAATAAGCTTGCAGCTCACCAACCTACCATGTTGAAATGCACCCGTACCGTAATTAAAACCTTTAACCTCGTGCTTCTAAGACAGATGACTATACCACTTGGCCATGTGAGACAGTGTCAGCCGCGGTTCATTTGATGTGCTGCATTTTTGAAGCCTATTTACTAATCCAGTAATTTTATATATCTCGATTAAAAAATGTCTTGTATTTATCAATATGTTTCAGTGGGGATGTAGTTCTCACAATTATACCAATACAATACCAATACATCATTAGTCAGTAAACTTAAATAATTGTGTCCACTCAATATGTTTTATATACAGAATCTTTTGATCCCAATGATGACATGTGCAGGATTTTAGAATCAGTGGGAACTTGTGAACTGGAAGACTGTGTTGAAAACAATGGCACAGCAACATGCAAGTAAGTCGTTTAGCTTTTCTTCATTGTTATACATACTCGTAATGTAATAAAATTAAGTCTAAATAAAAATACTTGTGGTGAGAAGTGAATATCTCTTAAAACGTCAAATGCATTGAGGTGCCCTTTGCAATATGATCCCTTTGGCTGAAGTGTACTATAGTAGGACATGTTTATTTTTCTATGGTTTCTGTTGTGCCCAGAAATTTGCATTCAATTTGTGATTCATTTCCATTAGTACCTTCAGTATATGATATTATGGAACAAGTATGGTTTGTCGGCACAAATACTAATTATGGCCACTTTAACAATTTTAATAGTTTATTTTAATTTTTTAGGACCATCAGATCTACTAAACGTAAGTCGCTTATCTATGTGATACTCAGTGTGAACATGACACACGATATTGTCATAAGTTTGCTCCTTTTCTTTATCTATTATTAGCACTTGTAAGAGCATGTGTGTAAGTACTTCTATATCATAACTGACGCTGCAGATGTATACAAAACGCCAAAGACCTGTTTCCATTGTTTCAGAAAACCCATTCAATAAGTTCCTTAATTTATGACCACTCATGTTATATTACATATAAATCAAGTACAAAACTAGCAGCTTTGAATAGCTTTGTTAAAAATTCCTTATATGTTATTATACCATCTCGACGTATTGTAAATATGTCTGATGTTTGGTATAACAATATGATGCGATCATAACTGGTCAACTATGTTATTACAGTATTGATGCTCAAATATTCATTTTACACTAATGCAGCATATATTGAGTATTTAACTATTTTACTGCAGTGAGTTTACCTCAGATTATAGGAATCAGTGTGGGATGTGGAACAGCTGTTGTGCTCACTGTTGCATTTGCTGTCATATATATGAGAAGATGGAACAACAGTATGAAAAGGAAGAAGAAACGATCAATGCACAGGTAAGGCCATACAAATACCAGTTTGTTGCTTGTTGCAGGCTGAAAAATATATGGATTCGTGGGTAGATATTTTCATATTACTTGAGCGCTATCGTGACAAACCTGTTTAAGTGACGTTGGTTATGATATAAGAGTATTTCCAATCAAAGTTTTGATGTCACAAACTAAGCGATTTGTCTTGAGATGTTTTGGAGATCTGATTTATATATTTAAATGAATAAAGGAATACATGACGTTTTGCACAATTTGTTTTTTTTTCCATTTGAAAAGCAGACGATATTTTAAGAGTTACGTACATTATTGTGCAACATCATCATTTTGTAGCTTACTTTTACTTCTTGTTTTTAGTATTGGAATGCTACAAAAAGAACAGTACACGTTCGATTTTCAAACGTTCGGTATCAAATGAAAGTTAAAACAAATATCTGTTAGAAAATGTAAATTTCTGAAAATGGACTAATACAGGTTTTGTCAAGACACAGCTCATATATTACCAAATGAGGTATTAGTCTTCCTATTCAGCTCGTCATAATCAGAGCAATATTCCCAGGGTTAATTCCCTTTTCATTTATCAATATCTTCCTTTTGTGCGAATTTAGCAAGTTTATATACTGTTGCAAATTTCAGAAGGTCTTTGCCTCGCAATCCTGACACAAAACAAAAGTCGGACAATAAACGAAACTGGCAAAAAGGTACGTCCATCTAATTATTTCATCTTTAAATAGTACACTCATCCTATAATATAGATTTATAGTAAAATGTTGTTTGTGTAGACACAAATTGCAACATTTGACAGTGGCATCTAATCATAAAACTATTGATACACCTTTGGTATAATTGCCCAGATTTTAAAATATTTGATACAGAAGCAGTAACATTAAGATTGCATTTCATTGATTTATAGAGTTTATTAACATATCTCAAATCATGTAAAACATGACAATATGAGCATATATAATACACAAAAAATGATACAATGATAAACTGGCAATTACAATGAGAGAATCAATGCATAATGCACAAGAAACACAACTGTACAATACATATATAATGATATTATAAGTTAAATGATAAATCTATATTCTTATTCTATTTTTATGTTTAAATATTTTTACAAGAAAAATATGTTATTTTCGGATGTTTGAAGTCTGGTATTTATTTTAATTTACAAATCTCTTAAATGAGCACACAAAGATATACATGTTAATACAGAAAATCAGCAATGGCTGTGGATTAGTCACATATTAGTAATAAACTTTTGATAAGCTCTGACCTTTTATCAATAAATAACATTGACCCTATTGGTAAGGGATTGTTAGATTGTTATACCGGTACTATTTGTTTTCTTAAGCTTTTATTCTACTGCATGGGGAGTTTTTATTAAAATTGGCTACATAATCTATAAAAGATGCTTGGAATATCAGGCCTTTTCTGTCCATTTTGGGAACTCCAATTTTTGGAATTTTCACAGTTAAAAGAACAGGCTTTTCATATCTAAATTTCATATTTAAACAATCATTCTAATTTACATTTCTTATATCAACTGTCAAACAGACGCTTAAAATGTCCACAAACATTATTCATGAATGACACAAGGGACAATAATGGCCAGAGTTTTTTAAAGAACTTCAAGATATAACAGGTCGCCCTAGTAATACTAACATCTGAACAAAAATTCTGATTGGGGAAAAACATGTCATTGGCTTTGGGAATGAGTCACATAGTCTGACCCGTGGGAACAACAGAAAAAGGCCTGAAAAAATTATCCATATTTCCAAGTTAATAAAAGGGTTTGTCACATGACATTCAACATTGCCATCCATTGTTTCAAATTCAGGTCATCCTGAAAGTAACAATGAACGATATTCAACTTGGAAAACTGTAGTAGCAAAGTGGACCCAAGCGAGGGGTGGTGAAAATGCGGTATGACACTTGCTTATTTATTAGTTATAACACAATCCATTTCAACGGCAAAAATAGTATTCTATTATTCAAGATAATAGACTGACATCTCAACAATATCAGCATAATTATTTTTAACTTTAACTTTAGAATATATTCTTAAATTTAATACCTTCTAAGGAAAAAAAATCAGAATGAACTATAGCTGTACGGATCGTTCAATGTTGCGCAATGCTTGTACTAGCTGTACGGATCGTTCAATGTTGCGCATATGCATTACTATTGTACTAGATGTACGGATCGTTCAATGTTGCGCAATGCTTGTACTAGCTGTACGGATCGTTCAATGTTGCGCATATGCATTACTATTGTACTAGATGTACGGATCGTTCAATGTTGCGCAATGATTGTACTAGCTGTACGGATCGTTCAATGTTGCGCAATGCTTGTACTAGCTGTACGGATCGTTCAATGTTGCGCATATGCATTTCTATTGTACTAGCTGTACGGATCGTTCAATGTTGCGCAAGTGTAAGACTTAATTAAGTTTACATATGCAATAACAATTTGAGTCATTAATATGTACTCGAGTGTTTAGTTTGGATGTTTGAAATTACAAAATTTACAAATATTGCATTTTATACATTATTTATATCGGATCATTATTTTGCAGTATGAATCACCTTACCAGATTCCACGCCCAAGAACTAATCAACCAACAAAGCTTTCAACAAAGGAGTATGCATATTTCTAGACAGAATATAGACTCAAAACGTGTTAGCCAACCACTGCAGTTGTTAACATTTAGCAGAGCTATATAACTACAATGTGATCAAGTTTTCATTGTTCAACAAATGACTTTGCAGTTGATTTATAAGTGTCACATAAACTTTTGCTGTTCGTACTATTGTTAATGCCGTTGTTACAAATTGTTTGTTTGGCTTCACCTACCTAGGTAATATTAATGGGTACACAGGTTGATTTTTTATTTTTAATATTACTTTCTATGGTCATTAAATATTACAATGCAGCCTAAAAGAACACTATGTTCCGTTTTCATCAGTAAGTAGAAATATGTTAAATGAACAATTTTCATAAATAGTTTTAATTGCAGTCACAAGTTTCGTTCAAATTTATAAAACAAATGTAATAAGATTGTTTTCACTTTTACAAACTCGGTAGTAGTACACCAATAATATACAGTCCAACTTGCACAAGCGACCACATGCATTTAACGAAATTTGTTGTAAGTGAGTTATCCCATCCTCCACCATCTACAAATTAACCAATAAAAATGAATCATACATTTTCTGATCCAATCTCCGCATTAGTTTTTAAACGTCAAAGAAGCTGCCAAAAGTGTATTGTGTATCCAAAATGCATTTAAAAGTTCATTGACTAATCGTACTTAAATAAAAAGTCCTGTTAGTACAAAATACATCTGACATCTGAGGTTGAATCAAATTCAATGATTATCCTTTTTATGTTGCAGATGGTGAATATTAAATTTAATGGCAAACATTTCAATGCATAATTTTCAATACACCTTAGTTAAAAGTAGTTAAATAAGCAGTTTTTAATTAACAAAAAGTAATTAAACCTTGTACATAACAAATATTATGTGTGACACTTACGTTATGTTACACTTCGCAATTATACATTTTTGTCATATATTTGCATCTATATAATTTCATTCAAATTCTGAACCATAACATTACTTTAATTAATAATCGCACTTAGTCTATAACTCTATGTTATGAATGACCATGCATTTTGCAGAATAGTACTGTAATTACTGAAACTACCATTTTGCAAACATTTTCACATAGCAAACTTTACCACTTGTACAGTGCATGAAAACTAAACGAATAGTAATATGAAAAACCTGCTTATAACGTTTTCAGTGGCAATTTAAACAAAGAAAAGAAAATAATTCATGCACATTTGCAACACAAAATGCATAGAAAAGTAGTAAACTAATAAGTATCCAAGGAACATTGATTTGGTAAACTAATAAGTATCCAAGGAACATTGATTTGGTTAACTGTCTAACAAATATAACTGAAATCGTGCCATTCAATGGCTTAAAACTATAAATCAGTCAACCAATCAACATTTGTGTATAATAAATAGTTTTTTTTTGTACAGAAATTGTATTATTTTCCACATACCCAAGAATGTTTTTATTGTAAATTTTCACTGAGTCTCGTGATTTTGTTTTTGGTATTATAAGTAAACCTCAAACTATATCATGTAATCAAAAATTATATATAAATTGTATTGATGTGTTATTAACCGCAAACACATCAATATATAAGCTGGACTACTACATTTCAAAATAGGTATATTGAAATGTTCGTGTTTGTCCATATAAACTTGACAGAGAAACATCCGCATTTGAGTTTTGATAGAAGAGTAAACAAAACGGCAGTTATAGTTTCAAGTACCAGTCTATCTTTACCAACATTGACATGCAACGGTTATGGAAGCTCATACGAACGACTGTTTGCGGTCGAACTAAAGGCACTATACCGCTTGTCATCTGAGAACAAAGAATTATCCACCGACAGTTTATTTGTAAAATAACGCAGGAAAGTTCAAAGGATAGAAAATGATGACATAGTTGTCACTTTGAATAAGTGAAATCCGATCAGCAATATGCTGTGCTCAAAACCTGTCAATTTCTGCCTTGATGGTAATTTCACAAATAGTTTTCTTGCTTTGTATTTAAATAAACTATATCATCACGAATTGTATTCATTATTATTTCTATTAATCCACCTTGTAAAAATGTTGTGGTTTTGAATGCAAAACTGTTTAGATTCCTGGTCACTCGAATACGCTACACTACAGAAACTCCAATACCTGACGGGGAGATCACTGGATATTGGATAGGATAAAAATAACTCCGTATTGCCCATTAGTCAAATACATTATAGACTGTTTCAACATACATGTAGTTCATCAGTTCTTATGTATCAGTTGTGAAATCACACATTCTTGTTAGTAAACTTGTTACATATCAATTTATATGATTAAAATATATAAATGTTCGTGACTGGTACACACAACCAACACAGTCGTCTTAATTCCAGATCCAGGCAATTATTGACAGGGTTGACTAACACCATTACTCACTAGATACATTTTGAAATAGAATACATAACTACTTTCAGATGCAGTCGTTAAGGCAAACAGTGCTATGATCACCTGTTTTTTTAACAGCACTGTTATGTTTACAAAATACTTATATTATGACGCGGATTTAGTCGTCCGCACATAACGTGATGTACACAGCAACTATACATGACCAGAGAACGATGTTTTGACAAAATATTTAAAACAAAACACACAGTTCCGTTTGATAATCTAGTTTAATTAAATCAACACTAAGTCTTAAATTAACAAGTTATTCACAAAGCAAGTTAATAATGAATAAGTCACAAAGTTGAATTCCATATAAGACAATAAATGCACACAGTCCTAACCTACGTTTGAAGTAAAATATGTCTCGGGCTATTGAAAAATCGGAAACTAATTGCCTGACAACAATGACATCTAGATGAATGTTGGTGGAGAGGATGCAAACACATATTTTAAATCATTCCCTAGACAAAATTGATGACCAACCCACAGTGTAACAGGCAAAGAACCTGAAGAAACAAGAATGAAGCTGATTACATCGACAAAAAATTACATGAGTGACCAATGCGCAACAAATTACAAGTCTAGACACAATTAGGAATGATCTTTTGCTAGCAGTAATATCAATTTTTAACCATTTGACTGAACATGAAAAGGAGGACATTCTTAAAACAGGAAAACACTCTTGCCGACTCCGCTTGTTTGCAAATTTTTGAACCTCTGCTGACACTGGTAATGTTCCAGAAATCAGTATGTGATGGGGACAATCCATATAGTTTTCAAAAAGAAGAAAGTAGTGACACCTCTAGGTTTATGAGAACTGCAGCAAAAACATTTGCATAGCGGGGAAGTGACAAGGCAGGAGTAGAGCATACTAAAATGCTTTTCTGAAAGGGAAAGGAAAAAAGAACGCGATTGTCACATTTCATGGACATCTTATTAACATTGCATTCCTTGACGTAGATGCCACATACTTTCACAGGCATGACATAAAGGAGGTTCTGCAAGATTGTCCTGAGCCCAACAAGTTGATGAAATCCATTGACTTTGAAATCTGGCAGGCTGCAGAACCCTTGGTATGATCAACAAACTGGTGAAGGCTCCATTCTTGAGAATTCTAGAGAAAGAGGGTTCCATATTGGACCTAAATACTGATCTTCTGTAAATGAAAATTCCATTGAAGCATTGGGCCAATGACGGGTCAATGCCTCTCTCTGGGGAGCAAATGTTTGTGCTCTCACAATAGAGACCCTGACCATGTGTATAAACTGTTTCAATGGCTTCTAACTCTAAAGGAAGGTAAAAAAACAAAACAATAATACACAGAGCAAGAAAATTATCACCAGAAATTAAGCAAAAATTCAAAGAAATGCAACAGAAAATGGAAGACCACATTAAAATGAAGATGGAGGAGAAGAACAAAAAAGTAGATCAAAAAGAAACAAAGAAAGTGAGCATGAAAGTGAAATGCACATCACAGATAAGGAAAGTTGGTGGATTGTGGGCAGATGTTACCATGGCCCAAGAAAAAATCTTGGAAATCCAACAAAAAAACAGTCTGAAAAAGAAAATGAAAAGGCAACAAAAGAGGAAATTAAGATCCAAATAAAATTCCATAAGCATATTTTGAAAGCTAAAGGACATAGTATGCTATACCAGGAACAAATAAACAATAAGAAAAACACTCTAGAAGACTTACAAAATCTCTATCCATTCTTAAATTAAACAGCTCAAGTGGTGATGCGGAAATGACTGACAAGCTTACATACAAATTTATGGATGAAATGAAATTTAATATAACAAAGCGCAAAAAGGAGGTGTTTGCAAAAGTTGTAGAAGGAAGGAGAAAAATTTAAGTTAAGCAAAGCCAAAATAAACTTAAATTATACCTAAGCAGCCCACAAAAGCTTGTTGGTCACAAATGTATCAGTATGGAGGGCGTGGCAGAGTGGTTTGATGGGAAGGTAGTTTCAATAAAAGAGCATAAGCAGGACCCCCACAAGACTGAATATAATGTGAAATATACAGACGATAACAAAGAAACATGGTTATTCCCTCTATTCTTCCCTCTATTGGTGGATATTAAGAAAGAAAGTATATCTGATGATTTCTTAATAGAAAATGACACTGGAAATTAATGACTCAAGTTTTGTTTGAATTGTGAACATGAAAATTTTGTCATTTGTTGGCCATTTTGAATTTTGTTTATACATGTATATACTAATTAGTTAATCTTTTTGACATAAATATGTAGAAAATTTCATTGTAAAAGTAAATACATGTAGATGCAAACATTTTTCTATTTAAAACGTTTCTAGTCATTTATGAAAAAAAACCCAGTTAAATATGTTAAGGCCACACCAAATTGAAAAGTTGTTCATCGGATTTGCCGCACGCAATTATATTTTTTACATGGCCTGCTCCGTCGCGACCTTTTTGTGATGGCATGGCGTGGGTTTTAGTCATACAATCAAACAAAATGGCATCCGTACCGCGTATTGTGATTGTCAAGGTAAACAATAGGACCATTGCGGTACAAACTACCTTAGTTGATACATTCATTGACATCTCTTCCATAGAGCCAAGTCTCTCAGCAACTTCGTGTATGACGATAAAGACATTTTAAGTGTTCATATTCACGAAGATCCGCAGATGGTATTTTAGTAGACAAAATCATGGCCTAGCTGCCAGATAATATTCGATCTGAACTACAGGTACTTCAATTTCAACGTTGATGATACAAGAGACGAAAACAACAATCTACAGACGTCTAAGTCTTATACCTTTCGTATTTTGATGACATAAACTTTCAGTTAACCGAAGAAAAACACATCTCACTCTACTGGACAATTAAAAGGTTACTATACACTAAGTTTGATGTCAATTTGATCAAGGAAACTAAAGTTATTTGTCAGAAACTAAATTTCTATTTTTAATAATGGTGACCTTGACCTTGAAATCGTGAAATATTGAAAAGAAACAATCGTGAATTCGTAAAATTTGAAGACACTCGGGCCACAAATATTGGCTGAACGATTCGACTTTGACGTATGACAAAGTAAAATGATTTGACCTTCATAACATTGTGACCTTGACCTTAGATCTAGTGTTCTTAAAACAACACATATACTTTACTTGTAAATCTAGTCATCATGCGAATAATGAAAACTATGTGACAAAACAACGTTTTGAGTGTCACCTTTGACATAGACACAAATGAATGGAGTATTATACGAAAGAACGGTGGGGACATTTCGAGTTCAATATTTCACGATTTCAACTACACGAATTCACGATTTCAACATCAAGAAATTTCCGGTGAATTCAGCCGTGCTGGAAAACTCTTATCTGGCACCCCCATGCCATTCTCGACAGCTCTCGGGCATTTCCGTACCACTTCGGTACTCGGATAACACCCTCTAGTGTATGTAAGGCGGAGCACTATGTAGCAAAACTCAACATTTTGTGCGGTCAAGAAATAGTTCTCGTAAAACGGATTTATAATTTCAATAACTTCGATAAATTCACGAAAGAGATGGATTATCGTTGTCATTTCTAGTTAAAAACTCACATATTTCAGTCTTCATATAGCTTAAATATTACATTCATCAGCACTCCAGCGTTCATGCCGCCATCTTGTTTTCATGACATTCGAATGGTATTTCCGAAAGTAGTGCCTAACGTACATCCGAGGCACTTGACGTAGTTGGCCGAGGATTTCCGAATGACCCCCATGCTAGATGAGTCACGCACTGTGACGTAATACTTTTTATTCCTTTTATTATACACTTTATGTAAGCATAATTATGATATTTCAATAGATGATTTCCATAAGCATTAACTTTACAAAAAATATAGCTTCAAAACAAAACAAAATAACCCTTAAAAGACGTTATATTGAAGGAACTTCTTGACGTATGCATTGAATAAAAATTACTGCGCGTCATGACGTCAGTAAACATCATCGCACGCGCTTTTTGGTGAAATGTACAAAAATGCGTTTTTCTATGTCAATTTATTCACAAAAAAGTAATTTAAGGTATGCTAGAAAAAATATCAATCATGTGTGTCCGGTCCGGATACACATGACATATAGTATTAGTCCGTACAACGTCGAGGCTCCGACGTCAACCCGAAGTTAAATTATGGTAGGCGACGATGTGATCAAAATCCAACGTCGTCTCGACGTCGGGTGTTTGCTAGGAACCTGCAGCCAAGTGTATAAATCTTGGCTAAGTTGTCCATAGGTTATCTTTTGGCCAAATTGCACATTTAAATAATTTTATTGGTTAATAGTAATTATTGGCTGATCATTTTGGTGATCTTTTACCAAACCAAAGAATTAACCAGTTTTATACAATTGGCTGCTGTCCTTAAATGGTGACCTTGACCTTGAACTAATGCGCATGGAGCATTGGTTCTGCATTTCGTCTTGATTCGTTGAGCATTTGACCAAAGTTTGAGGAAAATCCTGCAAAAGGTTTAGGACTTGCTGGGGGCAGACACACAATCCTGTTACCTTGAACGGTGACCATGACCTTCAGTCGGCGAGGCTGAAAAATGGGATCTGCGTGTTGCCCGGATGAGGTGAACATTTACCCAGAAGGGAACTAAAATCCGGTTATCATTTTAGAAGTTATGAGTCAACACAAACGGCACCATCACTACACGTTACATAAAGAAAATGTCCAAAAGTGCATTGTAACCCTGCCGTTGAGCCATGGTCCTGGGTCTTGCACGCCACACATTGTCTTGATGTGGTTAACTCTTGTGGTAAGTATTTTTAAAACGGTCCATGCATCATGAAGTAAATGACCGGACATGAACTGCGACGGACAGACGGACGGAATCGAGCAATCCTATAGTCACAAAAGCAAAAATGATCGTATATTCATTGAGAACAATCATGATTTGCGTAGAGGTACACAAATGAATTTTCACAAATGTGTGACATATTCGTATTTGTGAAAATTACGGTTCAACAGTGCTGTGCACGATACCTACGTAACAAGAAAAGATCGAGTAACTTTCCATATTAATAAAAACCGCATTGTACACAAATCTTTGATATAAGAATATGAAATCCGAATACACGGTATCATCCGAAATAAATATCATGTTCCGATAAATCTTCTTACGCAGGTCGAATTGAAATGGGTTATTCGAAACCATGCATTATACGAAATAATAAGATCCGACTGTATTTAAGTGATATTAAATATATTAAATGATGTTATAATAGAACCCATCAGAGATAGCGCGTCTACATTCATAATTATTTTTCACTCCCCACTCATATAATATGTCGCTATATTTTCCCTGGGAACGGTGTGTGGAGGCATTGCCTTGCGTGTAACAACTTTATTCATGTATGAGTGAACTGTCAAAATTGACTTTTAGCACAATTGCACAAACAAGACTATTTTGCTGATTAATCTCCATTTCTCAATTTCTTTTTTGGCAAATATTACAATCATGCGTTGTGTATTCTCGCAAATCAGAGGTCTAATTGTTTCAAGTTCGTGAAATTGGCTTGGTACTAGTACATCTTACATCACATTGAATAAATACCTAGGTAAAATATAGAGCCAGCACCGACATCAATATTCGTTATTTTAAATAATACCTGTCATCGAACTCAGAACTGACATCGACATTCGCACTAAACCGCGGCGAGTACAAATCTGGAGGCGAAAAACGAACCAGCTCATAAATCGTTACATGTATGCAATACGGAAATAGAAGCGAAAATATTGTTGCATGCGCAGACAGCAAACGAACACTTTTCTAAATGGGGCCTAACATTACATAATTTTTAAACAGATAATTGGGTATCAGATATTATATCGTTTTTAATCGACTTGTCATAAATGCGTATACATGTTGTGGTCCATTTGATTATAACATCCACGTCAATTATTTTAATGGCATGGGTTTCTTTGTGTGAAGAATTAGAATCAGTAGCAAGCGGAAAACCCCCATCAAGTTCAAGTAGTTGTACCAGCTATTGTATATAAAATACCATATACCAAGATTTGTTGAATTATAAAGCTCAGAAAATAAGAATGTTGTTAAAAAGCTGTCATTGTTTAAACCAAAAAAAGTTTTTAACCTAAGAACTCAGTAGTAGAATCTATTAGTAATAAGTAATTCAGTTGTACTGTCTACTCACTATTCTATAATTTTTCCCATTGTATCAATGAAAATGTAATAAGTAATATATTAAGATTTATAGTATGTTAATCAATCATACTATTGCATGTCAAATGACAATTGACCAATGTATAATATTTCGTTATTTTTGTCTATATATTTGCATTGTTTATGTGAAATATGGGCAGTATGCCTAATATTTCTGAATAAACTACAAATAGTTGTTATCTATAAATATCAGGGGGAAATCTACAAATCATATTGCTAAATAAACGTTAATATTGTTTTATCATAATTGGTTTTTGACTGCCAATGTTTCGAACTCGCTCGAAATTTAACACAAACACAAAATCTAACTTAATTGCAACACATTTTGCAGGAGGCACTAACGCGATATAACGCGAATGACGCGATATAACGCGATATTTGAAAATAAATTATATTGCTTGATTACGGACTTACTTTCAGAGCTGTTGTGTATTGTAGTCGTCAACATTTTGACGAGTATGCATTCATTAATTCATTAGTTTCTTGTCAATAGTGTTGATTTCATTACGTGGTCTTGGCAGCACAGATTTGGCAAAGATATTATAGCTGAAAATAATCTGCAAGTGTATTATTTTTATGTGGTCACAATCTAAGATGATTATCTTCATTTCAGTGGAAGGGAAATCTAAACCCCTGGAACAAAGGTGAGTTATGAAAAGTCACAGTAAATATTTATGAACAAGTCTTACAATTAATGCTGTGTGTTTATATAACACTACATGATTAGGACAGACGAGAAATGACAAAAGAAAAAAGAAGAATGACACACTGATGTCAATACGTTCATCTCTACTACTTACGAGAGTAAGGGAGGCGAGGGGTGGTCGATGGGTAAAACGCCTGACTGCTGATCCGAAGGTATTTGATCAAGAACAATCCCTAAAGGCGCGAGTACTAGTTAGTAGCCAGGAAGCAGTCATCGAGAGTGTTTGTATAAGTAGTTAGAACTTGTTTCACAATCAATGTCAAAACAACCAGTTTAAGTACTTACCAAAGTGTAGACAGTTTGAAGTTGAGTGTAAAGTTATTACTGGGCACACAATACAAATGTATATTAAATTGAGAAGGGTTGTGTATCGCTCCCATAAATACTGCACACGCAATTACACTCGTAATTAACTTAATGAACAGCCTCCTTAAACTGGGCACAAGTCATATATGTACATCATGCTGGGGGAAAATACTCAGTGGATTCGGGATGCAGAAAATATTTAAAAAATGATTAGAAATACGCAAACTACGAATATTCTGCAGAACAAACAATCAAAGGACACGTACCAGAGCAACACCCACTTGGTGTCCCATGTAAATTGGATGTAGTTCAAATAACTAACAAACAAATCATAACCATGAAATAGATTGTGCCATCTACAATAAATTTTATTTGACGAAGTAATTAGAACTTCTCCTGGTGAAATGTTGAAAACATGATTTAGTTGATTTGTCGAATTTCTTGTATTATTGAAATCTTTGTTTCTGTTTCAGAGAAGAAATGGTAAGCCACTTAAAAACAAACGAACGCAAAGGTAGTTGTTACACAAAGGAGTAGGTTCACTTACCACCAAAATCGGCCCTGTGTCAAATTCTTTCGAAAAACGTCACAGCGATAAGACAATCCAATAAATATTACAAAACTGCATTTTTTAAGCTTTATTATCAGAACTGTTACCATGGCAACAGAAATATTTTTTTGTAAAAAATATTTAACATAACTATTTCTGATTGCATGAAATATTTATAAAAATTGAAATAGTCAATTTTTACAATTGTTCTGTTTGGTTGCCATGGTAACAATTTTGAAATATTTGAAAAGAACATTTTAGAGTCCAACTTGAAAAGCAACTTAACAATTGATCAGTTTATAAGTAATGATCTTCAAAATAAATGACAACACTTTCTTCTGTATTTTTTTGTTTCCATGGAAACTCAAACGTTCTTGGACCGGCACTACATGCATTTTAGGTGGCTACACAATATAAATACACTTTTTATCATCTAATTTTTTCTAAATCAATCAAATCTTTCAACTGAGTGTATTTATAAATAATCATCATGTATAACATTTAAAAAACAAACAAAAAAAAACGGTTGCTATGGTAACACAATTTTTAGAAAAATAAAATGTGCAAAAATAGCTATTTGAAACTATATTTTTGAAGACTTAAAGTAACTGGAATGCATTTGGTTGACTTGAAATAATGTATTCAAGTTGTATTGCCATCTGAATATCTTGAATCCATTGCAACAGTAACATTGAATATATTTAAAAAAAATACAATACTATATAAGTATTGTAATATAATCCACTATTTGTAATATTCATCTTTATTTGTTGTCAAAGCTATAAAATGATTTATAGCAATAATATAAAAGGCATATATTCATTATTTCCCTAATTTAGTAGCAAGTTCAGGAAAAAATTGAACTACTGTTGAAGTTATTTATATTATAGAGACAGAGCAATCTTATGTAAGCCACACCCGGTGAACCAAGATGGGTGTGGAGGCATTGTCTATGTATATGGCGTTCCCTGTAACTCACTTAGATACATGTATACTTACTATATCTTTACATGACCGTTATGATTTGTGAGAGTGGTCTTTCCAGCTCTGCATCTTTTCACTGTTAATGTTACCAATTTCATAAATAGCAATTTTAACTGCTTTTCAGAAGAGCATGGGGTTGTAAATATTAGTAGTCATATAACAATATTTATTCAATACAGACTGATAAGAAAATATTTTGTTTACATTTACTGTAAAGAAATGACAGGATATTTTTAATATCAGTGGACTTATTGAAACCACAACAATTGACTGTTAACTACAGTATATTTCAACAAAAATCATCTCACTGTAACATTAAACTGTACATTGACACTATAAATGATAATAAGGAAAGTAGCTAAAACTTTCCTACTCCTCAATAATGCTATCCTCTGAATCTGAGGAGTCCACAGTGTCAGGAATTACAGAAGCATCTTGTAGATACTGACTGACCCCAGTCCTTAACACCAAATGTATTTGATGTTGAATACATTGACATGCCTAAATACCACAGTATTGCAGCCACATGAGAACAAGTTCCAACTGTCACATTATATACATGGGTACAATTTTAACAAAATGTACTAACAAACAGAAGTCATCAATATGCATGTCTATATAAACCAAATAAACTAACAATTTTAAATGAAGAAAGAACATTAATTCATTATCACAATAGTTTAATTCAACAAAAGTGGTTTTGATTGCCTAATTATTAATAGTTGATAGTCACTTCCTATGACAGTAACTGTAGTTCTATGTAATAAATCTGCCAACATAACTATCTTGACATGGTATACAAGTCATTGACGTTTTCAGTAAAAGATAATAACTAAGAATTAATAACACTAATAATAATATCACTTTGTGTGATTTTACTCTGTATTGAAATATTAACAATAATACATTGGTATTTTATGTAACTTACGGAATATATATTTATTACTTTGTGAACAAATCAATAAAGCTGGTTTGACGTATTTGTATGTCGAAACATGGATGTTTATATTCCTTGAAATACTATGAAATTCTGAAATTAAAGGAAAGAAATAAGCAAAGAAAAGCATATCATACACAATAGATTTGAATACATTTTCGTAAACCTGTATAGCTTTATATTCACGTCTATGATTATTTCTATTCCTTAATACAAAGAATTTAACCTCAATAAAACCATCATAAGTTTTGAGACAGTCTGATTATTGAGTTGAAATGAGAAAGAAAATTAAGAAACTGTCATATCATTGAGGTGGTCTTAATTCGCAGGTGGTTTAAGGTGAGATTGTATTGTACCATTCTGTTGTTTTGATATTCATACCTGACTGTGTATGAGTAAATCTATAATATATTTCAAAACACCAAACACATTATTATAGCCAAAAACTTATTAGGATATACTAACTGATATTGATATCTAATTGAAAGTGTTAACTAATACTGAAAAAAGTCAATTTTGTTTGAATCTGAAATATTGATGAAAAGTTCAGAAAATAACTATACAATGCAAAAATATGGATTATTATATTACCTGTACATTTATAATTATACCAGTCGGTAGTTTCAAACAAGGCCTAAACAAAAAATATCTGTGTTTCGGGTAACCCGACCCTACCTGTCGAAAAACCCTGACCCTAGAGTTTTTTATGATCCTGGAGATTTTTTTTTCGATTTTTAATTGTTTTTGAAAAAGAAAAAAAACAAACTGTGATGCATGTCATGTTTTAAGAATTGCTTAAATCAAGCTGAAATAAAAAATGAAAGTTATAATTTAATCAATATCTACTGTGAAAAGTTAATAAAAATAATAGTCAGATTAAAAAAAATAATAAAAAAATAGGGAAGGCGAAGAATTGAACGCTGACCGCCAGCGTGACAATCCCACTCGTACACCACTGTGGCAATCGCACATGACGCACTTAACGTTCGTATTTTAGAATATGATACATACTCGTCCTTGCTTTATTTAAGCAGCCGACTTAAAACTACTTGAAATCGTTAGCCTTCATATATTTCTACATGATAAATACAACAGATTTCTTGTAAACATCCAAAAAGTTTTTACATGGCGATTCTTAGTCAACCGCATTCAGTCATCGAACTGTCATCAGTGTCAAACTGTTAATTCCACATAGCATAGATATTTCAGATACTAACTTGTTTTCTCGGATGGATTGCATCAGCGTGTGGTCTATTCTGTTTATGTTCACATTAAAAAATTCCACCGTGATCCGGATGATGGACAGCGAACCAAGTGTTGATACCTCCAGACAAGCTGAAATGTGCACTCGCATCGGATTTGAAGTACGCGTTCAGCTCGCAATGGTTAGAATTCTGATAAACTTTCGCGAAATGCTACATATTTGTCGTAGAAAGTCGGCCATGTTTGTTTGGATTTCTGACAGCGCGTATTAATATGTGATGATGCGGCCCTAATTTGCATAAGGTGTCAGTCTGGTGAGGAAGTACTTCCGGGTACAACAGAAGTACTTCCGGGTCGTTGTACGCTAGGAAGTAGTTCTTAGAAATGTGGAAGTCCCAGATTTAAGGCTGTCTCTGGCTGAACTGATTCATTTTCAGCTGTATTAATTGTTACTGTGCAACTTTTGTGTCATTTCTGATCACTGAAACAATGAATTTTCTTTGTTTTGCAGAACTACATTTTTGCATGGAAGGACGTAGAAAATGCACCGTTTCGGCAATGTTGACAGTTGTGTATTGAAAATATTGACAGATACTGTATACATTGAATGATAGTAGAAAAGTTACCAGGTCGTAGTGGTGTTTTCTTGTTGTTGATTTACTGTGCTAGTGTTGTATTTGAAGACTAGATATTGCAAATAGCTGGGGCCATATTGTGGAGTTCACAATTCCAGTGCAAATCTTGTAGTACTATACTATAGAATAAAGGAGGGCGAAAAAGCACCGGGGCCGACACCCTAGAATAAAATTCGATAGAGATATTGCTTTTAACCATTTAAACACTGAGAATGCAAATGTGTTAAATTTCAATGAAATGCAATATCTACAGGTTGTAAATCGACATATCATGGATGCAGGCGTATAATGTGGGGGGGGGGGGAGGGGCGAAGAGTGGGCAAAAGGGGGGGGGGGGTGGCGAAGGGGGGGGTGGGCGAAGGGGGGGGGGGTGATAGGGAGGGGGGGGGGACGAAGGAGGGGGGGGGGGGGCAGGTTATAATAGTCTGGTGATGATACTGAAACAATAAGTTTGGTCATGTCTACTAGCTCAGTCTTACCGTTATCCATGATACCACCCATAGATGCGTAGTCACGGGGGTGACCAAGTACTACCAATACTACCAATACTACCAATACTACCAATACTACCAATACTACCAATACTACCAATACTACCAATACTACCTATACTACCAATACTACCAATACTGACCAATACTACCAATACTACCAATACTACCAATACTACCAATACTACCAATACTACCAATACTACCAATACTACCAATACTACCAATACTACCAATACTACCAATACTACATACTACCAATACTACCAATACTACCAATACTACCAATACTACCAATACTACCAATACTACCAATACTACCAATACTACCAATACTACCAATACTACCAATACTACCTATACTACCAATACTACCAATACTACCAATACTACCAATAGCTACCAATACTACCAATACTACCAATACTACCAATACTCCAATACTACCAATACTACCATTACTACCAATACTACCAATACTACCAATACTACCAATACTACCAATACTACCAATACTACCAATACTACCAATACTACCAATACTACCAATACTACCAATACTACCAATACTACCAATACTACCAATACTACCAGAGCTACCAATACTACCAATACTACCAATACTACCAATACTACCAATACTACCATACTACCAATACTACCAATACTACCAAGTACTACCAATACTACCTAGTACTACCAATACTACCAATACTACCATACTACCAATACTACCAATACTACCAATACTACCAATACTACCAATACTACCAATACGACCTAATACTACCAATACTACCAATACTACCAATACTACCAATACTACCAATACTACCAATACTACCATACTACCAATACTACCAATACTACCAATACTACCAATACTACCAAGTACTACCAATACTACCATACTACCAATACTACCAATACTACCAATACTACCAATACTACCAATACTACCAATACTACCAATACTACCAATACTACCAATACGACCAATACTACCATTACTTACAAATACTACCAATACTACCAATACTACCAATACTACCAATACTACCAATACTACCAATACTACCAATACTACCAATACTACCAATACTACATACTACCAATACTACCATACTACCAATACTACAATACTACCAATACTACCAATACTACCAATACTACCAAGTCTACCAATACTACCAATACTACCAATACTAGCCAATACTACCATACTACCATACTACAATACTACCATACTACCAATACTACCAATACTACCAATACTACCAATACTACATACATTACTACCAATACTACAATACTACCATACTACATACTAACAATACTACCAATACTACCATACTACCAATACTACCAATACTACCAATACTACCAATACTACCAATACTACCAATACTACCAATACTACCAATACTACCAATACTACCAAGTACTACCATACTACCAATACTACCATTACTACCAATACTACCAATACTACCAATACTACCAATACTACCATAGCTACTAATACGACCATGACTACCAATTACCAATACTACAATACTACCAATACTACCAATACTACCAATACTACAGTACCATTACTACCAATACTACCAATACTACCAATACTACCATACGACCAATACTACAATACTACCAATACTACCAATACTTAGACCAATTAATACCAATACTACATTACTACAATAGACTACCTATACTACCAATTACTATACTACAGAATTCATTACTACCTAATACTACCAGATACTACCATTACTACCAGATGACTTACCTAAGTACTACCATTCTACCAATTAATCTGACTAGAAATACGTATAGTACCAATACTACGTATTTATACTACGAGATAGTTTTACGTCAATATTCGTACCTTAAGTACCATACGACGTATTACGATTCTAATATTCTTACGAATACTTACCGAATACTTACAAGTATACATTCTATATTCAGATAGTACAATTCTAGATATTAGACTAATTGTAAATTAGTACAGTACGAATTAAGTTAGAATTACATTGTCTGTAACAATTACGTACAGTAGTATATTAGCTTTACGTAATGTACTACAATATTACATTAGTAGCGTACATTTAATTACATTTTAATATAAGTAATTAATTACTAATTATTACTTAGTCAATAGTATTCTATAAGATAGTAGTAAAGTATTTAATAATAGTTTAGTTAAATTGTAGTTACTAAGTTAATTACTAATATTAGTTAAAGGTATTAATTAGTTGTCATTGTAGTAAATTGTTAAGATTTATTTTATAGTTGTATTTAGTAATTGTATAATTGTAGTAATTTTATAGTAATTTTAGTAATTGTAGTAATTGTTAGTAAGTGTATTAATGTTTATATTAGAATGTTAGTATGTAGTAATTGTAGTAATTTAGTAATTGTAGTAATTGTAGTTAATTGTAGTAATTGTATTAAATTGTTATTAATTGTTAGTAATTGTTAGTAATTAGTAGTAATTGTAGTAATTGTATTAATTGTAGTAATTGTAGTAATTTAGTAATTGTATTATTTTAGTAATGTAGTAGTTAGTAATTGTATTATTGTAGTAATATGTATAGTTAGTAATTGTAGTAATTTTAGTAGTAGTAATTTGTATTAGATTGTAGTAGATTAGTTAGTTATTAGTTGTAGTAATTGTTAGTAATTGTAGAGTAATTGTAGTAATTGTAGTAATTTTTATTGTAGTAATTGTTGAGTAATTTAGTAGTTATTGTAGTAATTGTAGTAGATTATTGATTTAATTGTAGTAATTGTAGTAATGTGTAGTAATTGTAGTAATTGTAGTAATGTAGTATTGGTAGGTATTGTATGTGTTGAGTTAGTAGTGATTTAGTTATTAGGTGGTGGGGTGTTTGTGTGTATTGGGTTGTGTTGGGGTTGTGGGGTTGTGGTGGTGTGGGGTTGTTGGGTGGTGTGGGTGTTGGGGTGGTTGGTGGGTGTGGGTGGGTGTGGGGTTGTGGGGGGTGTGGGGTGTGGGTGTGGGGTGTTGTGGGGGGTGTTGGGTGTGGTTGGTGGGGGTTGTGTGGGGTGTGGGGTGGTGTGGGGTGTGGGGTGTGGGGGTGGTGTGGGGGGTTGTGGGGGTGTGTTGGGTGTGGTGTGGGGGTTGGGTGGGGTTGGGGGTGGTGTGGGGTGTGGTGTGGGGGTGGGGTGGTGGGGGTGGTGGGGTGTGTGGGGGTGTGGGGGGTGTGGGGTGGGGTGTGGGTGGTGTGGTGTGGTGTGGGGGTGTGGTGTGGGGTGTGTGTGGGGTGGTGTGGTGGTGTGGGTGTGGGGGGTGTGGGGGTGTGGGGTGGGTGTGGTGTGGGGTGTGGGGGTGTGGGTGTGGGGTGTGGTGGGGGGGGTGTGGGGTGGGGGTGTGGGGTGGGTGGTGGGGTGTGGTGGTTGGGGTGTGGGGTGGTGGGGTGTGGGTGGTGGGGTGTGGGGGTGTGGTGGGGGTGTGTGGGTGGGTGGTGGTTGGGGTGGGGTGTGGGGTGGTGTGGGTGGGTGTGGGTGGGTGTGGGTGGGGTGTGGGGGGGGTGTGGGGGTGTGGGGTGTGGGGTTGTGGGTGGGGGTGTGGGTGTGTGGTGTGGTGTGGGGTGTGGGGTGTGGTGTGGGGTGTGGGTGGTGTGGGGGTGTGGTGGGTGTGGGGTGTGGGGTGGTGGTGGGGTGTGGGGGTGTGGGTGTGGGTGTGTGTTGGGGGTGTGGGGTGTGGGGTTGTGGGTGTGGGGTGTGGGGGTGTGGTGGGTGTGGGGGTGTGTGGTGTGGGGTGTGGGGGGTGTGTGGGTGGTTGGGTGGTGTTGGGGTGTGGGTGTGGGGGGGGGTGGGGGTGTGGGTGGGGTGTGGGGGTGTGTGGGGTTGTGGGGGGGTGGTGGGGGGGTGGTGGGTGGGTTGGGTGTGGGGGTGTGGGGTGTGTGGGGTGTGGTGGGGGTGTGGTGTGTGGTGTGGGGGTGTGGGGGTGTGGGTGGTGGGGGGGTGTGGGTGTGGGTGTGGGGTGGTGGGGTGGTGGGGGGTTGGGGTTGGGGTGTGGGTGTGGGGGGTGGTGTGGGGTGTGGGGTGTGGGGTGTGGGGGTGTGGGGTGTGGTGGGTGGGGTTGTGGGGGTGTGGGGTGTGGGGTGGTGGGTGTGGGGTGGTGGGGTGTGGGGTGTGGTGGTGTGGGTGTGTGGTGTGGGGTGTGGGTGTTGGGGGTGGTGGGTGTGGGTGGGTGGGGGGGTGTGGGTGGTGGGTGTGGGTGTGGGGGTGTGGGGTGTGGGGGTGTGGGTGTGGGGGGTGTGGGGTGTGGGTGTGGGGTGTGTGGGGTGTGGGTGTGTGGGGGGTGTGGGTGGTGGGGTGTGGGGGTGTGGGGGTTGGGGTGGTGGGGTGTGTGGGTGGTGGGTGTGGGTGTGGGGTGTGGGGGTGTGGGGGGTGGGTGTGGGTGGTGTGGGGGTGGTGGGTGGTGTGTGGGGTGTGGGGGTGGTGGGTGTGGTTGGTGGTGGGTGTTGGGGTGTGGGTGTGTGGGGTGTGGGGGTGGTGGGGTGTGGTGGGGGTGTGGGGTTGTGGGGGTGTGGGGTGTGGGGTGGTTGGGGTGTGGGTGTGGGGTGTGGGGTGGTGTGGTGTGGGTGTGTGGGGTGGTGTGGGGGTGTGGGGGTGTGGGTGGTGGTGTGGGGGTGTGGGTGTGGGGTGTGGGGTGTGGGTGTTGGGTGGTGTGGGTGGTGGGGGTGGTGGGGGTGTGGGTGTGGGTGGTGGGGGTGTGGGTGGTTGGGTGTGGGGGTGTGGGTGTGTGGGGTGTGGGGTGGTGGGGTGTTGGGGGGTGTGGGGTGGGTGGTGGGGTGGTGTGGTGGTGGTGGGTGTGGGGGTGTGGGGGTGTGGGGGGTGGTGGGGGGTGGTGGGGGTGTGGGGGTGGGTGTGGGGTGTGGGGGTGTGGTGTGGGGTGGTGTGGGGGTGGTGGGGGGTGTGGGGGGTGGGTGTGGGGGTGGTGGGTGGTGGGTGTGGGGTGTGGGGTGTGGGTGTGGGGTGTGGGTGTGGGTGTGGGGGGTGTGTGGGTGTGGGGTGTGGGGTGGTGGGGGGTGTGGGTGTGGGGTGTGTGGGGGTGTGGGGTGTGGGGGTGTGGGTGTGGGGTGTGGGGTGTGGTGGGGTGTGGGGTGTGGGTGTGGGGTGTTGGGGGTGTGGTGGTGTGGGGGGGTGTGGGGGTGTGGGGGTGGTGGTGGTGTGGGTGTGTGGGGTGGTGGGTGTGGGTGTGGTGTGTGGGGGGTGTGTGGGGGTGTGTGGGGTGTGGGTGGTGGGGTGTGGGGGTGTGGGGTGGTTGGTGGTGTGGGGGGTGTGGGTGTGGGGTGTGGGGTGTGGGTGTTGGGTGTGGGGGTGGTGGGGTGGTTGGGTGTGGGTTAGTGGAGTTATAGTATTGGAGTTGATGTGGTTAGTTGGTAGGTAGTTAGGTGTAGTGTCTCAGTGTAGTCTCTAGTGGGTGGGATGTGCATGATAATTAGTGTGTTAGAAAGAATAGTAGAGAGATGACAAACTTATTGTTTCTAGTATCTTCACCAGACTATAGAACTGCCCCCCCCCTCCTTCGTCCCCCCCTCCGAGCACCCCCCCCCTTCGCACCCCCCTTCGCCACCTCCCCCCCCTTTTGCCCACTTCTTCGCCCTCCCCCCCCCGCAGCAATTATACGCCTGCATCATGATGATGGTCGATTTACAACTGTAGGAGATATTGCATTTCATTGAAATTTAACACATGTGGCATTCAGTGTTTAAATGGTTAGAAAGCAATATTCTATCGAATTTTAGTTAGGGTGTCGCCCGTGCTGTGTTTCGGCCCTCTTTATTCTATTGTATTAGTACTACAGAGATTTGCACTGGAGATTGTGAACTCCACAATATGGCCCCAGCTATTTGCAATATCTAGTCTTCAAATACAACTACTAGCACAGTAAATCAACAACAAGAAAAACACCACTACGACCTGGTAACTGTTTCTACTATCATTCAATGTATACAGTATCTGTCTATATTTTCAATACACAACTGTCAACATTGCCGGAAACGGTGCATTTTCTACGTCCTTCCATGCAAAAATGTAGGTTCTGGCATAACAAAGAAAATTCATTGTTTCAGTGATCAAGAAATGACACAAAAGTTGCACAGGTAACAATTAATACAGCTGAAAATTGAATCAGTTCAGCCAGAGACAGCCTTAAATCTGGGACTTCCACATTTCTAGAGACTACTTCTAGCGTACAACGACCCGGAAGTACTGTCTGTTGTAGTACCCGGAAGTACTTCCTCACCAGACTGACACCTTATGCAAATTAGGGGCCGGCATCATCACATATTAATGACGCGCTGTCAGAAATCCAAGACAAACATGGCCGACTTTCTACGACAAATTATGTAGCATTTCGCGAAAGTTTTATCAGAATTCTAACCATTGCGAGCTGAAGCGCGTACTTCAAATCCGAGTGCGAGTGCACATTTCAGCTTGTCTGGAGGTATCAACACTGTGGTTCGCTGTCCATCATCCGATCACGGTGGAATTTTTTTAATGTGAACATAAACAGAATAGGACCACATCGCTGAGTGCAATCCATCCGAGAAAACAAGGTTTAGTATCTGAAATATCTTGCTATGGTGGAATTAACAGTTTGACACTGAGTGACAGTTCGATGACTGAATGCGGTTGACTAAGAATCGCCATGTAAAAACTTTTTGTGGATGTTTACAAGAAATCTGTTTGTATTTATCATGTAGAAATATATGAAGGCTAACGAT
The DNA here is from genome assembly GCA_032209605.1 of Mactromeris polynyma. Lineage (NCBI taxonomy): Eukaryota > Metazoa > Mollusca > Bivalvia > Venerida > Mactridae > Mactromeris > Mactromeris polynyma. Next base: position 9,730,932 of record JASFXZ010000024.1, read on the forward strand.
TTCAAGTAGTTTTTAGAGTCGGCTGCGTAAATAAAGGCAAGGGACGAGTATGTAGTCATATTCTAGAAATACGAACGTTAAGTGCGTCATGTGCGATTGCCACAGGTGGTGTACGAGTGGGTGATTGTCACGGCTGGCGGGTCAGCGTGTCAATTCTTCGCCTTCCCTATTTTTTTATTATTTTTTTTAATCTGACTATTATTTTTATTAACGTTTCACAGGTGAGATAGTTGATTAAATTATAACTTTCATTTTTTATTTCAGCTTGATTTAAGCAATTCTTAAAACATGACATGCATCACAGTTTGTTTTTTTTCTTTTTCAAAAACAATTAAAAATCGAGAAAAAAAAATCTCCAGGATCATAAAAAACTCTAGGGTCAGGGTTTTTCGACAGGTAGGGTCGGGGTTACCCGAAACATACAGATATTTTTTGTTTAGGGCCTTGTTTGAAAGCACTACCGACTGGTATAATTATAAATGTACAGGTAATATAATAATCCATAGTTTTTTGGCATTGAGTATAGTTATTTTCTGAACTTTTCATCAATATTTCAGATTCAAACAAAATTGACTTTGTTTCAGTATTAGTTAACACTTTCAATTAGATATCAATATCAGTTTAGTATATC